>CM017917.1:1150380-1303785 GCA_008369825.1 Triplophysa tibetana | reverse complement strand
GTGTGTTCATGACTTAATGTGTGTGTGTTCATGACTTAATGTGTGTGTGTTCATGACATAATGTGTGTGTGTTCATGACTTAATGTGTGTGTGTTCGTGACTTAATGTGTGTGTGTTCGTGACTTAATGTGTGTGTGTTCATGACTTAATGTGTGTGTGTTCGTGACTTAATGTGTGTGTTCGTGACTTAATGTGTGTGTGTTTCGTGACTTAATGTGTGTGTGTTCATGACTTAATGTGTGTGTGTTCGTGACTTAATGTGTGTGTGTTCGTGACTTAATGTGTGTGTGTTCATGACTTAATGTGTGTGTGTTCATGACTTAATGTGTGTGTGTGTGTTCATGACTTAATGTGTGTGTGTTCATGACTTAATGTGTGTGTGTTCATGACTTAATGTGTGTGTGTTCATAACTTAATGTGTGTGTGTTCATGACTTAATGTGTGTGTGTTCATGACTTAATGTGTGTGTGTTCATGACTTAATGTGTGTGTGTTTCATGACTTAATGTGTGTGTTCATGACTTAATGTGTGTGTGTTCATGACTTATGTGTGTGTGTTCATGACTTAATGTGTGTGTTTTCATGACTTAATGTGTGTGTGTTCATGACTTAATGTGTGTGTGTTCATGACTTAATGTGTGTGTGTTCATGACTTAATGTGTGTGTGTTCGTGACTTAATGTGTGTGTGTTCGTGACTTAATGTGTGTGTGTTCGTGACTTAATGTGTGTGTGTTCGTGACTTAATGTGTGTGTGTTCGTGACTTAATGTGTGTGTGTGTCATGACTTAATGTGTGTGTGTTCATGACTAATGTGTGTGTGTTCATGACTTAATGTGTGTGTGTTCATGACTTAATGTGTGTGTGTTCATGACTTAATGTGTGTGTGTTCATGACTTAATGTGTGTGTTTCATGAACTTAATGTGTGTGTGTTCATGACTTAATGTGTGTGTGTTCATGACTTAATGTGTGTGTGTTCATGACTTAATGTGTGTGTGTTCATGACTTAATGTGTGTGTGTTCATACTTAATGTGTGTGTTTCATGACTTAATGTGTGTGTGTTCATGACTTAATGTGTGTGTGTTCGTGACTTAATGTGTGTGTGTTCGTGACTTAATGTGTGTGTGTTCGTGACTTAATGTGTGTGTGTTCGTGACTTAATGTGTGTGTGTTCGTGACTTAATGTGTGTGTGTTCGTGACTTAATGTGTGTGTGTTCATGACTTAATGTGTGTGTGTTCATGACTTAATGTGTGTGTGTTCATGACTTAATGTGTGTGTTTCATGACTTAATGTGTGTGTGTTCATGACTTAATGTGTGTGTGTTCATGACTTAATGTGTGTGTTCGTGACTTAATGTGTGTGTGTTCATGACTTAATGTGTGTGTGTTCATGACTTAATGTGTTTGTGTTCATGACTTAATGTGTGTGTGTTCATGACTTAATGTGTGTGTGTGTGTTCATGACTTAATGTGTGTGTGTTCATAACTTAATGTGTGTGTGTTCATAACTTAATGTGTGTGTGTTCGTGACTTAATGTGTGTGTGTTCGTGACTTAATGTGTGTGTTTTCGTGACTTAATGTGTGTGTGTTCGTGACTTAATGTGTGTGTGTTCGTGACTTAATGTGTGTGTTTTCGTGACTTAATGTGTGTGTGTTCATGACTTAATGTGTGTGTTTTCATGACTTAATGTGTGTGTTTTCATGACTTAATGTGTGTGTGTTCATGACTTAATGTGTGTGTGTTCATGACTTAATGTGTGTGTGTTCATGACTTAATGTGTGTGTTCATGACTTAATGTGTGTGTGTTCATGACTTAATGTGTGTGTGTTCATGACTAATGTGTGTGTTCATGACTTAATGTGTGTGTGTTCATGACTTAATGTGTGTGTGTTCGTGACTTAATGTGTGTGTGTTCATGACTTAATGTGTGTGTGTTCATGACTTAATGTGTGTGTGTTCATGACTTAATGTGTGTGTGTTCATGACTTAATGTGTGTGTGTTCATGACTAATGTGTGTGTTTCGTGACTTAATGTGTGTGTGTTCATGACTTAATGTGTGTGTGTTCGTGACTTAATGTGTTGTGTTCATGACTTAATGTGTGTGTTTCATGACATAATGTGTGTGTGTGTTCATGACTTAATGTGTGTGTGTTCATGACTTAATGTGTGTGTGTTCATGACTTAATGTGTGTGTGTTCATGACTTAATGTGTGTGTGTTTCATGACTTAATGTGTGTGTGTTCGTGACTTAATGTGTGTGTGTTTCGTGACTTAATGTGTGTGTGTTCATGACTTAATGTGTGTGTGTTCATGACTTAATGTGTGTGTGTGTGTTCATGACTTAATTGTGTGTGTTCATGACTTAATGTGTGTGTGTTCATGACTTAATGTGTGTGTGTTCATACTTAATGTGTGTGTGTTCATAACTTAATGGTGTGTGTTCATACTTAATGTGTGTGTGTTCATGACTTAATGGTGTGTGTTCATGACTTAATGTGTGTGTGTTCATGACTTAATGTGTGTGGTGTTCATGACTTAATGTGTGTGTGTTCGTGACTTAATGTGTGTGTGTTCGTGACTTAATGTGTGTGTGTTCATGACTTAATGTGTGTGTGTTCATGACTTAATGTGTGTGTGTTCGTGACTTAATGTGTGTGTGTTCATGACTTAATGTGTGTGTGTTCATGACTTAATGTGTGTGTGTTCATGACTTAATGTGTGTGTGTTCATGACATAATGTGTGTGTGTTCATGACTTAATGTTGTGTGTGTTCATGACTTATTGTGTTGTGTTCATGACTTAATGTGTGTGTTTCATGACTTAATGTGTGTGTGTTCATGACTTAATGTGTGTGTGTTCATGACTTAATTGTGTGTGTGTTCATGACTTAATGTGTGTGTTCATGACATAATGTTGTGTGTTTCATGACTTAATGTGTGTGTGTTCGTGACTTAATGTGTGTGTGTTCGTGACTTAATGTGTGTGTGTTCGTGACTTAATGTTGTGTGTTTCATGACTTAATGTGTGTGTGTTCATGACTTAATGTGTGTGTGTTCATGACTTAATGTGTGTGTGTTCATGACTTAATGTGTGTGTGTTCATGACTAATGTGTGTGTTTCGTGACTAATGTGTGTGTGTTCATGACTTAATGTGTGTGTGTTCATGACTTAATGTGTGTGTGTTCGTGACTTAATGTGTGTGTGTTCATGACTTAATGTGTGTGTGTTCATGACTTAATGTGTGTGTGTTCATGACATAATGTGTTGTGTTCATGACTTAATGTGTGTGTGTTCATGACTTAATGTGTGTGTGTTCATGACTTAATGTGTGTGTTTCGTGACTTTGTGTGTGTGTTCATGACTTAATGTGTGTGTGTTCATGACTTAATGTGTGTGTGTTCATGACTTAATGTGTGTGTGTTCATGACTTAATGTGTGTGTGTTCATGACTTAATGTGTGTGTGTTCATGACTTAATGTGTGTGTGTTCATGACTTAATGTGTGTGTGTTCATGACTTAATGTGTGTGTGTTCATGACTTAATGTGTGTGTGTTCATGACTTAATGTGTGTGTGTTCATGACTTAATGTGTGTGTGTGTTCATGACTTAATGTGTGTGTGTTCATACTTAATGTGTGTGTGTTCATGACTTAATGTGTGTGTGTTCATAACTTAATGTGTGTGTGTTCATACTTAATGTGTGTGTGTTCATGACTTAATGTGTGTGTGTTCATGACTTAATGTGTGTGTGTTCATGACTTAATGTGTGTGTGTTCATGACTTAATGTGTGTGTGTTCGTGACTTAATGTGTGTGTGTTCATGACTTAATGTGTGTGTGTTCATGACTTAATGTGTGTGTGTTCGTGACTTAATGTGTGTGTGTTCGTGACTTAATGTGTGTGTGTTCATGACTTAATGTGTGTGTTTGTGACTTAATGTGTGTGTGTTCGTGACTTAATGTGTGTGTGTTCATGACTTAATGTGTGTGTGTTCATGACTTAATGTGTGTGTGTTCATGACTTAATGTGTGTGTGTTCATGACATAATGTGTGTGTGTTCGTGACTTAATGTGTGTGTGTTCGTGACTTAATGTGTGTGTGTTCATGACTTAATGTGTGTGTGTTCGTGACTTAATGTGTGTGTGTTCGTGACTTAATGTGTGTGTGTTCATGACTTAATGTGTGTGTGTTCATGACATAATGTGTGTGTGTGTGTTCATGACTTAATGTGTGTGTGTTCATAACTTAATGTGTGTGTGTTCATGACTTAATGTGTGTGTGTTCATGACTTAATGTGTGTGTGTTCATGACTTAATGTGTGTGTGTTCGTGACTTAATGTGTGTGTGTTCGTGACTTAATGTGTGTGTGTTCATGACTTAATGTGTGTGTGTTCGTGACTTAATGTGTGTGTGTTCGTGACTTAATGTGTGTGTGTTCATGACATAATGTGTGTGTGTTCATGACTTAATGTGTGTGTGTTCACGACATAATGTGTGTGTGTTCACGACTTAATGTGTGTGTTTGTGACTTAATGTGTGTGTGTTCGTGACTTAATGTGTGTGTGTTCATGACTTAATGTGTGTGTATTGATGACTTAATGTGTGTGTGTTCATGACTTAATGTGTGTGTGTTCATGACTTAATGTGTGTGTGTTCACGACTTAATGTGTGTGTGTTCACGACTTAATGTGTGTGTGTTCATGACTTAATGTGTGTATGTTCATGACTTAATGTGTGTGTGTTCATGACTTAATGTGTGTGTGTGTGTTCATGACTTAATGTGTGTGTATTCATGACTTAATGTGTCTGTGTTCATGACTTAATGTGTGTGTGTTCACGACTTAATGTGTGTGTGTTCATGACATAATGTGTGTGTATTGATGACTTAATGTGTGTGTATTGATGACTTAATGTGTGTGTGTTCATGACTTA
This sequence comes from Triplophysa tibetana, assembly GCA_008369825.1. Taxonomy (NCBI): domain Eukaryota; kingdom Metazoa; phylum Chordata; class Actinopteri; order Cypriniformes; family Nemacheilidae; genus Triplophysa; species Triplophysa tibetana. The sequence goes on along the minus strand of CM017917.1, from coordinate 1,298,851 downwards.
ATGTGTGTGTGTTCATGACTTAATGTGTGTGTGTTCATGACTTAATGTGTGTGTGTTCACGACTTAATGTGTGTGTGTTCATGACTTAATGTGTGTTTGTTCATGACATAATGTGTGTGTGTTCATGACTTAATGTGTGTGTGTTCATGACTTAATGTGTGTGTGTTCATGACTTAATGTGTCTGTGTTCATGACTTAATGTTTGTGTGTTCATGACATAATGTGTGTGTGTTCATGACTTAATGTGTGTGTGTGTGTTCATGACATAATGTGTGTGTGTTCATGACTTAATGTGTGTGTGTTCATGACTTAATGTGTGTGTGTTCATGACTTAATGTGTGTGTGTTCATGACTTAATGTGTGTGTGTTCATGACTTAATGTGTGTGTGTTCATGACATAATGTGTGTGTGTTCATGACTTAATGTGTGTGTGTTCATGACTTAATGTGTGTGTGTTCATGACTTAATGTGTGTGTGTTCATGACTTAATGTGTGTGTGTTCATGACTTAATGTGTGTGTGTCCATGACTTAATGTGTGTGTGTTCATGACTTAATGTGTGTGTGTTCATGACTTAATGTGTGTGTGTTCATGACTTAATATGTGTGTGTTCATGACATAATGTGTGTGTGTTCATGACTTAATATGTGTGTGTTCATGACATAATGTGTGTGTGTTCATGACTTAATATGTGTGTGTTCATGACTTAATGTGTGTGTGTTCATGACTTAATGTGTGTGTTCATGACTTAATGTGTGTGTGTTCATGACTTAATGTGTGTGTGTTCATGACATAATGTGTGTGTGTTCATGACTTAATGTGTGTGTGTTCATGACTTAATGTGTGTGTGTTCATAACTTAATCTGTGTGTGTTCATGACATAATGTGTGTGTGTTCATGACTTAATGTGTGTGTGTTCATGACTTAATGTGTGTGTGTTCATGACATAATGTGTGTGTGTTCATGACTTAATATGTGTGTGTTCATGACTTAATGTGTGTGTGTTCATGACTTAATATGTGTGTGTTCATGACTTAATGTGTGTGTGTTCATGACTTAATGTGTGTGTGTTCATGACTTAATGTGTGTGTGTTCATGACTTAATATGTGTGTGTTCATGACTTAATGTGTGTGTGTTCATGACTTAATGTGTGTGTGTTCATGACTTAATGTGTGTGTGTCCATGACTTAATGTGTGTGTGTTCATGACTTAATGTGTGTGTGTTCATGACTTAATGTGTGTGTGTTCATGACTTAATATGTGTGTGTTCATGACATAATGTGTGTGTGTTCATGACTTAATATGTGTGTGTTCATGACATAATGTGTGTGTGTTCATGACTTAATATGTGTGTGTTCATGACTTAATGTGTGTGTGTTCATGACTTAATATGTGTGTGTTCATGACTTAATGTGTGTGTGTTCATGACTTAATGTGTGTGTGTTCATGACATAATGTGTGTGTGTTCATGACTTAATGTGTGTGTGTTCATGACTTAATGTGTGTGTGTTCATAACTTAATCTGTGTGTGTTCATGACATAATGTGTGTGTGTTCATGACTTAATGTGTGTGTGTTCATGACTTAATGTGTGTGTGTTCATGACATAATGTGTGTGTGTTCATGACTTAATATGTGTGTGTTCATGACTTAATGTGTGTGTGTTCATGACTTAATATGTGTGTGTTCATGACTTAATGTGTGTGTGTTCATGACTTAATGTGTGTGTGTTCATGACTTAATGTGTGTGTGTTCATGACTTAATGTGTGTGTGTTCATGACTTAATGTGTGTGTTCACTACTTTCTGGATGGGTTAAAAGCAGACGTCACATTTCGAGTATGGGTCACTATTCCTGACAAACAGGTCACATTCACTTCATAAACATTGAGCTTCGTGACAGAGAAAATGGAAAATTGAATGTTTTCATTCGAAATTTCATGGGATTAACTTCTGTTAACTTCTGATCTGCTGCTATATCATTTAAAGTAGTTTGAAAAATTAATTATGTTTTTTTGTCAGGGTCCCTTTCTTGTATGTCTTGGTTTTCTCGCTTGTGTTGATGTTTTGTTTCATGTGAGTGTTACGGAGGACAGCTAGGTAAGTGCTGTGGAGTTTGTAAACCTCACTTCGCGACCTCATGTGACGCTCTAGTGACAGACTCCAGAGACTGTGGTCTTTAGCCTCCTCGTTAGAATGCCCGACTCCCATGCCGGACTGAGGGCCGCTGAGAGCGGTTCAAGTAGATCCGGTTTCATAAGCACATGGCCTGGGGTGTGTCTCAGAGAGCAGGGTTAACTTACCGTCAGCTAAACCCTGAAATCTCACACAAAGCTTGCTTACTCGGTATGCCGGTTCCAAAACACCTGATAAAAGTTAGTTTAATCCACCTCCCGAACGATAACCAGAGTTAACGCTCGCTCACAGAAACAACTTGAAGACAGTGTCAATGGATCACAAGATGTCACCATGGAAACTCCCGGGAAGCTTAAAGTTTTTTACAGTAAAACAACGTTATGAATCAGAATTGTTTTTTTACAGACGACTTAAATCTGCATCAGTGTATAAAGTGCGGAACAAAAATCATAAAATTGAATTATTTAGGTTATGTGTTTATAAAACTGTAAACGCTATGACTTAATTATTTAATTTTAAATATGTGCAGTATTTTTATACTATAATATTTAAAATATATACTCATCATGGCTGTCTTTGTTACATAAGTTGCAGATTTGTTGAGATGTTTGTAACTGTTATTTTAACGTGTCCATGGTATTTTACCAAAATTGTTTTATGTACAGTATATGTAATTAATCACAATGCTAATATTGAAGACAGTATAAAACCTCTTTTTTGTTGCTTCTCTATATGTTCCTTAAAAAATCTACCTTTATTTGGTTTTCTGAACACTCACTTTGACTTGAATCAGCTTTATTTGCAAAAGTTGCAGTAATATTAATGGAGACTCATTTAATTCTAGAAACTACTACGCTTGTCATCATTGTGGAAAAATATTGTGTAATGCTTCTCAGTACACAACACTATGAATGACAATTGATTTACAGCAGAGGTCGAAGGTTTAAAATGTTAGGCCCATTAATAATCATGTAGCCTTTATATATCCCTTTCAAATACACATACACTTAGTTTCTTTTGACTTTCTTTGCTATAAGGTCATGGCTTTCCAAATGTTAGAAGAGGTGGAAACGGTCTATCCTGAAAGTATAATTGTAGTTTAGGCCTTTCAATACTAAACTGTAGGTGTCATGATTCCACTATCATGTCATGTTTATTCTTCTCCTGCAGTGGAGTCATGGCATAGCCTTAGGGTTTTGTGAGAAAGAGATGCTTTGTTTATATTTTTGCTTGGCATGCTCTTTCTCGTGTCTCCTCAGTGTTTCCCGCCATCTCGTTTCCTTGTTAACCCTTCCATTAGTGCTTAATCGCCAGCACCTGTTCCTTGTTAATTATCCTTTGTCTGTCTCCCTATCAAACATCCTCGTGTTCATTGTCCTGTGCTCGTTCATTGTAAGTGAATGTTATGGTGAAAGTCTTGTGTCCAGTTGCTCTATGTTTATGACCTTGTCTCGTCTTGTTCCTGTACCCCTTGTCTAGTAAGTTCAGTTTAGTGTTTCTACAAGTGTTTGTTTTCATAGTCTAATCAGTCTTTGTTCTTGATTTTGTTCATAGTTTATCCTGCTTTGTTTTCCCCATCGTGGGTTTTGTCTTGTCCTTTTGTAGTGTTTTTTGCATATTAAATATCTGTTTTACCCCATACTACCGTCTTGTCTGCCTGCGATTGGGTTCTACTGCCTTGTCTTTCCTTGCGATCCATGACAGAATGAACGAGCCAAACAGAACCCACCTTGCAGCCATGGTGAACTGCTTGCGATCCCGCCAGGCGCGCCACCTCTGCGGTATCCGCCAAGGAGACGATGACCTGGGGACTTATGTGGATAGGTTCCTGGATGCCGAAGAGGAGGTGGTCTTTGGGGAGGCGGAGTTGGCGGTGTTCAGCCGCGGCCTCAGGGATCCTCTGTCGCCGGCGGAGATGAGGATGCTGAGACTGCTGGACTTCGATGTCCTTTTTTTAGGAATACAGTCAGTTTGAATAACCTAAAGTGTAATTTTTTTATGTAAATGGATTCATATTTATATTAATTTAAATCAGTGAACAATATACCATGGTGATCCCATTGGGGGTCACCTAATAAAGCCTGAGAATCGAACTTAAAACCTTTGTGTTTAAATCTGGCTCTCTAACCATTAGGTCACAAATATCTTTGATACCAATATTGCATAAGTGGACTAGAGTAATGATATGCATATTCCTCGGGAGTTAAAATACTTCATTACTAACATCCATTAACTGTTGGAAATTGTAAGATGTGTAAATACATCCGGTGTTATTTGAAGATGTTTTAATAAACCTACTTCAAATGATATACAATATTTAACATAAACACATGAAGTTTAACAATAACAGCTTACATTATTTTATTTAAAGACTATTTATTTTAAAAAGTTAAATACAGTTAATAAAAAAAATTTGTGAATACTAAATTACGATGGGTGAGATTGTAATGTAATTGTAATATTGCTGTAAGATTATTATATATTATACATAATCAGTGCTTCCACGGTCACTTGACACTCATCAAAAACACATGTGCAGACAACCCTTATAAAGTTTAGAAACATTTCCTTAAAATGAACTAACCCTGGAACATAAGCTGCTCCAGAACAGGTTATCTTCAAAGAGTGAGTTGCTATGGTTACTTACATACCCTCAAAGATATCTCCGTTTTTGGAACCAGGGTTACTTTATTTTAAGGAAATGTTGCTAAGCTTTAGGGGTTGTCTGCGCATGTGTGTGTAACCGGTCTGCAACTGACCGCTGTTACGTTACTGTCTCTGCGTTGTGTAATAGAAGGACCAGGACACTGTTACTGCGGTTCACCAGACCAGGGATGTTTATTAACAGTCGCTCACACCCAACATGGACTGATCACCATCTGTGAATCAACATCAACAAAGATGACAAACTGCTTGTGAAGATCTCATCATTACATCACCTCTCTCCACCGCATGCAATGCAAACTCACATTAACAATCAAAAATAATACACATAACATTGAAAGATGTGGAATACCTGTGAATCAACATCAACAAAGATGACAAACTGCTTGTGAAGATCTCATCATTACATCACCTATATGATACAACACTAGTTAGCTGATTAATGACTCAAAGCCCTGTTAATGCATATCATACGGCCCACACAATATATCTCCACATTATTGATCCACTCACACATATAACATGCAAAAGAACACAATACACAGTCTCTGTACTGTTCACAAAAGGGATATCAACACGATTAACATACTTTACAAACTTAATTTGCTCATAGATTGAAGAGCTCTGAAAAACGCTTACCTCTCTCCACCGCATGCAATGCAAACTGAAGAGAGGCGCGCACACGCTTCAAAATGGCACCACAACAGCGGCAGAAGAAAATATCAAAATAAAAGTCTCTGAAGAATAAATCGTAAAGATCAACATATATTGCTCAGAGAAAAACGGAAATACATCAGTAATAAAATAATAAGGATTTTAGTGAAAAAGCAACAATACATTAAACTTGTATTGTATTTATTATAACTCGTTACATGTGCACTTTTGATGAGCGTCAAGTGGCCGTGGAAACACAGATTACGTACAATATATATTAATCCTTCAGCAATATTACAAGTACATTTTCAATCTTGCCAATTGCAATTGTTTTATTAACTTTATTGAATTTAAAGATTATTTCATTTTAAAAGGTTGAATAATAATATAAACTGTTATTGATAAACTTTATGTATTCATATTAGAAATTGTATATACTTTGAATTATTTTTATTAAAAAAAATCTCTAAATATCACTGAATGTGTTTACACATCTTACAATTTCTAACAGTTAATGGATGTTAGTAGTGAATTATTTTAAATCCAGATGAATGCATATCAGTAGGCCTACAGCTTTCCTGTAGTTCAGTGGTAAGAGCAAGGTTATGAGTTTGATCCCAGGGGATTCCACATACCCATGTAAAATGTGTAGGATAATGCAGTCTAAGTCGCTTTGTATAAAAATGTCTCCTATATGCGTAAATGTAAATGTCCTCTTGTCCACTTATTATGCAATATTGGACGCATTGGGTCAAAGATATTTGTGACCTATTGGTTAGAGAGACAGATTTAAAACACAAAGGTTTTAAGTTTGATTCCCAGGCTAGCAGTTGTCCAAGGCTTTATTAGGTGACCCCCAATGCTATCACCATGGTAGATTGTTCACATATTTATAGATTGACACACAGTATCATTTTGAATCCATTTACATTAAAAAATACATTAAAAAATGACGCTATGTATTTCAAACTGACGGTATTCCTTAAAAATGTCTTTCTGATCCTCAGCCTCCTCCAATTTCCACCTCTTTTAACATTTGGAAAGCCATGACCTTTTAGCAAACAAAGTCAAAAGAAACTAAATGTATGTGTATTTTTAAGGGATATATAAAGGCTACATGATTATTATGTATGTATGACTGGGCCCAACATTTTAAACCTCTACCTGTCCCAGCAGACCTTCATCCTCTACTGCAAATCAATTATCATACATTTTGATTATGGCCAATGTAGTATTTTCTAGAATTAAAAGAGTCTCCATTAATATGACTACATCAGCAACTGTTGCAAATAAAGCTGAAAGTCAGTTTTCAGAAAAGCACATAATGGTAGATTTTTTAAGGAACGTACAGAGAAGAAACAAAAAAGAGGTTTAATACCACCTTCAAAATTACCAAAGTGATAAAATACATATACACAACATAATTTGGTAAAATACCACGGTAAAAACGTTAAAATAACAGTTACAAACATCTCAACAAATCCGTTTCTGTGAGCGAGCGTTAACTCTGGGTATCTTTCGGGAGGTTGATTAAACTAACTCTTATCAGGTGTTTTGGAACAGACATACCCCGAGTAAGCAAGCTTTGGGTTAATCATCTGAGAGTTCAGGGTTTAGCTGACGGGAAGTTGTCCTGCTTTCTGGAATACACCCCAGGTCTCAGCTTGTGTACGCAAGTTGTGAGAAAAGTTAAAGGTCAGTGTACGCTTTAGCCTTTTGATAACTAAGTTTAAATCTTTTTTGTTTAGTGTATCAAATGTAAAAATAGATTCCCAAGCCATTTATAAAGTAGGTCTTTTATCTATTCTAGCTTAAGTATATGAACACTTGTTTGAAATTAGAAGAAATCACAAGGTTGACGGGTTCTTTGGTGTAAAATAACTGATGTTATTTAAAAGTCTTATTTAAACAGTACCGTTAGTTTACAAGGCCATGCTACTAGAGGATTAAACCGGCGGCGTCTTGTATTGTCTTCTCATAAAGGCAGTAAATCTCCTTCCTGCTCATTCTCCTTCACAACTCCTTCATGGTGGAACATTCTTCATAACTCAATCCGGTCAACCACATCTCTCACAACATTCAAAAACTACTTAAAACCCAACTCTTCTGTGAATACCTGACAGACAAATGAAATTAAACACTTACGCCTCTCTCTCTTTCTCTCAACAGATATTGTTCTGGCTTTTGTTGAAACTAGTAACTTGGTATTATCACCTATTGTATTATTGCTCCTGTATGACATGTGGCGTTATTGCTCCTTGAACTCTCTGTAAGTCGCATTGGATAAAAGCGTCTGTTAAATGAATAAATGTAATGTAAATGTAATCATTAGTTCATATTCATGATTATTAACGGTCCACAGACCTTTATTATTATTAAATAGATGCCAACTAATCAGGACAAAAGACCTCCCTACCCCTAACCTTACCATACATTTATTATTAAACACGTCAAATATTTTCTTAATTTTTTTGAAAAATAAATTTCTATACGACATCACATGTGGTGTGAAAATGTAGAAGAGTTAGTTTTGTGAAAGGCAGATTCGAACTTCCATTAGTGCGTCAAAACTATGTTTCATTTTTGTCTTACTCACTGCATCACCGAAGCTGCTGATGAAGTTGAGTTGTTTTTGCGCTTTTTGTGCTTCTGATGCCCGTGATTCTTATTATTGACCGTTTTTATTTAAAAGGACATATTTTCATTACAAAAATTCACAAAAAAAAAAATATTCTCGACCTTTGACAGTGAGGGGTGGGTCATTCAAACCACCCGAATGAATGAATGAATGGCAGCAGACACATGCGTTAACAACAGTAGAGCAAGTATTTGTGTCTGTCAATCTGTTTATTGTTTGCTATATGTCTCCAAACTTTCAATCAGATTTGTGATATTTTATGAACCATAACGTTTTTATCTAAATTTAGCATTAATATTTTTGATCAGTATGTAAACATTTGTGACCCTGTAAAAACCCGGGAAAGACTCATAATCAAATTAATTATTAGATAACAACCATCTAAGATTCATTTCAACATTAATTTCACTAAGATTTCAACCCTTGAACTGGCATTATTCAGTAAATTTTGAAGATATTGTTGTTGTATTTTTCACAGAATATTCTGTAGGATGATTTTATGTTGAAAACAGTTGAAAACAGACGACTTTTGCTGGGTTTTCACAAGCGGGGTCCCATTTTATAATGAACAACGTTCTAGTCTGGAAATTATTTAAAGATACACGTAGTTCTGGTATGAATGGCATGGAAACGAAAAGCCAATTTAGTGAGTAAATCTGTTTTCTGTTCATAAAGAGAGCATTTTAATTCTAAAATTGCATTTGCTGATTTTATATTGTCAGTAGTTCCCTTTCTGTCGGTCTCTCGACGTTGTGTCGAGAACGACAGATAGGGTTCGCCCTTGAGAACCAATCAACTCTGACTACTATAGAAAAGGCCAATGCAAATTTCATTCGCCAAATTCACCCTGTCACAGTCCCTGGGAGCTCGAGAGCTGCCCACACTCTCTCTGTGGCTAATGAGGTCGGTCCGTCTTGGTTACTCGATCCAGTCCTCCAGAGACTCTCCCAAGTTTCTCTCTCTCCCTCTGTCACAGGCAGGGATGCCTCCATACTTCGGTCAGAGGTCACCACCCTTCTGGCGAAACAGGCATCGAGTTCGTCCCTCAAAACCAAGATGTTCAGTGGGTTACAGCCCCATAGGTCTGTTTACACTGAACAAAGCACCTTCACGAGTTGCCGTTCAGGATGCTCACGCAGTGGCGCATCCAGATATCAATGAGGTGTCAGGATTGGTTTTGTGGCAATCGACCTGTTCTCCCTTTCGAAGTCCCTCTCCCCACGGTCTTCACAAAGATCGTGGAAGCCGCCCTATCTCCCTGATGGGAGGAAGGTGTGCGGGTACTAAATTATCTCAATGACTGGCTTATCTTGGCACATTCGCGAGATCTGTTATGTACACAAAGGGACCTGGTGCTCCGGCACCCAGATAGATTGGGACAACAGGTCAACCGAGAGAAGAGCAAGCTCTCCCCAGTGCAGAGCATCCTCTTTCTCGGTATGGAACTCAACTCTGTCACCATGTTGGCGCAACTGTCCGCAGTACGCCCCGCAGTACGGAGACAGCGGTCCCCCTGAAACAATTCAGAGGCTCCTGGCATGCCGTCCTCGCGGGGTAATACCCCTCGGGTTGATGCACATGAGACCGCTCTAACACTGGCTTCAGAGTCGAGTTCCGAGGAGAGCGTGCCACACCGGCAGCAGGCGCACGTCGAGAGACTACATGTCACTACATCTATGCATCTGTGTCATCTATGCATCATTTCGTCACATTCGTACACAGAATGAAGAGGATCCGGCTGCTAGCCCTCGTGTGGATGCTGTGAGTGACAGGTGGATTGTAGCATATACTCACAACAGCTGGGTAGGGTTTTATACAACGTTTAGTATTATTTATGGCACAGTTTAGTACTTGCTAAGCAGCATTAACATCTGGGGATTCATCATTTGTGAAAAACAAGAAAGAACAAACTGATGACAGTTTACAGAGAAAAAGGGAATATGATAGGACTCATGTGAAAACAAGAATTAATATTGGCAAGGCATTTCAAAGGTGCTCACAGAACTCTGTGATCTGACAGGATTGAAAACTGATGCAGACATCGCTTTATTTCTTCTGAACAGGTCATTTTAATATTTCAATATAACACAAAAACCATCACAATTGTTGTGTTAATACAGACGGTCATTGTTTCATCGGTTGTTCTTTCTCTCTTTGTTATGTTCATTATGATAAATGTAATTTAAACTCTATTCACACAGGATTGATATTATCTGAGGACCTCGTGTGATTTAGAAATGACCTCCTCACATCTGTATTTCATGTGGCGTGAATTAGCAGGGATAGATGAAGCCTGTGATTTTACTTAAATAAACGCACTTATATCCCGGATATGATGGTAAAGCTTTGCAGATAGTATCTATATATATAGTTCTCACCGAAACACTGTCACAGGCCACGACTCAAAACATCAGATTCATCCGTGCAGTTGAGCAGTGCCCAAACACAACTCAAATAAAGAAAATACCTCCACACATCACCTGCAGTATCCAGCAGATCTTTACACTCTGAAAACAAACGACGTCTTGTGGTGCCATCCCAAAAAGGTTAAAAAATCGCTCTCACAAACCTTCTCTGTATCGGTTCCACATAAATGCTACACCGCTGCTACAAGATTTTTAATATATATAGATGGAGTAGAAAAGATATAGAAATCATAATTTATCGATCAATTGTGTTTTCAGGTGATTCTTATAGATGGCCACAGAATCTGCTGAAAACACATCTCTTCTGTCTGCAGCTGACCGATAATTTCTGATTTCTATATCTCTTCTACACTATCTATATGTACAAACAACTTATCTCTGTACACTGTAGTAGGCTTTGTGAGACATGTTTTAATTAGTCTTATGCTTTTTGTTGTCATAATGTTGACCTTCCATTGTTTACCCAACTTGTAAAGCGCTTTGGATAAAGCCGTCTGATAAATGTAATGTAAATGTACCGTCAGTGTAATAATTCTATCTAAATGTAGGTCAGTGTTTAAGATGGAAGATTGAATAACTTACCTTATATGATGACGGTGTTTGTAGATCTTCACTCTGTCTTGTTGCACAGAGAAAGTGAAATTATTTAAACATTTATATACCAAGACTGTTGGTGTTTTTTTCATGAAAATTTCCAGTTAACTGTGATTTCCAGTTAACTCAGATTTCCAGTTAACTCAGATTCTAATGCTCATTCCAAACATTAGAATTTAATCTAATCTAATCTAAAATGATGACAGAACAACAAGTGAAACTGGTTTTTCAGAAACCATGAGACAAAGACACTTTGTTTGGAGATTAATATCATATAACAGATACTACTCAGATCTCATTTGATCAGATTTCTAGGGTCAGTCTCTCAGACCATCTAAAGCGCCACCAGCAGATGTTCAAACTTTGACATATATTTCATATTTCAGTATCAGAAATATTTCGGTAACACTCCATCTTTTTGAGATCAAAACAGGACACCTACGAGATTTGCGTAGATCCAGTGATAAATGTTTTGTGGAGGTATTTCTTGTTACGTCTTCAAAAAAAATCTGAGCTGAATGTAACTGTTGATCATGCAAGAGTGAATAAAGTTTTCTTTACTCTTTATTTTATTTTAGAAAGAATAAACATCTTCATATTTGATGTATTTGGGTCTGAGATGTGGGAACAGCGAATAGAGAGAAAGCAATTTTGCAGTTTAGCTAAGCATTGTCGTCTGTTCAGCTTGTGTATAGCACTTAATCTTGTTATAATAAAAAAGCTAAAATAAGCTCATTCCAAACATACTCTTTTTTTCTTGTTGTCTTTTTTATTTTATCTTCAAAAGGTATTTAGCTCCCACATCTACTGAATCCTTTCTATGTTTTTGTACAGTTGTTTTGCCGCACATAATAGAAACAAAACCTTTGTCACATGTTTAAGGGTAGATGCAAATATACTTTAAGTAACTAGAAATGAGCATATGACCAATTCCAGGTTATGGATGTGACATTTTCAAAACTTGAGACAGAAATTCTGTGTAAACAGGTTCATACAAGCTCTAATCATAACATGAATAGCTACAGTATGTTAGGTGTTGTGAAGGAGAAATACTGAAGGACTTGTCAGGACATGAGTGAAGAAAGACCGGTATTTTTTGAGAGGAATGGACGCCCTGTGCTCCGGACCAAAGAAGAAAAGGATCATCCAGACTGTTACCAGCAACAAGTCCAAAAGCCAGGCTCTGTTATGATATGGGCTTGTGTCAGTGCTCTTGGCAAAGGTAACTTACACTTCTGTGATGGGACCATTGATACTGAAAAGTACGTCGAGATTTTTGAGCACAATATGCGGCCTTTAAGAAGACATCTTTTCCAGGGACGTCCATGCATATTTCAACAAGACGATGCAAAACCACATTCTGCACACGACCTGTCTCCAATAGAGAATGTGTGGCGACTAAAACCCTGTACTGTTGGTCAGCTGAAGACTTGTTTGCAGGAAGAATGGGACAAAATTACACCTGAAAGACTTCATCACTTGGTGTCTTCAGTCGCTAAACGTCTTTTAAGTGTTGTGAAAAGGAATGGCAACATTTCAAAGTGGTAAATGCTTTACAGTCCCAACTTTTTTTGGTCTGAATGAGAGGAAAGGATGTATATTTACAAAGGACATGAAGTTGACCAGACAAAACATGAAATGTTTTCTGTTCATATTGTCTGCAATGAAATACAAGTCAAAGTCAATTTAGAAATCATTACTTTCTTTTTTTGTTTGCGTTTTCCATACTGTCCCAACTTTTTCTGATTTGGGGTTGTAGATTTTTTTATCTTGAGGTTTATATTTGAGTGAACTCGCCCACATAAAGCAAATATATTAGATTAATGTAGTGTGCGAATGTTTTTCACGGAGTGTTCTCACCTTTCTTACCTGTTTGCATCCCTGCAATATAAATCAGGCCATATTTGTGACATTTTTATTTTTCAAATGTATCTTTCTGAATTAAAAAAATATACAAAATAAATGTTAAAGCTTGTAAGATATCATACTGTAGGCTATGTGTTGAAAGATTTTATGGGTCATGTTATGTGAAGCATCTATCTTGCATTGTTTGCTGAATTAACTTATGGTTAAAATGATTCAGTTAAGAAAAATCATTCGGCCTTTTTTTGCTTTTATATTTTCATCACATGTCACAGTGTGAAACTTTTATTTTAAGGAATGTAAAAAAACAGGTCCAACAACTGATCGAATTACACATGCCGTCAGTTTGAAGTTTTGAGAAAATAAAGAGGCGAACAAATGTTTGTTAAAGTGAAATCCCATCACCCCAATAAAGTTTTTATACGCCTTTAGTCCAGATAAAGCAAACTAAACATTCAGACATGCAGAAGGCTTCTAGCACACTGTTTATCAGAATAATGTGAGGGGTGTGACGTCTGTTCAAGTGAACTGTGAGAGAGAAAATAAAACTAAAGCAGAACTCTCAGATCAACAGAACTGATTCACATTAAAGGTTGAGCTGAAGGTGAGTGCTTGAAGAAATACACTTTTCTGTTTGTTAAAGGGATCACATCCTTACAGACTTCTTTAATGTCGACATGCTTCAGTTTCATCAGGATATTGTGTAAAGTATGAACTTTAAATACCTTTAAACTGTTTCACATGAGTATTCACATTCATCTGGAATTATAAAGATCACTTTCTACATGTGGGTATCTGAAAAGCTAGTTTTGTGTATCTGTGTGATATATTTTTGTGTTTTACTTGAATATACATGTATAAACAATTTCTAATCATAACACAAATACATAAGGTGTGGTGAGGAAGGAATACTGAAGAAATTGTCGAGTGATGTAAGAGAGTAACACGGGAACAAGTTTCATTTGCATTTCCATCCACTGGTGTGTGAGTATATGACATGTTTTGTTATCTGTGCGAGCTGCTCATTTGTAACATTAGTTGTTTTTATTTGTCTTTTTAGCATCCAGTCCTTCAGAGATGTGGTTCATTTCTGTGACTTTCCTGTTTATTATTGGAATTACAGATTTAAAAGCAGGTAATCTTAAGAGAGAAAAGGTTAATTTCTATAATATATTCTATCTTCTCATTTTGATCTAGAAACAATTTACATTTGTTCACGTTTGTACATGCATTATTTATCACTTGTTTTTTTAAATGCATGTTATAGAAAAGACATGTATAGGTGTAACAGTAAGAACAACATTATCTGCCCAGACATGTTTTCTGTCTCTTCTATCAGATCAGTATAGTTTAGTTGGACCTTCAGCTTCTCTGATCACTGTCGCTGGTGAAGATGTGATTCTGCCGTGTTCTCTCAAACCCAACATCAGTGCTGTAGACATGAGAGTCGAGTGGTTCAGAGTTGATCTCAAAGGCTCAACAGTGCATCTGTATGAAGATCATAAAGACAGAAACACAGATCAGCTTCAGTCCTACAGAGGAAGGACTCGACTGGTTCAAGAAGAACTAGAGAAAGGAAACACATCACTCAAACTCTCAAGAGTCCAAATGTCTGATCAAGGACTTTACAAGTGTTTCGTTCAGTCTCAATCTTGGTATGATGACATCACTGTTGATCTCATTGTTGAAGGTCAGCAAACAACACATTTATTTTCTGGGGGAAATGATGTTTCCACAGCGTTTAAACTGATGTTAACACATAAAAACTAACACCTGTGTTTAAAGATAATGATGATAATGTCCATGACATTTAGATTGTTTGACTCTCAGTTTGTGTGCGTTTCTCTTTATTGAAACATCATGTGAACCATATTTAACTTGATCATTGTTTAGATTTCTAATCAAACAGTAAGTTGTGTTTTGTTTTACAGATAAAATGCTTCTCTCTTGGAGGACGTCAGTGATCTTGATTTCAGTTGCTGTTTTGCTCTGTGTGATGATCTCTGGAATACTCACAGCTGTGTTTGTCTATAAAAAGAGAGGTAAGTGTTTGTTTTATCAGAAATGTAATAGAAATGTAAAACTATATATCGTGCAGTATAAATGATAATAAATGCTGATTGTTTTTAAAGAAACAACTCTTTAGGTTTAGATTTAGTGATGTAAACTACTGCACACATCTTCATAAAACAATGGGATTTGTTTGAAGTTGTTATTCCTTTAGTTGTTAAGAATTGATGTAGATAATTTTAATGTTTTTTCTTCAGAACAAGAGCTTAACAAACAATCTGAGGACGAGAGAATACTGAGTGAAAAGAGGAAAATAGAAAAAGGTAATTGTATCTTTTGGCTTTTTAAGTTATTGATATATTGCTCATATAAAAACAGTTTAGATCGATTAAATGTTTTCATAATGGATGCTGTAATCAGATGTTAATACATACAGACACATACATGTTTGTCTTTCTATCTTGAATAAATATCATTTGTGAAAAAAACATATTTACACCAAAGAGTGGAAAACAGGTGAATAAAAGCAAACCTACAGTTCACTAATAACATATGATTGAAGTTTTGCTGAATAAAATAAATCGGTATTATGAGCTGGAATCATTCACATGAATCATTACTCAATGTGAACTTCCACACACAAAACAAGATGAAGAAAAGTAGAAAAGGGTTACAGAAGTGTTTCTAAGTGTCTTGATGTTCACAGTCCACAGTAAGACAAACATCCTCATCCAAACATCACTCTTTGTGCCGTGGATTAGATTCAGGAAACAGACATACTAAAACAAATATTAATATTATCAGAACATTTATTCTGAATGTGCTGTAACTGTATTGGGTGTTATTTCTGATTAAAGACTTCACACATTTACATAAGACATGAAAATGTGTCATTGACAGTGTGTTACTGTATCTTCATGTGTTACTGTGTTCATGTAGATAAAGATCAGATCACATAAACCCCTAAATACATTCAATTATAAAATCATCAACACAGGCCAAAATGAATTAAAATGATCCATTTACTCAGATATCAAAACATAATCTTATTTAAATGTTTATGTTTGTAATTGTTGTTGCGTTTGTTTGCTTTTTTGTTTGTATAATTGTATTAAAATGTTGTTTTCTTTAGAACAAGTTAAACTTTTACAGAAAGAGAAGAAGACTGTAGAAAGAGGTGAATTTGTTTTTAATGACTTTAGCTTATATATATTATATTATAAATGCTTTAACTTGCAAAAGACAGATCAAAAATCAAATGCTATAAATTGATTTTTTAATTTTACTGCAAATGTTTTTGGATGTTTTGTCATTATTATTAAGTATTATTCTGTTATTGACTCTGTCTGTGTGTTTTTAGCGATTCCACTGTTAAAAAAACATGCAGGTAAGTCAAAGTTTCATCTCATTATTAAAGTCTTATAGACCTGCAGCTGCTAATCGTGACTGAATGTGATTTTACATTTAGTCATTTAACAGACGCTTTTATCCAAAGAAACGTACAGAGAAATCAGGGAGCAATAAAGTCACATGTCATACAGGAGCAATAATACAATAAGTGATAATAAAAAGTTACTAGTTTCCACAAAAGCCAAAACAATATCTGATGAGAGAAAAAGAGAGAGGTTTTCTCCTCACATTGATTTTTTCATGTTCGTGTTTGTTCTGTTTTGTTCATTTTCTATATGTAGTGTGTTTATAATCTGTGTTTATTGCTCTTTAAAGTGGTTTCTAGTAAGACACAAACCAGTTATATTGTTATCATCAGATTTACACATGTTCTCAATATTTGAACAGTGAAAGTGACTCTGGATCCTGATTCGGCTCATCCACGTCTCACTGTGTCTCCTGATGGGAAACAAGTGAGATTTGAACAAGACCTTAGAACAGTGGATGACAGAAAGAAAGAGGGAAAGAACAGGTTTGATAAACGTCACTGTGTTCTTGGGCAGGAAGCATTCTCCTCAGGGTGTTCTTACTTTGAGGTGGAGGTGAAGGAGTTAGACGAGTATCATGTGGGTGTGGCCAGAGAATCTGCGAACAGGAAGGGATCGTTCAGTCTAAGTCCTGAGGATGGATACTGGACTGAGCGTTTGAGAGACAAGAACTTTAAGACAAGTGAGAATCCATTTACACGTGGACGTATGAGTGAAGAGCCTCAGAGAGTAGGTGTGTTTGTGGATTATGAGGAGGGTCAGGTCTCCTTTTATGATTTGGACTCAAAGTGTCATATCAAATCTTTGACTGGTCAGTCTTTTAAAGAAAAACTTTATCCTGTGTTTTATTTGGGTCCTCGTTTATGTGGAAACTCTGCACCCCTCACCATCTGTAGTGATGTCTCATGACATCTGATTTTTATCAAACTAGAATCCCCCTGCGAGAGGAAATCACAGCCTCCTTTGAAGACACAATCATTTAAGTTGTTTTGTAACTTGACATGGTGTTATATTATATTTGATGTCATTTTGAAAAATGAAATGATGATAAGTAAATTTTGGGCATGTCTTCAGTGGTGTAGCATCTGTGTATGTAGGATGTACGGGTGCACATGGGCCGGGTGGATTGAGGCCCACATCCAAAAAAACACTGCATACACCGGCTACATGTGAAGCTGCGTAACATGCCAAAAACATCTCACAGTCATGTCATTCACAACACACTTCAATACATTATGGCCATAGAGTTCAAATCAAAGTTTTATCTGCACCTTGGGGAGATGAGAGGACTCAATGAGAGAAGGTCAAATTTAGCATCGAGCTCGTGAGTAGAGTCCAGAGGGATTTTTCTTGGCTGTTTGAGAACAGTTTAGTTTAATGTCTATTGAAGTTGTGAGCTTTCCTGTGGCTCAGTGGTAAGAGCATGACACCAACAACATCGAGGTCATGGGTTACATCCCAGAGGATTACACATACCATAAAGAAATGTTTAATGTAAGGGGCTTTTGATAAATAGGTGGCCAGATGGGTAAATGTAATTATGGTTATTCTGAGGCCATTTATGTTTTATACAGAATCTTTAATCCAAAGAAAAACTCTTTGCATTTAGATTATACTGTAAATTCGATCAGTATGTGCTATCAAAGAATTAAACCCATGACCTCTTGTTTGGGCTCTTTCATTTTCAATAAAACTTCAATGGACTTTTACTGTAGAAATGATCATATCCTTGACACCTTCATTTCTCATGACTCTTCAGTCTCATGTTTAATACTTCATCAAATCAGCAGAATGTTTTTGTACCTTCAGTCAGTTTTTCAAGTCCTGCCAAAGTTCTGAATGCAGTTTGTTACTCAGTTTTAGACTGGTTGTATATGTTGATTGTGAGGACAAAGTGTGATGCTGTCAAAATGTTAAAAATAACATTTTCATCGAGTGATTGTGTTAAAAACACCATGTAGTCAAATATTTTTTGTCACATTACTTAATTATTTACTTAACTTGTTTTGTTTGATATTGATGCCACTTTGTTTTTGCCTCATTAAATAAATCATTTTTTACACATTATTTAATTATTTTCTGTTAAAAAGAGAGAGGGGAGTTCCTTTAGCCTACGTCAAATATTGTAAGCCGAGAAAGTAATACTTCAGTATGCTTCCTAATCCATGTAGTGGAGTTTGATGGATTGTAGGATCTGAATTTCTTAAAAGCAACCTGTGTGTGTGTGTGTGTGTGTGTGCTTGGTGTGTGTGTGTGTGTGTGGGTGTGTGTGTGGGTGGGTGTGTGTTTCTTTGTGTTTTATTTAAATCCTTATTCTGTATTATTATTCTACTATATTTCTATATATTTAGTTTATTAGTTATATATTATATTATTATTTTTCATTCTCCACCATAAAAAAACCCAGTCACAAGGCAGTTTGTGACGTAGTCATGAAATGTAGAAGCTATTCATTTGTGTCAGCACAATATTGTTTCACAATTCTTTTTTCCTTTGCACTAGCACGACTTTCGATATACATCACAAATGTTTATAACCTGATACCAGAGGAAGTCGCACATTTTCACAAGACGCCTTTACACTACCCCTTACCCAACTCAAACCTTAAAATCCCAGGTGCAAAGGCAAATTTTGCTAAAACGAACAGACTTTACGAGGTGGCCCTAAACCTCAAGTCCAGGGGGGAAGTGAAATCATAATCACTGTTCAAAAATACTGTTGAAATTCACGATAATGAGCCGCCTTGTAAAATATCTACGAAATACCATCAGATTTGAGTATGGAATTTGAGAATGTCCCACATGGACGGTACAGTTTTACCACAAAATAATATCAGGTTAATACTGAGGTTAGACTGCATACAAATGTAAAAAGTGCATCCTAATATGACTTCCATTTTGTGGAATTACTCTGGAGAGAATCGAGCACACACATGAATGCATATTTCATCAAAGCGCTCTTGAAACACAGTCAAAATAACACAGAAGAAAGATCCTAAACGTTGTCGGGCAGGAGGTGTCTTTAGTGTGTGCCAGAGCCAAGTTCAGTATCTGCCGCTCTGCACGTTAAGACATGTAAACCTCATTCTTCTTTCCTGCGAGTCCCTGCTATCATGAAGCTCTGTCCATGACACATTGAGATTGTATCGCTGTCCCTCCATTATGCACCAGTCCTTGGCAAAAAACAATAAAGATCATTGACTCCAAAGTGTGTCTGCCAGCAGGAAGATGACGATAAGACATGTTACCAAACCAGCCCTGCTTGCTTTTTAACGCTCTGTTCTTGCCAGTTTGAGTTTCACATAAGTGCAGGCTTCTAATGATCAACTATTTCTACAATGACATCACTCCAGTGCAACTCATGGCACACAGGTGAACATATGGGCTGTTTAAATCATGGAGAATATATTTTATATAAACTGAATTTACATGTTTTGTAAATGTACAAGTTTTTTACCAGTGAGCTATAAATCCTGGACATTAACAGTTCATTTAACATGATTCATTATATTTTTATCTGTGACACTTTTGATTTCTTTTATAAGTGTTCTCTGCCAGCTCTATGTTATGAGTTGAGTTATTCCAGTCAACCATTGTTAAGTTCAGACTTCAGCAACAGTTATGACATGACGTATCAATCACTGTACAGTATCAACATTATTGTTTAACTTAACTCTTTAATTATTTTGAGACATCAGAATTTCTAGGTCAGTGATGTCCAGCTTGTAAAAAAGATATTTGATCATGTTGTGGTTAACAAGTCTTTGCACAGATCTGCTAATGTTGTCATCCAGAGTGCTGAACCTTTATACTCAGTTAGACATTAATCTCATGTGTGTCCTTTGAAGCCCTCACGTGTAATCTAGAAAGAGAACACGGGTCTACATTATTGAAAGTGCTCATTCGTGTAGTGAACTGTGTGATGTAAGAATGGAAATGTATTTAGATTTCTCACCCTTGTCAATGTTGGGCTGTATGGACTGCTACCATATACTGTATGTTTGAAATATTGTAATGTGGAGAATGTAATATCTCTTGATAAAACTGCTACGGTAGCTTGTCAAGAAATGCAGCCCATGTTTCAAACGCTATAGTGGTTTGTTCTGCACTTGAAGTCTGTGATATTAGTGAGTAACATATGTTTCAAAGCCTACATCTCATCTTTGAGTTCAGTGTAGACTCTAGAAATATGATTATTTAAGGTTCTTTACTGATGGAAAAACTTCTATTAAAAACCATAAGAACCCTTTTTCTGCTGAAATGATTCTTTGTAGTTGGAAAGGATTCTTTATCACCGCCTTTACAGTATTACTTGATTTACATGTTTTAAATGCATTTAAATGCTTAAAATTGAAAAGTAGATAAAATATTTATATAAAAATAACTTGATATATAAAACCCCTCATGACTTCTGCTAATGAGAAGGGTTTTAAAGCACTTTTCACGGTAATGTTCTTTATTGAACAAAAGGGTTCTGCTATAGACTGTTTCATCAGACACACGAGAACCTCGCCTGAAGTTAACTTCCAGTTTGTGTATTTTGATCAGTCTGGGAAGTGTTTTATTTTATTTATATTAATTAACATTCATATTTCATTCGATTGAATAAACAATTTGTGGAACTTTCTTGTATTTAATTTTATTAAACAATTTCTTGAACGTTTTTTTCGGCCAGGCTACGGTTCTTCTACTGGTAACCCAAAATAATACTGGCTAGACTTTTAACTTGCTAGCTAATATAATGTACTAGTTATTTCTTTCGCTTGATTGCAGAAATGAGAAATCTCTTCCATCTTACCATGGACTGGAGAGGAATATCTCTGTATGTGGAGTTCATTTCCTCCAGAAGGTTCTGGAACTGTTGGTGCACGAGAGAAGATCACTTTATTATGAAATGAACAATCTTCACAACAGTAGTCATAACTCAGTTAAGAATCTTTTACTGGTGTATTAATGTCATTTTCTAAGCATGACGCTCATATTCTTTATGAAAAACTATTTGTCAAATGTGCCTGAAGTTCAACACTGCAGTGAGCAGAAACTACACATCCGCTGACATGTGACCTCTACAGCACACTGACTACTATAAACATGATTATGATTACACCTTAATCATGCAAATATAACACTTTAACAATTCTTAAACTGAACAAATCATAATCATTTTGTAATAAATATCATCTGCATGTGCTTGGAGTGCTATTGATATTCTCTCAGAGTGCTAATAGCCACACATACAGTATATTCCTCAGTGTCTTTAAAGAGTAAAGTTCTTGTTTAGTGAATCATTGTTCTGTCTGTGTATAATGAGTTCAAGTGTAAAATCTTTTTCTGCGTGTACACAGGTGTGGTCGATGAGTGACAGCTGAAGATGTGCAGCTGGAAAAACCTCATTCCTGCAGATCTCAGTTCAGTCGACAGTCAACAGCACTGAGGAGTCACACAACTAGTCAACTTGGATCCGATCAGAACAAACCTCCACCAGTCCACTCCTGCTCCAGTTAGGACTCACTGCTATAGACAACAAACATAACTATCAGTTTTTTTACAGTTATTGAAATCTAAACCATGTGTTGAATATTCATGAGATTGGGAATGAAACGTGTAAGATAAGTGTTGGTTTTGATCTCAGATAAGATGGAGGGAAGCGTCACACTAATGCTCGAGTGTAATATGGCTCTATATCAGTATGGCTGTGATTAAACCAGGACTAGGCCTTAGTTAAATTAGGATTTTAAAGTATCTTTTAGCAAAATGCCTCGGTAAGAAACATTAATGGTTTGCATCATGAAACAACACAATGATATATTTTAAGAAATGTCATCGGAGGTTATTTTCAGTTAAGACGGCTCAAACTTGCATTTTAGTCTGGAACTAGGCTTAAGCCTTGTCTATGAAACCAGGCATGAACTCTTGAGCACCTGTGTCCTCAACCTGCAGGTTATAACACATAAGTCATGAGAGACACAGGGCATGTTGCTGTCTGTCACGTTATCACATGTGAGGTCTGATCACAGCTCTGCCGCAGAGCGTGTGTCTGATCACCGACACCACGGCCGTTCTGTCTGTGATAATCTGCTGGTGCTTGATCTTCATAAAAGAGTAGGAGAGAATTTCCCGTCTGGTGCACTATTTCTCACGATTTGGACCTGTGTATAATACTGTTGCATCCGAATACGCCTACTTACATAATATATAGTATGAGAAAACACAATAGTACGTCCGAATCCTCGGTATCATTAAGAGAAGTAGACTTAACGTGACATATATTTAAACCACACGCATGTTAAAGACGTTTTTTAATGTCTGTGTAACATGTGACAAGTCATTTTCTCAATAAGTATTGCAAATGAGCACATCACAACATGAAATACACATCACGGTAATGTAGCTTACATCTGTTGTTCACTGCTTGCATAGTTACATATAAGTCATGTAAATAAAAACATTTATTTAAGTAACTAAACAATGTATATATTTTATTTGTACATAAGTAGTGTTTATGAATTCAGGATAATTTGAGTTGGATAAACAGCGAGTTAATACATGTGAAACTAGCTCCACATTTAAATGCAGTATTGAGCAGACATCACAGAGGTCACTTGAATACCAGGGGCTTCTCGTTCAAGAACAACATATGTGATTCGTATGTCAGATGACTGACTAGATCAGTGAAGAGGCGGGTCATTCAGTATCTCAGACCAATAAGGTAAAATCGCTGTTACATCTGGTGGGATGGTGATCTAGTGGGTTGAACCACTGAACTGGTAAATCAAAAGGTTGCTGGATCGATCCCAGCAGCCACCACCAGTGTGTCCCTGAGCAAGACACTTTACTCCATGTTGCTCCAGGGGGATTGTCCCTGTAATAAGTGCACTGTAAGTCGCTTTGGATAAAAGCGTCTGCCAAATGACTAAATGTAAATGTAAATGCAATAAGAGTGTTTTAACATCCCGCACTCAGAGACTATTGGCTCAGGATCAGTCAGTCTTTCACAGCAGGACAGTGAGTGATCCAGATTCAAAAGTGACTGATTTCATATTTAATATAAGACATGTTAAAAACCGCAGTATCCGCAAAGACAAACTATTTGCATGCGTTAGCATGTTTAAGTGTCATGATGTGTCTAACTATTGTAAAAATGATAATAAAAAAAACTTATTACAAACAATTATATACTTTAATTAGGAAAAATGACTTTACACCTACAATCAAGCACCAGTTGAATGATCATGTTAGTAAAATATTACATTTATATAAATAATACATTCTGCATTATGACCAACAGAGGGCGATGTTGACTTTTCAAAGAAAGATTTTGGAGAAAAAAATTGTCAATTCAACACTTTACCTCACTCCTAAAGATGTAACAGCGATTTTACCTGAAACAATTTACAGCCAAATCACTTTAGGACACTTTAAAGCTGTGAAATAAATGAAATATATTGTTTAAATTGTAAATAAAAAATAAAGTAAATCTGAGTTACTCAAATATTTCTATTGACAATAATTATTAAGTGTGTATGAAAATAATAATTTGTTAATTAAATACTCATTTTTTTTCATTAAATAAACTAAAATAATATAAGTAACTTTTAGATAAATTAGCTGTTGGATTTTAAAAGATTTAATAAAGTTAATATATCTGTTTATTTTTTGTGATTATTTATGATTTATTTATGAATTATATTTTAGTATGTAATGAGCTATAATGCAGTTCGGCAGCAGCCAATCAGAATGTAAAAGTCTTCTTGAGAGGATTCCAGAGAAAGCAGTCATGTGACCTCTGTCTGTGTCTCAATAACACACTTGCGGTCTTGATCACTTGAGAGCGCGTGCACGCGACAGGAAGTAAGATCGCACGTCTGTCCAATGTCTTAAAAACATCAAAGTGCACTAAAGCCAAACTATCTGACCTCTTCTGAAGGCTGTAGTGTGTAGATGATACTCGTAGAATACTAATAATAATTAATATTCAATTAATTGACTTTAATATACATATATATGAATTTACTTATTTCATGTAGTTAATTATCTTCAGTAATTATCTTTATTTGACTTTCTTTTGTGGAACACAAAAGGAGATACTTTGAGAAATGTGTCAATGGAAGTCAATGGTGTTCAGTGTTGTTTGGTTACAACATTCTTTAAAATATCTTTTGTGTTCTGCAAAGTCAGTCATACATGTTTAGAATGACATGACAGTCAGTGAATTTTCATTTTTTGGGGTAAACTATCCCTTTAAAACAACAGAAAATATATTGATATAGTTTATATATATATATCGATAAAAATAGTTGATATTGTTAAGTTTATCTTCTATATTGTGATCAGATACAGATTTAAATCCTATAGTTAATACTTCAGTGAATGTATTTGTGTGATTAATGTCTTTTATCAAACGCTCTCATCATCACACGGTCTATGTCGCCCTCTGCTGGTGAAACACTGTAAACATCAGATCACAAACATCCTCACAGCAGATGAAAGCTGTGAACTAAACATAATAAAATAAGGCAATAAGATGTCAGTAAATAAATGATCATTAAAACATGAGGACTAGAAAAACTGATTTTATTGAACAGCAATTACATGTGTGATAAGATTTACACTTACAGTCTCTGTGTAAACCTGTTAATATAACAATCTGAAGCACTCGTGGACAATAATCGTAAATAAATGAGTAAATTCCAAGTAATTTGTGTGTCAAACAAACCTTCACGAGAACTTTCCTCCGGATTCACAAACACTTCGTAAACGTCAGATTTCATAGTAAAATGTGTTAATCAATTACAATCACTCGTCAACAGGTCGCGCATGCGCTCATCACAATGATCATAATCCCGCCCATGAATTACAGCTACGCAAATGACGTAAATCTATACAGGAACCGCTGGAATCCTCTGGACTTCATTCTCTGGTTTGGCTACATTATATAGCATAAATTCATAAGATAATAATAGAGATAATAAGATAATATGTTTACCAAAAAAATCACAAATTAAACTGTGTCCACCAAAGTGTTTTTAGACAGATAAAATAATAATATCTGGTGCTCTTCTGAAAACGACCCGCTAGTGGCGCCAAACTGCGCGTTATTCCGGAGAGACGTTGATTGATGTGAGTTAGAATATCATCAACAGTTAATCTACTTGTTACTAGTTTCTTATTCCATTCCATTCCATTCTCTACCGCTTATCCGAACTACCTCGGGTCACGGGGAGCCTGCGCCTATCTCAAGAGTCATCGGGCATCAAGGCAGGATACACCCTGGATGGAGTGCCAACCCATCGCAGGGCACACACACTCATTCATTCACTCACGCACTCACTCACACCCTACGGAGAATTTTTCCAGAGATGCCAATCAACCTACCATGCATGTCTTTGGACCAGGGGAGGAAACCGGAGTACCCGGAGGAAAACCCCGAGGCACGGGGAGAACATGCAAACTCCACACACACAAGTCGGAAGCGGGAATCAAACCCCCAACCCTGGAGGTGTGAGGCGAACGTGCTAACCACTAAGCCACCGTGCCCCTTATTTCTTTCTTATTTTGAAGAATATTACTGAACATGAAAATGCAGTAAACAATAATATTAACTTCTCCATTGTTGTGTATGATGATTGGTCAATGTAGTGTTTGTCCCGCCTCTTCTCCACTGTGATTGGACGGCTGTGTAAAAAAGGACAGTGAAGAGCTCTGCATTTTTACCCGAAGTTTATAAAAGTAAAAAATGATAAAAAGAACTTGTGAAATATCATTATGACACATAGTGCATCAAAACACATCAGTCTTCAGTTTGTCTAAAATAATTCAGAACGTTTCGTGTGGTTTTACGCACTATTTACATGTGATATGGAGAAGTTGAACATTTCTTTTGTACCAACTAACGTTTTGAAAATACGAACATTTTCATGCATCCGAAAATTTACGCCAAAACGATTTATAAACGATTTACACAAAAAAAGTTCTGCTAGTGTTTCATGAATGAGGCCCATTGTGTTTTGTTGCTAATGTCATCAAACCATATTCTTGTTCCCTTATAGCAGGGCTACTCAAAGTCCGGACTTCGGTCCGGATCCGGACCCGCAGGGAATTAAATCCGGACCTGCTTGTTTGACTTGTGGCGCCGCTCCGCTCAGACCAATCGACGCATGACATCAAATGACCGCGAGAGAGAGTGACGAGACCCGCCTCCTCTGTTATGGCAAGCCAAGAGGGCCACAATTACGCCATAGATTAAACGCGTTTGTATCGGAACGCCGTTTTTGACGGCGTTTTAAACAGTACTTGCGCCGCAAAATACGGCGTCGCGATTCCAAACGCCGTAAAAAACGCGCTAAAAGCCGTTGATAACGCCGTATTTGACGGCGTTTTAAGGCGGCCGGAAAGCGCCGCTTTTTGCGCCGCTGTCTTGCCATATGACGGCGTAAAAAACGCCGTTTTGGTTGCACAGAGCGCGCGTCATTTACGGCGTTTCGTCTGTTGCATAATGAGCCCCTCCCAATGATTTCCAAAGCCAGTAAATTTGAACCGTTGTCAACCAATTCCTGATGAACTGAGCCAGACCAGACCAATTTGCCACTGATCATTTCACAGGATTGTATTATGTGCGCAGTGTTTGCTAACATTAAACAAAATTATTGCTTGCTTTCTGAAGAAAAGATTTATTTTCTTTGTTAATCTGGTTTCACAATGTCGTCAACAATTGTATAAAGGCCAATTGTATGTATCCTGCTTATTACATAAGCTATAGCACATATTCTCTACGTAAAATGCAAAAAAAGCAATCGGTTGGTAGATACAAATGTTTTGCACGTATTTACACGTTTTCCTATTCAGATCTAAATTGCAACCAAAAATAGGCATCTACAACCTCGCAACCTGTCATTGCAGTTTCAAAGCATCCCGCATTGACTTTTGCAACTACTTTCGCGATAAACCCGTTGCAAAATTAACTTTAAGCTAAGAGGCGACAGAAGAAGCAGCATTTGATGACGTCATGCGGATGAGCCACACTGCCCCCTAACGGCAGGAAAATCACAATGAAAGGATCTAGCAAATAATAGTTTAAAATGTTTTTAAACTATAAGGTTTTCACATAAAGGTTCTACTATAGTTATATTATATGAATGCTAGAGTAGTAAGCTATAGTTTTTGAAAACCATGGGAAAACTTTATAATATGAATTACTACTATGCAAGTATAAGGATATGGTTCTTTTTGGATTTACTGTGGTTTTATTACAACTATGAAGTGTATAATTGTAGTACAACTATTTATTTTGTTTTGACCATTTACTATGGTCTCACTGGAAAGAAGGATGACTATATAAGTATGGATACAAATAAATGTTATCTGGATGCTTCTTATCGTGTAACGTTGGTTAAAAGCATTTGATAAAGGTAGTGCATTTATGTATTTGATGTGTTAAAATAATAAATGTGCTGTTGCTATTAAACATGTTTGATCCAGTATTGTATTTAAGGACACATTGGTTTGCGTTTTTTAACAATTATGAACGGCGGGTCGATCGTGGATAAACCAGCGGCTCATAGCGGACAACTAGCAGAAATGTGGCGGCTGCCGCTGGTGACCGCTGGAAAAATGATTAGCAAAACCCGGTGGACCACAGACAGTTGATATCGGTGGCCCGCCAACTTTACCACTGGGCCACTGGCCTTCTATTAGCTGGGGTAATGGGGAATAATTTAACCATCTTTCTCCGTGGATAATTCAATTCGATTTTACTTAAATAGCGCTTTCAACATTGTGTGGTGTTCAAAAGCAGCTTTACAGAAGAAAATATATAAAAAAATAATAATAAATCTATGTGAACGGAATTTACCGAAGCTAAGCTAATTTAAGATATAATTTTATTATATTAATGTATTAACTATAATAAAGATAAAATAAAATGGTAAAAGAACAAGAGTTAGGAGAGTAATTTATTCCTAAAGGAAAACAGTGTTTACTTATAAAATGCAGCGCATAAGTCTCAGACTTCAATCAAACTGAAATTGAGATATCATCCCATATTAGTTAAATTATAGGAGAATGCAGCGTCAACCGACTACATGCAGATTTAAGTTTGAAAATTACTTAATCAATATTATTGATGCAAAAAAATGTATAAGCTTGATTGCTTAACAACCTTTAAAACGTTCACAAAAACATTTAAATATGATTTATTTTTCTCGACAAAGCATGAAACAAAATAAAAAATAATGACCATGACTCACTTGAGTAGGCTGTGTGAAGGTGTTTTATTAAACGGGGTTTTCAGTTCGCTCTGTGTAAACTTAAAATGCGTTTGTGTGGCCTACCCCTTTACTGAGACACTTTCAAATAAGAAACTAATAATATCGTGTAAGTTTGTTGTGGATATCTTGTGTACCTTATAATATCCAGTGCTTTTTGTTTTGTATTCGTTTTGATACTGTAACTGCACAAATAGATTGCCTTATTTTAGTTTATTTTAGATCCACTGTGTTCCGTCCTCATTGTATTGAGGCTCTGTAAGTTTGCAATGCAGGCTAAACATTAAGCTCTTATTTATAGCCATTTGACAGTTTTTTCTTTTAATTTTATTTTTTTCAAGAAAACACTTCGTTGTAATTGCAGCTGCTGTTATGCATTAATAATAATAATAATGATAATAATTCTATTTAAAACGTCTGCCTTTTTTATTTAAAAAAACCCTATTCAATAATACCCCTCAAAGATAGTGTATTTATTTTTGTGGTATTTTTCTCATTGCTTTACCGTCTTAAGTGTAGCTGATGTCATCGATAGCAGGCGCCATTCGTAAATATTAAACATGTTTAATAAAATGAAACCATTTCTAAATTCTATAGGTATTTTTATCTATGTTTATTTAATTGAATTTGTTTGATTGACATCGAGGGTTAAGGCCTTAGGAACAAATATTTCCCCCGGCAGTTCACCAAGCATTCAGTCGAGACATAATTATGTTTGCGAGACACACACATTCTGATGTGCACACTTTGGATGTTTCAGTCAGAGTAAGATCATTTTTGTGTATTAATATCTTGGAATAACCCTTGACATCGATCGTGTGCCTCGCTTTATTTTCTTTAGTATACAGTAGCCTATGTTAATTCATTTATCGCAATAGTCAGACTCGCTGTTCTTGAAGTGGACATATGCAGCTTTTGCAGTAATAAACTTTATTAAGCCTAGAATAAATATGTGCGTTAATATGTATGATATGCTTTTTAATTATGTTATTATGATTACAGTGTATGTAATCACGTTAAATACGGGCTATTATTTGGAGCAAAGGGATCCGTAGGCTTAACAACCATCTTTGTGCAAACCGACAATTTTCTGTAGCTGAATGTGCGCATCCCGATTAAATTTTGCTACGTTCTCGCATATGCTTGGCTGCATGGGTGGGTAACTGGGCCTGAATCCTATATCCATTTGCTGAAAATGTGAAAATAATGCAAAATCTTTTTCCATTTCAAAAGGAAATGTGGCTGTTCATTGTATGTTTCTTTGTATGTATAGCTTCAGTTTCTTCACGGAGGTAAACGGCAAGGCATTTGGCAAGGCAGCTATATTGAATAAATAAGTCCATGCTTGTTACATAACAATCATTGGGCAACATTATTGCGCATCCTTATAGTCAATACATTTTTGTAATATGGAAACCAAAATCACCTGGGCTACTGATAAAAGACTGATATAAATCTAAAAACTGCCCGGCGATACAGATAAATAGATCAAGACCAACAACGTAAAAAATGACCGATGATCTGAGCGGGCCTCGAACCGAAAAACGACCATAACACAGATCGCGAGTCGCAGTTCCTACTCAGCAGGCCACAAGACACTCAACAATTAAATAAAGGGAAGGAGCTTTACCTTTTACGTTGTCTGACACCGCTTGTACCAGGAATTGTTTATAGTACAATGATAATATAATGCAATATTTCAACCGATTGCTTTTTTTGCATTTTACGTAGAGAATATGTGCTATAGCTTATGTAATAAGCAGGATACATACAATTGGCCTTTATACAATTGTTGACGACATTGTGAAACCAGATTAACAAAGAAAATAAATCTTTTCTTCAGAAAGCAAGCAATAATTTTGTTTAATGTTAGCAAACACTGCGCACATAATACAATCCTGTGAAATGATCAGTGGCAAATTGGTCTGGTCTGGCTCAGTTCATCAGGGATTGGTTGACAACGGTTCAAATTTACTGGCTTTGGAAATCATTGGGAGGGGCTCATTATGCAACAGACGAAACGCCGTAAATGACGCGCGCTCTGTGCAACCAAAACGGCGTTTTTTACGCCGTCATATGGCAAGACAGCGGCGCAAAAAGCGGCGCTTTACCGGCCGCCTTAAAACGCCGTCAAATACGGCGTTATCAACGGCTTTTCGCGCGTTTTTTACGGCGTTTGGAATCGCGACGCCGTATTTTGCGGCGCAAGTACTGTTTAAAACGCCGTCAAAAACGGCGTTCCGATACAAACGCGTTTAATCTATGGCGTAATTGTGACCCTCTTGGCTTGCCATACCTCTGTATGATTTTGAATCGCTCTCGCGATAGTGCGATGTGTCAATTGCTTCCGTGAATTCCAGTAAGCGTATGACGTTTGATGTAATCGAGCGGGATAATAAAACGACACTTCACCGAGGTCCGTGCATGGAAGAGATGCGCGCATGAGCAAAAATGTCACCCGCAACCGCTGCTTCAAATAAATGATCCACCCGCCCTCACGTATAATTTTCTCTGATATAGATATCCGCATCCGATTGTCACTTGAATTACTCTAATTCTTTGTTTTAAACATGATGTTATAAGATTCAGTGATGTTAGAACAAATCTGCCAATCTCTGATGGTACAATAATACGCTGATCGTAAAATGCTTTTAAAGGAACATTCATTTATAAAACAAAAGTTTGACTTTGGCCAAATTAGCCTATATTTTCTTAATAAAATAAACACAGGCGTAACTACCTTCAGACTTGAATATCGCCATTTCTGTCACTGCAACACACAAACACACACGAATGACTGGATAACGGTACATTTTCTATCACTGTCTATGTCTGCAAATGCTTAAATCTAATCCTTCGATTTAACACACACATTTACCATATTCAAGGTCTTGTGGCTTTCATATACACACACAATGCCTCACCGTCGTTGTATATTACAAACCCAGTGAACAACTTCGCTAAAACGTTCACACACGGTAATTTTCTTTCTTTCCTTCCTTTTGTTTTTAATTATCCCGCCCTCCCGGATCTGTTTCGCCTCCATTTCTGCCTCTCTTCCGCCAGCACGCGCATAAATGAGTGCAAATTAGTGCCTGCCTGATGAAAAATGCATTTAAAACACGTATTTTTAGAGAAATTTAGTTAATATTTATATATGATCTCATCCACCCACGACAGAATGTATTTTCTTATTACATTCTCACCTATAAAACTAGTGCGCGGTTTTATAGGTGAGAATGTCCGTTACTAAAAAAAAGTTAACGAAGAAAACCGAGCTTTTAAAGATGACTGGACAGAGAGGTACGGATTCATGTGGCCCCAATCCGGCACAAAGCCGTTCTGTTTAATTTGTAACGAGACAGTTGGAATTATAAAAAGTGGAAATGTCAAAAGGCACCATGAAACAAAACACAGATATTTTGAACAGCAGTATCCACACAACACAGAGGTGAGTTCAACGAAACTACAGCTCTGATTTTTGCATCAATTTATTTTTGGCCTATACCTCTTGGTTTGTTTTTTCACTTTTGGATTTATTGTAAATGTATTTTAAATTCAAAATACTCTCTTTTTTCAAAAAAGTAATGTTAATTCATTATAAAAAGTTATAAGGATGTGTATTAAAAACTAATTTTGAAACAACCAATTGACCGGACCTTTGACATTATCGTGAATTCAGATTTGGACCTTTGAAAGTAGACTTTGAGAAGCCCTGCCTTATAGTATAAAATCTAAACTCTTCCTCAGTGTTATTATGTCTATTGCTCAATATGGTTACACGTGGTTTGAGGCGTCACATGGTCTGATAGATTAAACTCCAAATGTGACAAACACCCCAGAGAATCTCTACACGCTGAATTCTGAATACAAGAGTGAAATATATCAACATGAACATATCCACACACCTTCATTCAAGCTCTTCAAACACACTTCAACATGAAGCTCTTCAAACCCAAACACATCATCTGACAGCTGTCTGTCAAACTCCAGAAACTTCAGTTTCACAGCAGAATAAACCAAATCCATACAAAAGTCAAATCACATTTGGACAATAAAAGTCAAAAGATTCAGACTCAAAGTTTCAATATCTTTCTATTTCTGATCCTTCTTCAGATGTTGTGACGCTTCAATTCATTTGTTTTATTGGTTGATAAAGTGAGTCACACACATGATGATCTTTACTGTACATCTCTGAACACACACACTAGATTTGCTCTATTTGATTCAAATCTACTGGA
Source organism: Triplophysa tibetana (assembly GCA_008369825.1). NCBI lineage: Eukaryota > Metazoa > Chordata > Actinopteri > Cypriniformes > Nemacheilidae > Triplophysa > Triplophysa tibetana. The sequence continues at coordinate 1,265,929 of CM017917.1, read as the reverse complement.
GTTTACACAACATTTGTGTGTGTTTACTGTCCTGACAATATTGTGAAACATCATTTTCTTTTGTTGAAGAAGTTTTTCAGTCACTTCATCAAGACTATCACAGGATTATGAAACTGAATGTGTGAATGATTGTTTTCAAACAGTGTTATCAGTGTGAGGTGGTATTGTGAAGATACTGCCACCTGGTGTTCGAGCGCAGTACTGCTCTGATCTCTGCTGATGAAAAACATTATTTTCCACTTTATTAAGTAAATTAATCTTTAATGTACAACCACCCATCTCTGTCGTCATGGCAACGGGCAGCAGGTCTCCACGGTGATCAGCGTTTGGCATTTGGAGTCGACAGTGATGAGACACTGACTGATGGTTTTAATAAAGACTAAAACAATGTGTTTTTAATCTCTCACATTCAAGGTAATATAATGAGCGCAGATGACTGAACTCTCTCTCTCTGAAGAGCTGATAAACTCAATAAAACTCCATCATTACAGCATCACTTCTGCTTCTGTTAAACATTGTTTTTGTATGAGATCAGATGTAAGACAGATCATCTATCAATCTAAATCATCATTTTAAATCAGAGCTGATCACACTAAACAATCACATTTGGGATGAAAGCGTCTGTCAAATGCACCAGAATGAAATACAAGAGTGATTCCTCAAATCTTCACATGACGGATTCAAAACATTTAGTCCTGAAGTGAAATCCATTGTCAGTGTTCACTATTTTTACACAACGCTTCACATTTAAACAGAAAGTCAGACTTTATAACAGTAAATGAAGAAAATAGTTCTGGGACGGAGAGGCCACGTTCAGTTCTATAGACCAGGAGATTGAAGGAGTTCATATGATCACTAACTGATTCATTTGAATTTATTTCTGTCACTTTTGTGAAGTCACCTCACACACACATCACTGTTTCCAGAAAACTATCAAAAGTAAAAACATCTGAAGGATGAGCTAATGTGATCTACTCACATCAATCTTAAAGAGACAGTTCACCCAGAGATGAATATTCTGTGATCATTTACTGACCCTCTGGAAGACACAACTTTCATTTTTGGATGAACTTTCCCTTTAAGAACAAGGGCCATAAAACTCAAGAAAACATAAAGTGAGTGTTTGTGTGTGTGTTTGTGTGAGTGTGTGTGTGTGTGTGTTTGTTTGTTTGTGTGTGTGTGTGTTTGTGTGTGTGTGTGTGTGTGTGTTTGTGTGTGTGTGTGTGTTTGTGTGTGTGTTTGTGTGAGTGTTTGTGTGAGTGTTTGTGTGTGTGTGTGAGTGTTTGTGTGTGTGTGTTTGTTTAGATTCCTTTACTGACACATAACTTATGATAATTATATCGATCAACAAGCTTAGTTTTAATGTTTAAATGTCTTTTGTCACGATCTCTTTTAGATCATCTGACTAAATAGTAATAAAATTATTGTATTAATTGCGTCTAATTCATATACTGAAATAAAATAATATCATCCAACGCAACATTTACAAACTTTATTACTTTACATCATCACTAAACATGATTTGTCATTGATGTCTGAATGATTATTAGAGGAGGAGTTAAAGATGAAAGTCCTCATCATTCCACGATTCGCTGTTGTTGTTGTTTTGAACACATCTGTTCTGAATGTGCGTCCTCTAGTGGCGGATTATACAAACTGCACCTTTAATATAAACATTATTCTCCTGATGATCATTTCAAACCATGTTTTAAATAAATGTGACTTTACTCACAAACAGATAAAGCTCAGAATATAAAAAACAATAACTGTTAACACATCTCTTGTCGTTTAACAGAAGAACCTTTCAGTCTATAAAACACCAGCGTCACACACACACACAGTCACACACACACACAGTCACACACACACACTCACTCACACACACTCACAAACACACACACACACACACACACACACACACACACACACACACACACACACACACACACACACACACACACACACACACACACACACACACACACACACACACACACACACACACACACACACACACACACACACACACACACACACACACACACACACACACACACACACACACACACACACACACACACAGTCAGGTCAGAGGAGTGTAGGAAAAATGACAGCACAAAAACACACACACACACAAACACACACACACTCACACAAACACACACTCACACAAACACACACACTCACACAAACACACACACTCACACAAACACACACACTCACACAAACACACACAGTCTCATGACCCACTGTACACAATTTATTTTCTACCATAGATCACAATGAACTAGTGAACTACAGACCTATGTCCAATCTACCTTTTCATATCATATCTATCTATCTATCTATCTATCTATCTATCTATCTATCTATCTATCTATCTATCTATCTATCTATCTATCTATCTATCTATCTATCTATCTATCTATCTATCTATCTATCTATCTATCTATCTATCTATCTATCTATCTTCTGTCTATTGCAATGTGTTCCTGGCTGGACTTCAGCTTGTACAACCAGACCTCCTCAGATGATCCAGAATGCAGCGGTAAGAGTGATCTTCAAGGAGCGGAAGAGAGCGCACGTCACTCCTCTCTTCATTAGGTTACACTGGCTCCTATAGTCGCTCACATCCACTTCAAATCTCTGCTCTTGACCTACAAAAGCATCACTTGTACTCGCCCGATCCCTGCGCTCTGAGATCCAACAACGTCTTGTGTTGATGTCCCACAAAGGAAAGAATCACTCTCACACACTTTCTCAGGATGTGTTCTGAAACCATCTTCCTCTTGACACAGATTCTGTAGTTGTCTTTAAAGATGACGTATCACACACAGTTTCTGTCAATCTCATATTGATGTGGTTTGGTGCTTATTGTGACCTTTAGATCAAAGGATAGTGTTTGAGAGGCTCAAGTATCAGAAGAGGTATAAGCATGCATAGCCTATAACTAAATATTAATACATACAATTTATACATTCACAAGAGATGACACGTTTCTCTAATAATATGAAATAAACTACTCAAATGTGACATTTTCTTTTTAAAACGAAAGGTTTTGTTTTTCTTAAACAAAATATGATATGTTTTATTATTTAGTTTTTTGCCGGGGGGGCTGCTTTAGAATTCAGAAATTAGACATAATTAATATTGCATATAAGAATTTATAGTTATATTTGACCTGTGGTTCTTTCTCCTTTATCGCCAATGTGTGCTTTCACTGTGTGTGTGTGCGTCTATGTCAATGTGTGTGTGTATGTATGTTTGCATATTGTGTGTGTGGAGCATTTGTATGTCCGTCTTTGTTGTTTTCACCTTTTTCTTGTTTTTACAGGTATATGCCTTTAGTTTTTTTACTTCTATTCAATGTGTCTCATGTACAGCTGCTTTGTAACAATGAAAATTGTAAAAAGCGCTATATAAATAAAGTTGAGTTGAGTCAAATGCATGGCAGCACAGGCTGCCAAACGTTTGCCATTAATGAAAATATCGGTAAAACCCCATGAACAGAAGTAACATGTTTACACAGCAACATGAAAAAAGAACATTGACCATACAGTACTATAAAATGTTTAAAACGTAATCTGAAATAACATATTTTGTCTGTATAACTGTATAATAACCCTCTTCATTTAATCACTATTCCTCAGTATTGACAAATTGTTTGTTGCATGCTAGCCTGTCCTTTTCGTCCGGCATGTCGCTCACGTTGCTATGATGGATTTATTGACTGCTCTAAATTCAGGTATGTAAAACATATTTGATCGTAAAATCATCGAGGCTTACCAGTGGCGAGGGGTTTAAATGTGTAGTCCCTGTACTCCAGTTTAGTAACGGGGCGGGTGAAGACTGTGTGTCCTGACCTGTGAACTGTGTGCGGTTAATAGACGTGGTTTGGTAAGTCACTAACAGATGATTTGGGGGAAATCCTAGCGGATAATGGTCATTTTTAATAACAATGTGTATTCATATCACAGGATCCTCCCCCTCCCTTTTTCCCTCTTGGTTTGTCCTCGCATTTCTCCCGTTGTGTCCTACTGTAGAATTCAACAGTCCAGGACAACGAAAAGGTTGTTTTGTCGTTAAAGCTACTGCTATGGCACACCCGGCGTTGTGAGCGCTGCCGCCGGATCTTTGCCGTTAAAGCTTCTTGAAAGTTAGTGCTATTGCACACTCGGCGTTGTGATCGCTGCCTCGAGATACTCGGCGCTGTGAGCTTGGCTTTTGCCGCTAAGCTAAGGCTAATTAAAGCTACTGATACTGAACTCGAGGCTCTACAGTGGCTTCCTCTTCCACTGACCACCTGCTATGCCGTGGTGGTCCTCGTAACTGTGGTTATCGTGAGTTAATTATGGTTTGATTATGTTATTTGTTTTGTTTTACTTTGTATAATTCCCTTTTTGTTTCTTAAACTTTTTCCTTATTTAGTTTATAATTTATTGAATGGGTAGTGTTTTTTTTTTGTTACTTTCTTTCAGGAGCTGGGGTCCCACGGGTGAAAGGTCCCTAGTGGTGGTGGTGCTACAAGGTTTGCCGTGTTGTGTGACACTTGTGACTTGTGTGATTGTGTGATCTGAATTCACGGATAGTGCGTGCTTTAGCACAATCAGTACGGTCGATCTTACCCCAGCCCTGTGTAATTGTGTTTAATTTCTTTATGTAATTATTGTGCTTAATGTTTGTTTATTTTTGGTTTATTGATTTCGTTTCCTGTTATATGCCATGGTGTGCGTGGCCCATTAAATCGGGTTGCTGGTAGTGACCGGTTCTGCCTAAGCTGAGCTGTTTTTATTGTCTTTTATGCTAATGTCAATGTAATAAAACTCATTGTTTTTACTCGATACCCATGATCTCGGCCTACCTTAATTTATGAAGAGAACGAATCTGTGTGATCTTAGCTTGTGGGGTTTACCTTTAGTTCCTGGGTTTAACCCTCCCGGGTGGCGTAGTCGGATCTTGTAGGGATAGGTGAACGGGTTCATATCATCGCCCCACCACACATGGACAACGGATTTCATCTCCTGAGGTGTGTTACCTTTAACCACATGGATGATGATGTATTCGTGCACATTTTGTGATTGCTCTCTGAAGGCAGTTAAGGGATATGTTAATCATCAAATCTTACACAGACATGAAGCAAATGCTCAATTTCCACGTTGCTTCCCAGAATGCAAATGTAAATTCTCAAAATACAGTGCTCTCAAAGCTGATGTTTATCGCCATCACAAAATACCACATACTCATTTTGATGATTCGACGGGCACGTACAATACAGACCGTCAACAACAATTGACAGACATGAACAATGTCCTTTCTCATCTCAGGTCACATTTATCCAAGGGAGAGATTTAGAAAAATGTGACAAAAAAATCAGTTTAAGATCAAGTTTCACTGCCCATGTTTCACGAAAGCACAGGACTTCTACATTTGCACAGTTATGGATTATGGATACTTTATCTGAGCAACCTTCTTCAGCATTTTTTGATGTTACTGAGGATGAGGTTGATGAAAGTGAATTCACAGACTCACTGACGAAATGTAACGCAAAGTCATTGTACATGAACAATCTCTGCCTGTTTTATATGCAGCTACAAGCCAAATACCTGGTGCCATCGTCAACCATTCAGATGATTGTGGAGGAATTCAGTGGATTAAATGATATCTGTCATCAGTACACACAGAAGATGTTCAGGGAAATACTCAAGTAAAAAACGGCCCTCTCACAATGTGATATTGAATCTGTGGTGCAGACTTTGCAAGGCCAAGATTTACATTCAGCTTGTAATTCATTACTTTCCACAGAATACCAAAGAAGACAGAATTATCAGAAACATTTTTCGTACGTGCATCCACAAAGTATGTATCTTGGTCGTGATGAGAACCGAAACCAACGTTATGCACAGTATATTCCATTGAAGAACAGTTTGAAAACCATGTTAATAGACCCAGTGGTGTGGGAGCAGTGTGCCAAACATCAGCATGTACACTCTTCTGTGTTCTCTGACATCTGTGATGGCTCTGTATTCAAATCCAATGATTTGTTTAAGCAGCCTGAGATTACAATCCAATTTATCTTGTACCAGGATGCCTTTGAGATTGTGAATCCCCTTGGGTCAGCTAAAAAAAGACACAAAATGATTGGAGTGTATTTTACACTTGGCAACTTTGAGCCATTTTACAGATCATGCCTTAATAACATTCAGATATCACTTTTGTGTCATGAGAGAGATTTAACTATTTTGGTCAGACCAAGATTTTTGCTAAGTTGTTGGCAGATGTCAAAGAACTTGAAGAGCATGGATTTGTGACATCTTCAGGGGCCAGTTGTTCAAAACATTTAATCTGGATCAAAATTATCCGAATTTGGAAATCCCCTTTTTTCCTATCCAGGATCAGGTAATCCATCTTACTTTTATGCCGGTTTTTCAAAGCAACATTGGACTGGATCACTCTGATCCAGATACACAGTTTTCAAGATTACCAAATCCGGATTACAGTGCTCTAAATGGGACAACATATCACAATGTGGGCTATGTAAAGAACAGGTAGAAGTAAGAGCCAACATAGGGTCACTGTAAGTGTTTATTTTGAGCCAAAACACAAAAATAACACAAACATCCACTTCCATTCATAATTTAACTTTAATTAAATTATATTAAATAATTACTTTTATGACCCCTCATCTGAACCACAACAAATAAAAAACAAATATACATTAACAAATACATAGTGGATATTTTGAAAACATCTTTAAAAAATAAAATGGCTAAATATCCAATTGTTAACGAAATAAAGAATGTTCAGGGTTCTTCTTCATCTGAGGAGGAGAGACCAGCATTTCCAAGCCCTGCTTTTAGGAGGCGGATCTGAAGTTTCGCTTTGGTTTGCTGCAGTTTGGTCAGCTTGATTTGTTCCTCCGCCAGGAGTATCTGTGCTTCTGCTCTTTCAGTTTCTCGTTTAAGAAGTGATTCATAGGCATCATCATCATTATTATTCGGCAAAGCACGCTTCAAGCCTCTTTTCTGAGCTCCTGTGACTGCTGGCTCTACCAGTGAGGATCCAGGTTGTTCTTCAATAATAGGGCTGAGATCCAGAATGAATGTTTCCTCTGCATTAGGAAGAACTGGCTCACTTTCCTCTACAATTGTAGGCTCACAATCCCCTACAACACCATGAATCCCATGCAGAGCTTTAGAGTTCTCACCTCCAATAATGTCCAGAACCACATCTGTGTATTCACCTTTCTTAAAGGGTTTGTTGCCTGTTTGGGTGTTTTTTGCCTCAGCAAGGTCCTTCGTTGCTCTGGCCCTCAGATTCTTCCATCTAAATTTCACTTGCTCCAAGGTCCTCTTCTGGCCAGACCCCATTGCATTTACATTCTGGGTGATTTCAACCCACATGTCTTTCTTCCTTTTGTTAGTCACCATTCCACCTGCAACAGAGCTTCCTACTATTGAGGCATAATGGCATTTAACACCCTCCAGCAGTGCATGGGTTTCTGCAACAGTGAAATTAGGTCCTTTTGAGTCCATGGTTTCACCGCTTCTGTTGTAGTGAACATAGTATTCGTAGGCCTTGGGCATGATTGATTTAATTGAACACAAGCCACAGCACGTCAGCCAATTGGTGTGTGGGTATTTGACAGCCATCTTATATTCAGCCTTTCTCAGAGGACTTAGAGAGAGGCACTGACATGGCAGGTATTGTCCATCGCTACCACCGTGTTGGTGGAAGAGGATACCGTCAAAGGGTGTATGTTGAGCGTGCACAACCACTGGAGCAATACACCACTGAAGAACTGTATGCTCGCTTTCGCTTTGGGAATGCTGATATTAAGTACATTGCAGACCTTGTCAGGCCAAAACTTCAACGGAGAACCCGAAGGAGCCACAGTCTGTCTGTGGAAGAACAGGTCCTCATTGCTCTGCGCTTCTATGCATCTGGGACTTTCTACCAAGTTGTTGGTGATAATATAGGAGTGGACAAATCAACTGTGAGTGATGTAGTGAAAGCTGTGTCAATTGCATTGGCCAGCCTGGTCAATCAGTTTGTTTCACTTCCAAAGGATGTCCAGATTGCCCAGACCAAGCACAAGTTTTTTCTTTTGGGGAATATGCCCAATACTATTGGGGTTATTGACTGCACTCATGTGCATATCCAAGCACCTCATGAGAGGGATTGGGAGTACATCAACCGAAAGGGGAGGCGCAGCATCAACATCCAACTTGTGGGCGATGCTGACCTCATCATCACAAACTGTCGTGAAGTGGCCTGGGTCTGTTCATGATGCACGCATCCTGAGAGAGAGTGCTTTATACAGAGAGCTCCAAACCAACCGACCGGATGGCATAATATTAGGAGACCGTGCCTATCCACTCCTACCATGGCTGATGACTCCTTTTCTTGCAGCAACCACACCTGCGCAGGCACGCTTCAACACTGCTCATTGCAAAACAAGATGTGCAATTGAGCGTTTAAATGGAGTTCTGAAGAGACGCTTTGCATGCCTTAACTACTTGCGAGTGGAACCACAGGGAGCATGCAACATAATACTTGCGTGTATCGTCCTGCACAACATCGCTACCAGGCGCAATGTCCCTCTCTGTGATGATGTTTGTGATGCACCTGAGCCTGTTGAAGAACCAGACCAACCTCTGGTGGTCTGTCAGAATCAGGGACTGACTGGACGTATAGTAAGGGATGCAATTGTTAGACATTATTTTTGACAGGCTCATCTCTGATGATTGTTTCTTTGAAATTAATATACGGTGATGAATGACCGAAAAATGAATATATTATTTTTGTTTATTGAAATCTGTTTGGGGGATTATTTCATGGGGACACGATAATTTTTATTTTATTTTTACTTTACTATACTGAATAGCTTAATTGTTAGCCTATGTCTACTTTATCACTGTTACAACGGTTACACAAGTCAAGTGCAAAATATAAATAAAAGTATATACACTAAATGATACAAATGTATTAATTGACCAATTTTAAAGTTTTACTACATTTTCTTCCTGAAATCCACCTTGAAATCCTACCCCCTGTTGGGATCAGGATAATCCTGTTTTTTTTGGATCAAAGTTATCCAAATCCCACTGACAAGTTTTGAACAACACAAACTGAAGGTTTGATCCAGATTAAAACTAGGATTGGATTCCCTGATCTAATCTGATTTCAGATTCCTTCTTTCCCTTTTGAACAACTCATTTTCAAGATTTGATCCAATCCGATAACCAAAATCCGATCAGCTTACCTTTGAACAACTGGCCCCAGGTGACATAGTACGTGCAACAATAGTGGCTATTATCGGTGATAATTTGGGGTCCCACTGCACCGGTGGTTAATCACAGAACTTCAGTACTGCCAAGCATTGCTGTAGGTATTGCTTGGTATCTCGCAGTGAACTTCAGAATGTGTGTGTAGACTTCCCCAATCGCACAGTTGAGTCCTATAAGGCGGCAGTGGAAACTCTAAAGAACGACCTAAGAATATGTTGTAAATGGGTTGAAGTTTGACTCCATTTTCAACTCCCTCAAATATTTTCATGTTGCTCAGCCTGGCCTTCCCCCATGCCTTGGCCACGACTTGTTTGAAGGCGTTGTAGCTATTGATCTTGCCATTTTCTTGGAATACTTTGTAAAAAGGAAGTGGTTTTCATATACACAGCTGAACAGGAGACTTGACCAATTCAAATATCTGGATTCTGATGCTGGTTCTGCCCCCTCTCAGATATGTGAAAAAGGCAGAAAGTTAGGTGGTCAAGCAGCTGAGAACTGGTGTCTCCTCACATTTCTTCCTGTCATAATTGTTGAAAGAACTGGTTGAGCTAGTGTGAGCTCCCAAGATTACCACGGCACAGATTGCATATCTCAATGTCTTAACACCAGAATATATGAAAACAAGAAAGGAGCTGTTTCCTGGTGAAAATTTGAAACCAAAACATCATTACATGCTTCACTATACGTCACTTATTTTAAGTCTTGGACCTTTAATTCATTTATGGTCATTGAGATTTGAAAGCATACATTCCTACTTCAAAAGAAGTGTGAGAAGAACACAGAACTTCAAAAATGTATGCGAGACATTGTCACACAACCATCAACTTCTTCAAGCATATCTTCACTCACAGTCATTTTTTTCACCAAAGCTTCAAAGTGTTGACTTGGCCACATACTCTCCTCATTTGTACAGTGATGCTGTGTGCAAAGCTGTTGAGACAAGCTTGCTTTATGAACCAGACTTTGTTTCAACACGGGTAGAATACAAGGGTACCCTGTACAGGAAAGGGAACGTAATTTGCCTTAAATATGAGGAGTATTTTATTTTACAGTTTGGACAGATTGAGCTGATTTTTGTGAAAGTGATGAGATGACTTTCCTTGTGACTCGCCGCCCCTCAGTGTATTTGCATGATTATGGACTTCATGAGATTTTGCCTGCGACAAAGGAATTCATTTGTGTAAATGCTGAGGAATGTCTGGATTATTATCCCTTAAATGAGTACAGATTTATGGGACTGAAGGTCATTACTCTGAAGCACAGCGTTGTTCATCTGTAAAAAGGATAAACTGTCCTCTTCCAACAGAAATGGATGCATTGTTGACTTTTATTGAGAATGTGTTCCCAAACCCTATAACTTCAAAGCTAGCCATAGAGGGTTTGAACAGCCTAGGTGTGGAGACCATAGATGACCTACAGTTTTTGAAAGATGATGATCTAGGAGGCTTTCTGAGACCGATTGAAGCAAGAAAGCTAATAGCCCAAATCCCAAGTAAGTTTTCAAATCAATGGTTGTTTTTACATATACACTAGTCAACATTTGAAGCGGATCAAAAAGTTCATTAAGTTCACAAGAACACGTATTGGTTTTAAGACAACTATTATGAAAGGTTTGATCCACTTTAAATGTTGACTTGTGTACATGCATACATTAGATGAACTGGAAAAACAACACCCCAGTCTCTTTCATTCTGTACTTTGTTAGCTGTACTCTTTACTTGTATTACAGTATGTCAATGTGTTTCTTGTTTCTGCAGTATGGTTTTTAATGCTGTTTATGGTTTATGTCATGTAGATATTGCTTCCACTCTGCAAAACACTGCCAATGATTTGTCTGCTGAATACACTTCTGATGCATCAGGTTCACCTGCTCCTGGATGCTCAATTTCACCATCCAGCTCTTCAAGTGGAAGAAGTCATTTTTCACAGTCTTGCCAGTCTTCCAACCTTTAGAATTCAGAAATTAGACATAATTAATATTGCATATAAGAATTTATAGTCCGTTTAATATTTGACCTGTGGTTCTTTCTCCTTTATCGCCAGCATTTGTATGTCTGTCTTTGTTGTTTTCACCTTTGTCTTGTTTTTACAGGTATATGCCTTTAGTTTTTTTTACTTGTATTCAATGTGTCTCATGTACAGCTGCTTTGTAACAATGAAAATTGTAAAAAGCGCTTTATAAATAAAGTTGAGTTGAGTTGAGAAGTGAGTAAAACGCTGATACAACATTAAACAATCCACAAACATTTTGAAAGCAAAACATGTTATTTGTTAATTCTTGTAATTCATATACAGAGAATTTGCAATGTGAGCATGCCCAGCCTTTAGCACGCCTGGCAAACAAATAGTGCCACACGTGCAGTTCACAGAGCGATATATGTATATGTATATGAACAAACCCGATTCCAAAAGAGTTGGGACACTGTAGAAATTGTGAGTAAAAAAGGAATGGAATAATTTACAAATCTCATAAACTTATATTTTATTCACAATAGAATATAGATAACATATCAAATGTTGAAAGTGAGACATTTTGAAATGTCATGCCAAATATTGGCTCATTTTGGATTTCATGAGAGCTACACATTCCACAAAAGTTGGGACGGGTAGCAATAAGAGGCCGGAAAAGTGAAATGTACATATGTACAAAGTTAAATGTACATTCTTTTCCGGCCTCTTATTGCTACCTGTCCCAACTTTTTTGGAATCGGGTTTGTATATGTATATGTGTATATGTATACAAATCTGCAGATTTATTGTACGCTAGTCAACAATTGAAGAGTTTTGGGTATTGGTTTTAAGACAACTATTATGAAAGGTTTTGATCCTCTTAAAGTTTTGACTAGTGTAGTTTGATGGTACAAATCAAACTGTGATGGCACGGGGCCTCAAAACATTGATTTAGGAAATTACATACATTGTGATCCGTACATGTGCCACTGTGGTGATTACCTGGTGCATGAATGGCCAAACCGTCTCCAGTTGAGTCAGCAGCTTATGCCAGCGGAGTGTGAAGACTGTTGTGCATTGTTCAGAGCAACTACAGGGCCACAGTGCAGCAAATCACCAGCAACACGTTAAATGTGCCCATTTCATGCTAGTGATTTGTTGCACTGTGGTCCTGCGGTCCCTGTGAAAAATGCACAACAGTCTCCCCTCTGACAATAATGCACTGCGGACAGAAAACAAGTCTGTGCACCACTTTAAATGCATACTCTATATAGTGGCACATGAACAACCCACAAAGCCCCATGCCATCTCTGTTTGTCCGTTATTAAACTTCAATAAATCTGCAGCTTGGGAATAGGCAATTTTGCCAAAAAATTACAGCTGCATGAAAAGTGTTCATCCTGTAACCTGTGGACATTGGTTTATCTTCTAGGTGACAGTAGCTGTGAAACTTCGTTTTATGACCATGACTGGCATTATAGTTTTGATGTTCCATGGCAAAAAATGCCAGCAAGTTTTATGGAAAAGTTGCAAAATGGCGAAAGGCCAAGTTGCTCTGAGAAAAGACAGTTGGTCCGCATTGTTGCTTCTGAGATCCTGGAAGTCAGCAAATGTCCAGCAAAAAAACATGTATCAGAAATAGCCCGACAAATGGTGATTGCATACCCAAAGTCTTTCAGAGATGAGATTAATTCCCAGGTTGTAGGAAGTGGATATGATTCTCTCCTCAAACAACTGGTGTGTAGAATTGACAATTTTAAGAGCAAAAGCTATTAGTACACCACTTTGTGGTCCTCTAGAAGTATCAACAAAGAAACGAAAATTGTTATATGGTTGTATAAATTCTGATCCACAACTGCTAGTTGGAGAAACATCCGAATTGCAGCAGGAAAAGAAAGAGAAGTTGCTAGTAATGTTTCAAAATAATGAAAGTGATGTAAAGACAATCTATGGCTTAATGACTTCTACTTACACCTCTCAAAGAAACAACATCCAATCTGGAAAGGAAACCAAAGATTTACTTGATGAGTGGCCATATCTTTTTCAGCCAGCAGGAATGAAAGCACACTTTAAAGAGCTCACTGGCATTGACATAAACAACAGCTTTGAAGAATCTGCTTCCAGTAAGTTCAGAAGAATATTGGAGTACTTTCAATTTCAGTGCACAGAAAGAGCAAGCAGAGCAGGGAGAATCCTCACAAAGTATAGAGCTGGAGGGGATCATGTTTGTGGGGCAGTGATGTTGCTGCTAACCCATTTCAAAAATGACCAAGACCACTTTCTTGTGATGGTAGAAGACACCTCTGTTCCAAGTGATATATGCTCAGAACAGCTTCCAGCAACACCATGTATAGTAGTGTGTGGTGGGTATTATTTACTATGATCTTGCAACACAATAATTCCTGGTTTCGGGTGACCAGAACTCACATTCTGTTAAATATTATGTCTTACTGATTTTGTGTTTGTTCAAAGGAGAGAACCCACTGACAGCCAGTGTGTACATGGTAGCAGTAGACCAGATGATTGTAAATGACCATCTCTTGAGTTTTACAGAAGCCCTGTATCTGATGTTCTCTCTTTACTATATATTGATCATCAGTTACCCTGTAGAACTGGGAGCCACACTACAATTCTTGTAAAGGTAATTCATAGACTGCATTCCTTTGGTTAAGAAGCATACAACAATTATTTAAGGATATTGTTTGTGTTGTGTTTTAAAGGTGCATCTTTAGGATAAATCCTCATAAAGGTATCAAGGTGGAAAAGAGAGAGAAAAAGAGAGCGTTCTCTGTCAACCCCAGAGAATTGAGTCTGACGTCAAAATTTTCTGCATTTGACTGTGGAGAGTAACAGGTATAGAAGCTCTGTTGTCTGTTGTGCACCTAAGGAAAAGCATTTTTATAATTAACTCCAATAAATGTGATGATATTGTCTGTGGCCAAAACTGAGAGTATTTGGTTAAGGCTTGTTGCTGTTTCTGCTCTTCTTTTGGTTTGAGTTTTAATTATAACTGTTTGTGTCCCCACAGATGTGGTCTTTCAGAAGATTGACATTTCGCTGAAGAACAGGACAGACCGACTTTTTGTAAATCAGTGCAGCGCTTTGTTCATTTTTATTACCTTGTGATGTGATAAACCTCAAAATGATCAGAGTCCAGGCCCAGTGTTTTTGTTTATTTTAAATTGAACACATTTGTGTTGTGAAACATGCTTTATCCATTTTCCCCATGTGATATGTTCAGAATTATCAGAATCCAGGTCGACTTTTTTTTTAATTGAACAAATTTGTGTTCTAAAACATGACTTTTGCTGGGAAGTGTTTTTTCATTGTTTGATCTTGAAGGTTTGCTATATAATAAAAGCTGAAGTTGTTTACAGCAATACTCTGGCTACCATAATTGATTTTACATATAACATTTTACAAAAATTTGTGTTTCAAGAGCATTTTTAATTAGTTTTTTATCATTACTTCTGTCACACACTATACAAAGATGTCCCTGTACATTTGGTTTAAATGGGGGTGCACACCGAAGAAGTTTGAGAACCACTGGCTTATAGATTTGGCTTTTTTGTGATTAAAAAAAGCCATTTATTTGCAATGAAAATTTAGGAAATGTTTGAAAAGTGGAAACAAAGTGCTTTATTAAGAGAAGAGTGTTTATTAAAAATAAAGTATTTATTGGGTAGGCTTAGGGGTCAGTGTAGAAGGGCTTTTATTCTCACAACAATGTAGCATCCATTTAAAATTTTTAATAAATATAATCATTTTCACTCTGATAATTATTGGATCCTGTTAATCTACAAAAATGCTAAAGTGCAACTATCTGCCAATATAGAAAGCATCTAATTAGTATTTACACTTACTGCAAATTTGATAATTATATTTATTAAATGAAAATTATTTACAACTAATGTAAATAGCATTACGTAAAAATGCTGATATTGTCACTTAGTGAATATAAAAATATATCTGTATTTTTCTTAGTGTAAATAGCATCTACAGCTGGTTATTTCAGATTTTGATATTGAAATCATGCCAATTAGCTTACCTTAACAATAAATGGTTTTCCAGAAGTGGTGTAACAAGTGGGTTGGACAGGAGTGTGTGTTTGGATGAGGATACCAATAAGTGAAACGCATACTCGAAATATGACCTCTTTAACCCCGGACCCCCAGAGCAGTGTGGGGAGCAATTAGGGTAAGGTGCCTTGCTCAAGGGCACCACAGTCGCAACACGCCAGCCGTGAGACTCGAACCGGCAACTCTTGGCTTACAAGCCTCTCTAACCACTAAGCTACAACTGCCCCCATAGTAATAAAATGCTCTAACAGACACAAGAGAAAACTGAGGCCTTTCGCCACTAACCACAGCTGCAAAAAACTAAAAAAATATGATTTTATAAACAACACAGTCCAGCGCCAGATCGCCTCTTTAACAAAGGAACGGTAGGCCTATGTATGACATGTATAAAATCAATAGATTAGATTAGATGATTAGATTCAACTTTATTGTCATAACACATATACAAGTACAACGAAAAGTGTAACGAAATGTAGTTTAGGTCTAACCAGAAGTGCAATTAGCAAGTGCAGATATACAGTGTGAATAAATACAGAATACAATTTTAGGGAAATACTATACAAATGTTGTCTGAAAAATATGACAGTCGGTATGTACTATGAACAATATATACAGAAGGCTACAGTATATACTGTGAACATTAATGTACAGGTGGTTATGAACAGTGTATTAGATGAGTTAGTGCAGTTATTGAAGTTACAGTGCAGTATATGCGTTAATGCGGTTATTAAGGTTACAGTGCAGTAGATGAGTTAATGCAGTTATTGAAGTTACAGTGCAATAGATGAGTGGATGCAGTTAGTTATGCAATAAATGCAATAGATGAGTTACAATGCAGTAGATGAGTTAATTCAGTTATGGAAGTAGTTTATTAGTGCAAATGAGCATTCAGTGTAATATTCCTGGTGTGCAAGTGAGCAGTATAGAGTGGAAATGATGCTATGTGTGTGTAAACAGTCCGGTAGAGCAGATAACATGAAGTACTGGTGTGTACAGTTCAGTCATGGATGCAGCCCTGTTATGCAATGTAAACAATGTAGTAGCTGCATTAAAGTTAAAGTTATGAGGGTTAGTGGAATCAGTGGGGAGCAGAGTTCAATAATGAAACAGCTCTGGGAAAAAAGCTGTTTCCTAGTCTGCTGGTTCTTGTCCGGAGGCACCTGTAGCGCCTACCGGAAGGCAGGAGAGTAAACAGTCTATGAGCGGGGTGAGAGGAGTCCTTGAGAATGCTGCGAGCTCGACGCAGACAGCGTTTCCCCTGGATGTCCTCAATGGAAGGGAGTGTAGTCCCTGTGATGCGCTGGGCTGTTTTCACCACCCGCTGCAGTGCCTTGCGCTCAGCAACAGAACAGTTCCCGTACCAGACTGTGACACAGTTGGTCAGGATGCTCTCTATCGTGCAGCGATAGAAGTTCACCAGGATAGTTGAAGACAGTTGGTTCTTCTTCAGTGTCCTCAGAAAGAAGAGACGCTGGTGAGCCTTCTTGACCAGGCATGAGGTGTTGGTGGTCCAGGACAGGTCCTCCGAAATATGGGTCCCCAGGAACTTAAAACTGGAAACACGTTCAACAGCCATCCCGTTAATGTGGATAGGGTCGTTGTGTGCCTCCTTTCGCCTTCCTGAAGTCCACGATGATCTCCTTTGTCTTGGAGGTGTTAAGGAGCAGGTTGTTGTCTGAGCACCATGTGGCCAGGTGCCGTACCTCCTCCCTGTAAGCAGTCTCATCGTTGTTGCTGATGAGACCAATCACTGTTGTATCGTCTGCGAACTTGATGAAGGAGTTAGATCCATTCACAGGTCTGCAGTCGAGTGTGAAAAGGGAGTAGAGAAAGGGGCTCAGCACGCAGCCCTGTGGTACACCAGTGTTGAGGGTGATGGTGGTGGAGCAGATGTCGCCTAACCTAACAAGCTGAGGCCTGTTCGTCAGGAAATCCATAATCCAGTTGCAGGTTGAGTTGTTAATGCCTAGGTTTCCAAGTTTGATGATTAGCTTGGAAGGGATGACGGTATTGAATGCAGAGCTGAAGTCTACAAACAGCATGCGTGCATAAGTGTCCTTATTGTCCAGATGTGTGAGCACAGAGTGCAGCGCCATAGACACCGCATCATCTATGCTCCTATTGCTACGGTAGGCAAATTGGTATGGGTCCAGTGTGGATGGTAGAGAGTCTTTTAGGTGTGACAGGACCAGCCGCTCGAAGCACTTCATAACAATGGGTGTGAGTGCTACAGGGCGGTAGTCGTTCAGGCATGTCGGGCTGGAATATTTTGGAATGGGAACAATGGAGGTGGATTTGAAACATGCTGGAACAACTGCTTGGGCGAGGGACAGGTTGAAGATATCCGTGAAGACCCCAGCGAGCTGCTCCGCACATGCCCGGAGTACGCGACCAGGGATGCCATCAGGGCCAGCAGCCTTATGTGCGTTTATCCGGCTTAGTGCAGTGTAAACATCTGTGGAGTTTAGTGTGATGATTGGGTGGTCAGTAAAAGGTGTGAGCCTGGTGGCGGGTTCCTTATTGTCTCTCTCAAAGCGTGCATAAAAGTCATTAAGCTCGTTCAGAAAGGCAGCATCTGTGGCTATGGGGATGGAGTGGTTGGGTTTGTAGTCACTAATGGCCTGGATGCCCTGCCACATGCGTCGAGGGTCAGAGTTGATAAAATGCTCCTCTAGCTTCAACTTGTAGCAGTGCTTGGCCTTTCTGATGCCCCTCTTCAGATTTGCCTTGGAAGTACTATAGGCCTGTGCATCACCTGATCTGAAGGCAGTGTTGCGTGCTTTCAACAGGAGGCGCACTTCCTTGTTCATCCATGGTTTCTGATTAGGGTATATGGTGATCTGCTTCTGAGTTGTGACACTATCAATGGTGGTATTGATGTAGTCCAATACAGAAGAGGTGTAGCTGTCTATGTCCGTGTGAGAGCCACTGGTGGCCTGAGAAGCAAACATACTCCAGTCTGTGCGTAGAAACCTTTCCTGGAGTGTGAAGTCTGCCCCCGCAGCCACACCTTGATGGTCTTCACTGATGGCTTCACACGATTAATGAGAGGTGAGTACTTGGGGGTGAGGAACAAAGAAAGGTGATCAGATTGACCCAGGTGGGGGAGGGGTGTCGCGACGTAAGCTTCAGCCATGTTTGTGTAGACATGATCCAAAGTTTTGTTTCCTCTTGTGTGGCAGGAAACATGCTGGTGAAATTTAGGGAGCACTGTCTTTAAGTTAGAGTGATTAAAATCTCCCGCAACAATAAATGCAGCCTCCGGGTGAGCAGTCTGTTGTTTACTGATGGCTGCATGAAGTTCTTTCATAGCAAGCTTGGCATCAGCATCCGGTGGAATATAAGCTGCCGTTATAATGGTGGAAGTGAATTCCCGTGGCAGATAAAACGGTCTACATTTAACCATGAGAAACTCAAGGTTAGCCGAGCAGTGTCTCCCGACAATAACAGAGTTCGTGCACCAAGCTTTATTGACATACATGCACAGTCCACCTCCTCTTGTCTTACCGGATTCCTCTGCCGTTCTATCCGCCCGGTGTGTGTTGTAGCCCGCTAACTCAATAGCGTTGTCCGGTATGCCGCTGTGTAGCCATGTTTCCGTGAAGATTATGACATTGCAGTTTAAAAGTCTTTTGTTGTTGATGATGCGGAGTCGAATCTCATCCATTTTGTTCACTAATGATCGTACATTAGCAAGGAAAATGCTGGGTAAAGAGAGCCGGTGTGGTGTTAGCTTTAGCTTAGCTCTTAGCCCTCCGCGCGTTCCCCGCCTTTGTTTACGATCTCGACGCCGCCGACGAGCACTTCCGCCCGGCCGTGTGGGGTGCGTAGCATCGGATGTTTTGATGATCTCAGGGACGAGTTGAATGTTGCTGATATAACTTCCGGGAATGCGCAAACCGATATCCAAAAGCTCATGCCGGGTGTACGATGTCAAGGCACAGCTGTTCTGTACGAACAGGCCCGAGATGAGCAAGAAAAACACCATATAATTGCTAAAACTGGAGAGACGCTGAGCCTCGCGATGTTCACGCGCCGCCATCTTGGTCAATATAATAGTAGGCTAAACACTGACTATAAATCAAGGAAACAACATAGTACATTGTGTCGGATCACCAATGAAGTTTAGAAAAGATGCGCAACTTAATCTAATGTCTTCAGTGGCACAGGCACTAGTGTGGAAGCCTCGTTTATTTGATGAAATATAATAAACTTGGTTCCAATCTGTATTTTATACCTTTTGGTTTCACAAATCTCATTGAAAAGGCATTTATTTTCAACAAAAATGAAGTAGAAATAAAGTGTCTAATGAGTGTTTAATAAAAGACTTTATACTGTATCCTGTTAATGTACACAATTTCCGAGATGCGAACAGAATCTGCCAAAATATAGAATATAGCATCTAATTACTATTTACACTTATTGCAAACTATCGCGACATTTACATGATGTAAATAAAATATATATTTGTTTTTAGTGTAAATCACAATTGTTGCTTTATAGTCACTGCCTAATTCAAGTGGAAAAATGTAGGCTATGTTTGGTGTTAATGTGCATTTTTAGTGGAATTTCACTGTTCTGATGAAAATGTGATATGACTGTGAAATTCTACTGGTTTTCTCTGTAAAACTAAACATTTTTCAACTCTGACCAAAAAATATACAGGAATGTTTTTTTAAGGACTTGTCAGGATAACAATAGACAACAATTACTGTTATTTAAAGAAAAATGTCATTTTTTTTGCAGTAACAAATTTAAATAGTTAAAAAACAGGGAAAATGTACATTAGATGTGAAAGTTAGCATTTTTATGGAATTTCACAGTTCTGATCAAAATGTCATAATACTGTTAAATTCTACCGTTTTTTTCTGTAAAAATACATTTATTTTTTACAGTGTACAATCACATGTTTCTGTTGTTTAATTCCAATTAAAGACATTTATTATTGTTTTGAAGCTGATAAGTGATTCCCTACATTATTTATGCAACTTTTTCACATGAGTTTTCTAAAGATATTTTGGTATCATTTCATTAATGATTAATAAGTCATTTACAAATGCATTATAAAGCAGTTATGACCTCATGAATAAAAAGGGATTCTAAAGAAATACCTGACAAATAGTGAGAAGATATCAGAAAAACAACAAAAGTGTCCAGTCTTATCAAAATCAAGATAACAATAAATCTGCTTTCGAGTAAAAACAATGAAGAATAAATACATTTATTAAGCGTTTATAACATGTGAGAAATTGATCACTATTTGGCATGTATTTTGTTAGAATCTCTCTTTTTATTCATGCAGTTATAACGTTAAAACATCACGTTTATGTCACATTTCAGTTTTCTAATATCATTATCATTATAATAATACTCATATTCAAGCTTTATACATATATGTTCACATCATGACAAGTGCTGCTTATCAAACACTAAGACTTTATGAATTTAAACATGAATTAAATGATTCATTAATTTATCAGAAAGAATCTATCTGAGCTCATTCATCATATTGATGACATCTGTACACTAGAAAGCTTCAAATAAAACGACTGACTCCTGAACAATGTGATTAAATGACTAAATGTTTTTATGAGGTTAAAGTGTTCAGCATTATGACCAACAGAGAGCGATGTTGACTTTTCAAAGAAAGATTTTGATATATTTGTGTCAACACTTTATCACACTAAAGATGTCACAGAGATTTTACGTTAAAAAAACAATTTATACTCAAAAAACTTGAAAAAAAATTTAAGCTTTGAAATCAATGAAATATAATGTTTAAATTTTGTAAATTTAATTAGAAATGAAGTTAATCTGAGTAACTCGAGTAAATTAGAATTGACCACAAATATTAAGTGTATATCAAAAATATAATTTGTTAATTAAATACTTAGTATACTATAATATAAGTGAATATTAGAGAAATGAACTGTTGGACTTTTAAACTATTTTTTATATGTTCCACTGAAAGATCATCTGAATTAAATTAATATTTAATTTTTAAGCCTGGGCGTGTCAGCTCGATGCTTTCGCGAAACTGTAACCTTCCAGTGTGGTGGTCGGGGGGTTCCAGAGCTTTCTTCGAGAAAGATGGGTACAGCCCTGACCGGTAACCTTTCACGGACGGGGCCTTAGCTCTCTACAGGCGAGAGGCCGTCCGGCTCGGGTTTACACCGGGTAAGCGCCACTTCCTTAATCAGGAATGCGCTGCAGAGGCCACCTCCTACCCGTGGGGAGGAATATGGTGGATATAGGTATAGTCTCGCCCTTGGAGGAGAACGCATGGAACGTGGGGACTGAGTAGTTAACCGCGAGGTGGAGGCCCACCTAGGGAAGCTCATGGGTTACCAGGAGTGGGAACCATTCTCATGAGGATACATCCGACGGAACAGCCCACGGAGGGGGTGTTACAGACGTCCGGTAGCACTAGGTCCGGTTAGAGCTATCTGTGATAGCTCACATGGTATCCCGGCCTATGGGGAAGGCTGCTCTGCCCAGCCAGCCCCCAGGGGGTGCTTGTTTGGTGATGGATGGAATGCCTATTCTTAACCAGTGTCTGGGTAAGAAGGGAGTTTGGTGAGGTACCAGTTTCTTAGCCCTGTGTTTGGGTAAGAAGAAAAGGTAGATAGCACACTGACCCAACCTGTTAGAGGGTGGAAAGGTGCTTTCGCAGGCATACGCCCCCCCGGATGCCAGTCCTACATGTCGCCACGCAGGACATGGGCTGACACCGGGTTTACGCGAAGGTTGTTAAACCTTTGCGAAGGTGTTTGGGCGTAGCCCAACCCACAGCTCTACAGATGTCTGCTAGAGAGGCGCTTCTGCCAGTGCCCAGGAGGTGGCTAAACTCCGTGTGGAGTGAGCCCTCACTGCCAATGGGCATGGGAGATTCTGAGATCGGAACGCCGCCGTAACGGCGTCCACGACCCAGTGCGCCAGCCTCTGTTTGGAGACAGCCTTCCCCTTCTGCTGTCTTCCAACAGACACGGAGCTGGTCAGAGCTTCGGAGCTCTGCGTGCGGTCCAGCATGTACTGGACACAACACTGATCGGGTTGGGTCTTCCTCCCCTATGGGGAGCGCCTGCAAGTTCACCATTTGGCCCCGGAGGGAGAGGTGGGAACTTCTTGGGCACGCATCCGGGCCTGGGTCTCAAGCTAACGTGAGAGTTTCCAGGGCCGAATTTAAGGCAATCCGGGGACACGGAGGATGCTCGGTGGTCCCCTACCCTCTTGAAGGAAGTGAGCGCCGTCAGGAGGGCCGTCTTACTCTGTGAGGAAGATCGGAACCTCCGAGGGGCTCTTGGGGGGCCCTGAGGCTCCCAAGGACCACTTAAGGTCTCAAGAGGGCATGGAGCGGAGGTGAGGCGGATTCCGCCCTCTCGCGCCCCTTAGGAACCTGGTGACCAGGTCGTGTTGTCCTAGAAACTTTCCACCGACTGAGTCGTGATGAGTGGCAAGAGCGACTACATACACATTCAGTGTGGAGGGGAGATGTTAGTCTCCAGTCTCGTAAGAAGGAAAACAGAATCCTGATCGAGCACCTCAGTGGGTCTTTCTCATTGAGAGAGACACCAGGACGAGAAGAGGCGCCGTCTAGAGGCGTGTAACCGCCTAGTAGATGTGGCCCTAGCCTGGGTGATGGTCTCTGCCATAGAGGGGGAGTAGCCATCTCAGGATCTTCTCGTCCCGTCTATAGACCAGACATGGGTGTTCCAGAGGTCTGATCTGGGATGCCAGAACGTGTCCCTCCCCTGAGAGAGCAGGTCCTCTGTCAGGGGAATGGTTCAGGGGGAGTCGCTGTCCAGAGCATTAGCTCTGAAGCCAAGTGTGGTAAGACTGGTGTGGTGTAACCAATAACACTCCTGCTCCCTGACCTTGCACAGACGGGCTCCTGGGGGGGGGAGGTGTGCTTCCGCCCATCCCGCGGTCAGCTGTGCGCAAGGATATCCGTGCCGAGGGCAGGAATATCAAGCGGGCAAATGGTGGTGTTACGGGAGGCAAACAGGTTTACCTGGGCCTACCCGAACAGCCTCCAAATGAGCTGGTGCGCGGGGGTGAAGTCGCCACTCTCCACGCGGCATAAACTGGCGAGAGAGCACGTCGGCTGTCTAGTTCAGTCTGCCTGGGGTGTGTGTGGCCCGCAGGGAACGGGTCACATGTTGACTCCACCGGAGGAGGCGTAGAGCAAGTTGTGTTAGCTGCTGTGAGCGAACGCCACCCTAACAATCTGGGCTCGCTACAGCTATAGTGCTGTCCTCGGACCAGCACGTGCATGTCTTGCACGAGAGGCCGTAGCCTGCTCAGTGCAAGTAGCACAGCCCACAACTCTTGGCAATTTATATGCCAGCGCAGGCGGGGGTTCGTCCAACATCCCACCTGCGTGCTCGTTGCACACTGCACCGCACCCCTGCAGGGAGACGTCAGCCGTCACCACGACCTGCCTCATAACCTGCCCAGAGGGACCTGAGTCCGTCGAAAAAGTCATAAAGACTAGGGGTTATGGTGCGTTGGCAGCAGGGCGGTATCACCATGCGCCTGCTGCCGGTGTGCCACGCTCTCCTCGGAACTCGACTCTGAAACCAGTGTTGGAGCGGTCACATGTGCATCAACCCAAGGGGTATTAACCCGCGAGGACGCCATGTGTCCCAGGAGCCTCTGAATTGTTTCAGGGGGACCGCTGTCTGTCTAAAATGTTCATTTCAGACAGTTCAACACTGGTTGGGCGCAACTGCGGACAGTGGCGCCGTCATGGTGACAGAGTTGAGTTCCATACCAAGAGAGAGGATGCTCTGCACTGGGGAGAGCTTGCCCCTCTCTTGATTGACCTGGAGTCCCAATCGATCTAGGTGCCAGAGCACCAGGTCCCTTTGTGTACATAACAGATCTCGCGAGTGTGCCAAGGTAGGCCAGTCGCTGAGGTAGTTTAGTACCCGCTCGCATTCTTCCCCTCAGGGAGAAAGGGCGGTCAGGGACAGACCGAAAGGGAGGACTCTGTACTGATATGCCCGCCTCTCGCACGGGAACCGTGGGAACGGCCGGTGTCGAGGAGGACCGAGACATGAAAGTAAGCGTCCTTCAGGTCGATTGCCGTGAACCAATCCTGACACCTGATAGATGTCTGGACTCGCCTCTGTGTGAGCACCCTGAACGGCAGCTTGTGAAGATGCTCTGTTCCGGGTACGCAGACCTTTGGGCGCAACCCACCGTCTTTCTTGGGAACGATGAAGTGCGGGTCGTGACCCACTGAACATCTTGGTTTTGAGGGACGAGCTCGATGCCTGTTTGCCAGAAGGGTGGTGACCTCTACCCAAAGTACGGAGGCGTCCCTGCCTCTGATAGAGGGAGAGATGATGCCCCGTAACTTTGGGAGAGTCTCTGGCGAACTGGATCGAGTAACCAAGATGGACCGCCCTCATTAGTCAGCGAGACAGTGTGGGCAGCTCTCGAGCTCCCAGGGACTGTACAGGGTGACCAAGGGGACGGTCTGCTTCATCATTCCCACGGGGGTGGTTCGTCAGCTGGCGGAGCTAACCATCTGTCACGGGGGTCCCCGGAGAGAAGGTTGGCTCCACCTACTTACCTGCCTAGCGGGACAGCTGCACACACTGTCGGTTTGAGAGTGGTAGCAGCTGTCGTGTGTGTACGACCCTACGCCTCGCCAGGGCGTGAGGTCGGGTTTGCCGGGCACAGTCCAGTGGAGTGTGCGATCGGCTGCAAGTACACCCGAGAAGAACCGAAAAACTCTGTGAGTAAGTGGGCGCCAGGCCCTGAAAAGGGTCCGAATTGGTGACGAGGCAGGAGCCGTCCCGTACCGACCAATCAGAGCCGTGGCTGTGAAGGTTCGGGCCCGATGTTGTTCTCCCTGGGGTCTTCCCGTCAGTGTCCCTTCTCGCGAGAAGGTTGCTGACGGGGTGGAGGTTTCCCCCTCAATTTCCGCTTCCGGGGTGCCGCCTGTGGGGGCACAGGAACCGGAGCCGATGTCGGAGGGGTCCTGGGTTGCAGGGAAGCAGACGTCACGTGAGATCTCGGAGGCCTGTAGGCGGCCGAGTCGCGGCGTGAAAAAATGTGGCTAATTGCCACTGTCTGCTTCACCGTCAAAAACTGCTGAGCGCAGTCCTCGACGATGATACCAACAACCCACCCTGCGAGATGGGTGCATCAAGAAAGCGTACTTCCTTGGTGTCACTCTTCTGCACAAGGTATAGCCGGGGGTGTCTCTCCTGGACCACTACCGTGGACATCGTCCGACCCAGGGCCCGTGCCGCTGCCTTGGTCGCCCGTAGAGCGCTGTCAGCGGCGGCACGGAAATCCTGCATTATACCCGGGTCGGCCTTACCCTCGTGGGGCTCTCTCAACGCCTTCGCCTGCAGGATGGCCATGGCATAGAGAGAGGAGGCAGCCTGGCCCGCAGCATCGCAAGCCTTCGACACCAGTGATGCCGAAGTCTTACGCGCTTTGGACGGTAGACGTGGCCGATTCCCCCCAGGGGGTAGCCGTCCGCGGCACATGTGCACTGCGGGCGGACGTTCCACCCGGGGGATCTCGACGTAGTCCTTGGCTGCCCCACCATCGAGGGAAGTAAGGGAGCCGGAGCTGGTTTCACTGAAACGGTCCGTGAGTGGAGCGTTCCAAGTTTTACACAGCTCCTCGTGCACCTCCGGGAAAAACATAGCACTGCACCGCGGTTTGCACCGCGCTCCGGCCTCAGGAACCACGTATCCCCGGGTTAGCACGGATGACATCACTTCTGCTTCGTCCTGAACTCGACCGCTGGGGGTGGAGCTCGGATTCGTCAGAGTCAGTCAAGCCAGTCTCCCTCCGATGCTGCGAACGACATCTCATCTATGTCACACATCGTTTCCGAATGCGTGGCTGAGGATCCGGACGGTATGCCACCGCCGGTTGGGGAACGTTCAGAAGAGCGAATCGGGGTGCGATCGGTCCGTGAGCACTTGGCTGGCGGGTTTACGTTCGCAGAGTTCCCCATATCACTTAACGCTGCTAATACAGGCAGACCTCGAGGCCATAGCCCCGATGTCGCGGACTTTGGGGCCGTAGCCACAAATGTCACAGCCCGTGTAGCAGATGAAATGGTGGCTGGTTCCCGTAGGAAGACAGTCACCCGTGACCGCAACTTTCTGAATGACAATCTGCCCGCAGTGCGGGCAGATGTGTCAACAAACGCTGCTTCAGCGTGCTGGACGCCCAGACACCTAATGCAGCGATCGTGTCCATCCCCCTCCTCGATGAGGGTGCCGCACCCAAGAGAACAGCGGGACATGCCGCTCTGGAGAATGCTCAGTCAGTCCTGAAAAGGACTTTTTAGAAAAAATCTCTAACACCTCCGGAACCGCCGAGACGCCCAGGGGAAGGTCGCTGCAGGAAGGGACGATCCGCTGTAACACGTCGTAGCACCAGCAGTGTAGTTGTAGAGGATTGAATCCTGAGTTGTACTCATGAGCGATGGCTCTGAAGAACAAAAGGTAAATGAATGCTGCACGCCGGCTTCCTTTTAAACCGGATATCCGGGGGCGGAGCCCGGCATGCAAATTTCATTCGCCAAATTTCATTGGCCTTTTCTATAGTAGTCTGAGTTGATTGGTTCTCAAGGGCGAACCCCATCTGTCGTTCTCGACACAACGTCGAGAGACCAACAGAAAGGGAACTGTTTACTATTGTATATAGTTACGAAGCCACATGAATTATATTGAATTTGAGAACTTGAAGAATAAATACATGTGTGATACGATTACACTTACAGTCTCTGTGTAAACCTGTTAATATAACAATCTGAAGCACTCGTGGACAATAAACACACTGTGTTCTGAATCTGACAAATAATCTGACAAACGCTTCTTCTCTTATTATTATCTAACTGACCTGATCTGTAATATCACTGTTACGTGCCTGATGTTAAATGGGATGATACCGTAACATTTATGTGAGACAACTGTTACCGAGTGTGGTGCAGATCAAAAAGGACACTGAACAGAGGTATTTAAATTCAAACGTCTTTAGTAGTTGCGTTGAAGAAAAATACACATAATTACAGAAACAAATATACATAGAATAAAACACGAAAAGAGTGTTGCACAAATTAAAGAAAGAAACAAAAATAAAACAATCCTTATACTAACCTCTAAACTTACTAACAAAAGAAGTATAGAAATGAAACCGAAATAGCGTATAAGACGCCCCAAATAAACTAATGTAATATACAAAACAAAAAGTGCACGGGCGGCGTCACACTCTTAAACATAAACTAACAAAGAATTAACTAACATGATGCACTGACCTGCATCCTCAAAGAATTCGATGGAAATGGATTGTCAAACAATATATCTATAAATAGATCAAAATACATACACAACGCATGACTATGTCAAGAATCAAACAAGGTGTCGACCACAAACAGCTGACCGCGTTGGAGCACACGGTACGCTGGCATGGCGCACACACACACAATCACCTCGCCTCCTTAAATACTGACGGAACGTAAGCCGATTGCCAGGACCTCATGACGTCAGGATGATGATTGGCAATCGAGTCAGCCAATAGAAACCAACCTATAACTCGAGCTGAAAGAGACACAGAAAGACAGGAGAGCGAGAAACAATACAATGTACATAAAACACACACGGAACGTAACAATCACAAAGCTTCAAAACATTATGAGCAAATAGACTGAATTGTGTTCAAACGCACTTCAACATGAAGCTCTTCAAACCCAAACACATCATCTGACAGCTGTCTGTCAAACTCCAGAAACTTCAGTTTCACAGCAGAATAAACCAAATCCATACAAAAGTCAAATCACATTTGGACAATAAAAGTCAAAAGATTCAGACTCAAAGTTTCAATCTCTTTCTATTTCTGATCCTTCTTCAGATGTTGTGACGCTTCAATTCATTTGTTTTATTGGTTGATAAAGTGAGTCACACACATGATGATCTTTACTGTACATCTCTGAACACACACACTAGATTTGCTCTATTTGATTCAAATCTACTGGAGTTTACACAACATTTGTGTGTGTTTACTGTCCTGACAATATTGTGAAACATCATTTTCTTTTGTTGAAGAAGTTTTTCAGTCACTTCATCAAGACTATCACAGGATTATGAAACTGAATGTGTGAATGATTGTTTTCAAACAGTGTTATCAGTGTGAGGTGTTATTGTGTCTTCAGTGTGTGTTGATTGTGTGTCTGTGATGTCACTATAGTGTCGTCTTCTTATTGTCCATCAGATGATACTGAAGATCACACACACACACCTTTAAACACACACATTACTGACATCACCAGCGAGTCCTAAAAGAGAAACACAAAGACAGAAGTAATGTATCATCACTACACACATCAACAATAATAAACTCACTTTAATCTTCCTCTGTTGAACTTATAACCTGTATTATATGTGTCATCTGTCACTTTATTGTGTAGATGTTTTGTGTATATATTGTGTGTTGTTATTTCTACAGTCTGTCAGTATTCTGCAGTGTCTGAAGCACTCAAGACTTTCACTCACTGCACACGTGTGATGATGATGATGATGATTTGATCCGTAATAATGATCAAGAGCATCAAATAAAAACATCTACCCATGTGTGCACAAACACTGAGGTGAACATCCATCAAACAAACAGCAGGAAATAAAAGAATAAAGCTCCACATCAATAATAATCATATGTTTAAGAAGAGTAAGATGACAGTATTAAATCCTGAAGTCAACAGACTCTTCATCACACTCATTGAATTGAATTCTTATTGTGCTGCACTTATAAAACATCAAGTGTGTTCATCTGTACACTTCACATTTACTCTTGTGTTTGATTATTCACAACTCATATCTGCTCCACAAACTGATTTGAAAAATATAGATTTTGTTTTCAGTTGGGCTAAAATCTCAGAAAAACACACATAAAGTTTGATTAAACTAAGAAATATTTGTATTTTGACAAAAACTAGTCAGAGGGGTAGAAAGATTTTAACAAACAAATTATAAGGAAATAATAATGAGAAATGTCATAAAACAGAAACACTGATCTTATAACAGCACCAGAGTCATTTACATTTATTTGAGTAAGTTTTTATAGTTGTTGAACTGATGAAACATTTATTTAAATGAGCTCTACTCACCTCACTGTCTCTAGTTTATAATGTGGATCATCTCTCAGCTCATAGAGAAGCTTCTTTACTGAATCTCCTACATTATTATGATTCAGATCCAGATGTCTCAGGTGTGAGGGGTTTGATCTCAGAGCTGAAGTCAGAGCAACACAACCTTCATCTGTGATCTCACACTGACTCAACCTGTAGAGAACAATAACACACACTTCAGTCTCTCACTTCAGCAGAATGTCATGAATGAAACACATATTACACTGAATAACATTCATCATCATGTTAAATCTTCAGCTCATCATTAAAATGCTGTTCTCACGCTCTCACACCACACATCTGTTTTCTTACACAGGACCGTACGCACCATTGTTTCTATAGTGTGTCATCAAATGTGTGTAATAATTGTGTAAAAGCCGAAGTGTATTTAATGCTGCAAACATTTGATAAGGTCTCAGTGGTCTAACAGCGCTCCTCATTGTCAAAATAAGTGAGGTGACCAATCAAATGAAAGAAGACGAGAGTTAGTGTTGACAGAGCCGAGCGCTTCTGTAAATAAAGTTTTTCATGTGCAGATGATCTGATGAGCTCAGAATATAAACACAACAAGTAAAGTTTCATGTTAAGCTAGTAATGGGCGATATAAAAGATACAAAATTGGCCTACCATAGAGATTTTAATTCTATTGCACTATCGCGATAAAGCATGTTGATGACGCAATCTACCCCTCGAAATTTAGAGCCACGAGCTGCAGCCAGCTGCAACGAACCATCATATTCGTCATCTTGAATAAACATGGCTGAAAGCATCAGCGAAACAGAGGAGCTCGTGAAAAAGACAGGTGCAACATCTATTATTTGGACTTGGTTTGGATTTAAGCCGTCCGACGAGCAGCAGAAAAAATATACCCCTCCAGAGTGTGTGGGGCAAAAGTTCCAGCTATGAGCGGTAACACGACTATTCTGTTCTAACACCTAAAAACTAAACATGTCGTTGAATACCAGCATTGCCAGGTAATGCAGCCAACCGCAAGATATACGTATATGTTCCTGATACTGAAAGTATTTTATTGATTTATTTATTTTGTGCTTTCATTTAGCACTTTATAATGTTTTCATTTGAAGTATATCTGCACTACACTTGGAAGAATTTTCTTTATTTAAAATAGCCATGCCCAGGGGCGTCACTAGGCCCTTTTTAGGGGGCCTTTAGCCCCCCTAAACTTCTGCCCAGCCCCCTAAAAAATTATTAGATTAATTAATTTGTGATCGCTTCAGTCCCCTTTAAAAACTAATTTGAAACGGCGGCGCGATGCGTCAAGTTTCGGCTCCTCCCCTGATGTAAGTCTGAATGGATTCAGCGCGTTATTCAATCCGCAGGGGCGCCGAGCGGAGCGAACATCAGAGAGTACAAGGTGTGTTTGTGTGTGTGTGTGTGTGTGTGCATTTATTGATAGATTGATGTGATATGACATCTGCATCGGTGCAGTTCTTTTAATTGCAGTTTACATAATGTTACTGGACCAATACACGATTCGGTTTCTCATCCAATGTACGTCTTCGCTGCGTTCACCTTCAGCCCTTATCACAGTATGATAGTTTTTTCTTCCAACAAAAATGAAGCGATTAACACCCATGAAAACATACTTTTGGAAACGATCATGATTTTTTTTTATTTACTTTTTAAAATTTGAAACACATTAAGGTGTATCTCGGCATTACATTATGCAGCCATGCACAGAAATGGTTAAAAACACACATCATTGTCTGAAAGCAACAAATGGCACAGAGAGAGAAACATCATGTGGAGTTATTTTGTTTTGTTTTATTATTATTATATTTGTATTAAGTAATAATGAATCATTAGTGTATCATGATACATTAGAGTAAGAGTAGAGTAAACAGTTTTTCTGTTCTCTGCAACTTGGGTGGCATTTAAGAACCAAGGACTTAAACTAAGTATAGTGCCTTTTAGAAGGAAATAGTTTTATATTCATCTTCAACATTTTGTTGTATAATTACAGTTTTGCTTTTTCACAATAAATGTTCTCAAAACGACATACTTTTCTTTATTTCTTTAAAAAAAAAATACATTTAGCAGTTTGGCTTTCCTAAGAGTCTGTGTAACCTGTTCTGAAATGGTTCTATTATAATTTATATATCGCAATATGGATTTTAGGCCATATCGCCCATCCCTATGTTAAGCGTGTGTGAATGTCCCACATTAAACTGTTTCCTTATAATGGACTTCTATGGAGGAGAAAACACTTAACGTGACATTATTCACTTTATCTGTGGAATAACAACTCCTTCTGTTGACAGCAGCTTGTGTTTATTACAAGTAAGATTTGACAGAAATTGAGTTTTTTTCTGCTGGTTGTTTGGGTACGTTAAGTGCTTTTCACATTAAGCATTTTACAAAGTCCCAGTAAACTGTGTGGCTTATAAAGTTTGTTTATTGGTTGTGTTTAATCTATCAAAATAAAAATATATTCTTATATATACTTATATACATCATTTCACCTGATTTCAGTGATTTATTCTTTTTTGCAAGATCTCTTAACTATTGTTTGAAAAGTCCATGTCTGATCTGAGCTCAAAATTTAAAGGGACAGTTCACCAAAAATTAAAAGTAATAAAATGATGTTGATTGTAGTTATCAAATGTTTTGACAATCACAATACACTTATAATGTAAAGTTTTGTGTTTGTGTTTTTATGACATTCCTGCATCTCAAATACTCCCCAACCAACCCATGAACATGAATATAGAAGATGATGAACTAAGAATCAGTACATGTGTGACTATCAGAGAGATGATCTTACTTCAGTGTCTTCAGTTTACAGTGAGGATTCTCCAGTACAGTAGAGATCAGCTTCACTCCTGAATCTCCTACATTATTACCAGACAGATCCAGATGTCTCAGGTGTGAGGGGTTTGATCTCAGAGCTGAAGTCAGAGCAACACAACCTTCATCTGTGATCTTACACCTCCACAACCTGTAGAGAACAATAACACACACTTCAGTCTCTCACTTCAGCAGAATGTCATTATTAAATATAAATAATGACTATATAAAATAATGTTTTATAAAATGACATCACTAAGATTTACATTTTCATTTGCTCAGAATAAAGTGTCAGAATTTATTACTTGTTCAGATGATTTTTTCAGAACATATGTGTTGTATGATGCACTTCTTACTGTCACATTAATGTACAATAACAGATGGGCTTGAATGTTAAAGTTGCGCTCAGAATCTTTAAAGATCAACACAAACACTCTCATACAGTCTGTTTTGTTGGTCTGTTGGGTCAGATTGTGTTTTTATCACAAGTCAACTGCTCCAGAGTTCATGATCAAGAATGACGAGACACTTTATTTAGGTGTTTTTTTGCTGCGTGACCGAGTGTGATTGTCAGGTTTGACAAATGTTCCTCAGTGATGTCATCATTAAATAAAGATTGAAACACACAAGAGTACCTGACACAATGTTTTTAATAATGAATAGAGGAGAAAACCTGTTCATACACAAAACCATTAAAGAGGAGCTTGTCGTCTGATCAGATCACTTCATAACTTTTATGTCCCATAAATTCTGCTTTGTTTTAAAAACACTTGATGTTTTCTGCTACTGTAAGAATCAGTACATGTGTGACTATCAGAGAGATGATCTTTTGAACTGACAGTATTCATCAGGAAAACACTAAATAACTCCTCCAGTAACATCACTCGCTGTCTGCTGTGTGTTCACACGCACGAGCACCGCTGCACCCCGAGAGACACGAGCTGACAGAGACACAGCCATCGGCTACAATATTAAAGGAGTAGTTCACCTTCAACATCAACATTCTGATGACTTTCATATGACTTTCTTTCTTCTGTAGAACACAAAAGAAGATATTTTGAAGAATGTTGGTAATACAACAGCACAGCTCCTCATTCACTTCTATAGTAACCAATGACAGTGAATGTGGGGCTGTTAACAACATTCTTCAAAATATCTTCTTTTGTGTTCTGCAGAAGAAAGAAAGTCATACAGGTGTGAAATGACAAGAGTGTGAGTAAATGATGACAGAATATTGATGTTGAAGCTGAACTACTCCTTTAATCTCACTCTTTCTCTAGTGCTCAACACATCACGCTCTGAATGTGCACACGCAGTACTTGACTTCAGTATTCATGAACGCTGTTTTTTATTGCTGCTTGAAAGTAAGTGACATATGAACTCACACATCATTAAAACAAGAATTATGATCTCAAACCATAACATTATCCAGAACATAAACACTGCCTCCGACCAACCCATCATCCACCTGATATTAAAGAAATGTGATAGAGATTTTCATCACTTTAAACTCCAGACGCTCTTCACATCTGATCTGATCAGACAAGCTCGGCTTCACTCCACATGTTCATCAGTAAGTCTTGGGCACCTCTGACCCTGATGCCCATTCACCAGGAATGAGGAACACTGACAGGTCAAAGTGTTTTAAACATGATCTGACCCAGTCTCTATCATCTCTATCTGGCCCTTGTCAAAGTCACTCAGATATTTTCACGCCTGATTTTTCTGCTTCAACACATGAACTTCAAGCACTGACTGATCACTTGATGTCGAGCCGAACAACTGAATTTAATGGAGTGTTTACAGTATTATTGATTTATGTTTTAAAAGTACACACTGATAAACATGAATGAATGTTGTGTGATCAGTGTGTGTGACTATCAGAGAGATGATCTTACTTCAGTGTCTCCAGTTTACAGTGAGGATTCTCCAGTACAGTAGAGATCAGCTTCACTCCTGAATCTCCTAGAGTCTGATCTCCAGTCAGAGCAACACAACCTTCATCTGTGATTGTGATCTCACACTTCATCAACCTGTAGAGAACAATAACACACACTTCAGTCTCTCACTTCAGCAGAATGTCATTATTAAATAAACATGTTACGTCAATGACAATCATCTTTTTGTCTGAAGTGACAGAACTTTTATTCTCATCATTAAATGACTATAAAAACATTATTATTGTGTTCACTCAAAAGGATTCTTTATATCTTCATATTCTTCAATGTTTTCATTAAGGAGGTTCTATGCGTCTGTGTCAACAGGACATTGAAAATATGTTGTGATGACAGTGATTTCAAGGACTGACTTCATCAAGCACTTCAACACCCAGAACAAAGGAGCAGAAAAGGTTTCTCTTTCCATAACTGAGACTTTTTGCTCGAGGATATCAAGGACTTACTTCAGCTCCGCACTTCAACACCCTGGACAGTGGACTGCTAAAGGTTACTGTTTCCATAGAGACACTTTGTGATTTGGGATCTTTTGTAGATGTTGGACTATTGGGATTTCCAATGGTTTGTGTAGTTTGGTGTGTGTGTGATACTTCTTCATGGGTTTTTCTGTATAAAGAAAGTATTTTGTGTTTTGTGTTTGCAAGTTATGTTTCTGGATACATGAGTTAGTTTATATATTTGCTATTTTGCTCAGTGGTTCCCTCAGTGGTTAAAATGATTTTGTTTAAATTTCACAAGTTTAATCTCAGGTGATTGTTACAGGACGCAGTCATTCTGGATAGATGAGGAAATCCATGTTATAAGTCTTGTTTGACTTCATGCAGCGCTGCGTACACTGATGGAGCCGCTGACATTACAGCAACACCAGAGAGAATCATGAGCCGTATGCTTTTAAATCTCTCTCTCAGTACTGTGATGTCATCCGTCCATCGGTCTGCTTGGCGCCGGATGAAATCAAACAAGCTTTATAACATGGATTTCCTCATCTATCCACAGGAAGACGTCCTTGCTTTTCCTCTCTATCATGTTCATTTTGTACTGGCCGCCCCGGTCTGTGACTAGTAACCAAAGTTATGTGTGAAATCTCATTCTATGACAGTACGTACTGAAGTTGAATAAGTATCTACCTATCGAGCGTTAAAACAGTAACTCATGTTCTATGTAGTATGTGTGGGGGTGTACCAATACATTTCTCACATACTGCATCCGTCATGTTTTATTGTCATGTGACCCGTATGCTCTCTGACCTGTGATGTATTAACAACAACCTGTACGCTGACGTTAATAAAAACTTCATTTAGTCTCATGAATTTCCTTTATAGGTACTTACATTTAAAAACAGATTTCAGTCTTACAATTTTACACTATTTTTATTTGATTTAATTTTTAATTTGACCGTTGCTCAGCTCCTGTGGCATCATGGGATAGAGTGTCCATCTGATCCACACTCACACACCTCGGCCCAAGCAGAAGACCATCTGGGTATTTCTCTCTACTGTTTATTCATACTGAGGTTTGGGACATACTACTCTTGACTCTATTTCACCTGATATATAGTATAGAAGCAGGACAACTGTCATCTACAACCAGCTTGAATGCGAATATAACTGTTTACATTTGTGTTCGCGTGTCCAGTGTTTCTGAGCGTCATGTGACCTGCAATTTTTTTTCTGAAACGTACTTAGGAACGGCAGTATAAACGAGGATCATTTTCATTTTTCATTCAACAACATGCTAGTGTTAACAGCATCTAAGCCTTAGTACATGTGTGACTTTGGTTGGGCGATGTCTACCATATTGTCATCGGACGATGCCTACAGTGAAACATTGTGATGGAGGATGACATCGGGAGGGGGGGTGAGGTTGGGCTATATCAGTTTGCTAGATGGACATCTGCTAAAACATTAAAAACAATTATATCAGTGCTCCAGACTGCCAACAAAACACATTTTGTGACCAGTTTTCAAGCATGATTTTTTCATAAGTACTCGCAAATGAACGACCTGCAAATTTGGAATTTCTTCCAGTTGTTATTTAATTTGGAAAGACGAGTAGATTGTGAGCCCTCCAGTGTACCCTGTGTGTGTGCGTTGTGTACGTGTTGTGTGTGTGTTGTGTGTGTGATTATCACTTATGTTTCCCGCTGCCTTTGCGGATGCGCACAGTTCAGATCATCATTGACAAGTTTACAAACACAACGTGAGCGCATAACTATGATTCACTGTTTGCGTTCACTTTCTTAGTTTGTTTCCATCTCGCGCACACATGCATAGCGCAGCTTCCAAATCATACTCTGATAAGGGTGAAATTGTGAATGGGATATGCAGACAACCGCGGTTCCCCTGATGATGAAAATTGCGTCATGCAGGGGAATCACGATGCTGGCCCAACATCATGATGAATGTCACCATCAGCTATTGACGATGTTATCATCTATCGGCCCAACCCTATGTGTGACTATCAGAGAGATGATCTTACTTCAGTGTCTTCAGTTTACAGTGAGGATTCTCCAGTACAGTAGAGATCAGCTTCACTCCTGAATCTCCTACATTATTACCAGACAGATCCAGATGTCTCAGGTGTGAGGGGTTTGATCTCAGAGCTGAAGTCAGAGCAACACAACCTTCATCTGTGATCTTACACCTCATCAACCTGTAGAGAACAATAACACACACTTCAGTCTCTCACTTCAGCAGAATGTCATGAATGAAACACATATTACACTGAATAACATTCATCATCATGTTAAATCTTCAGCTCATCATTAAAATGCTGTTGTCACGCTCTCACACCACACATCTGTTTTCTTACACAGGACCGTACGCACCATTGTTTCTATAGTGTGTCATCAAATGTGTGTAATAATTGTGTAAAAGCCGAAGTGTATTTAATGCTGCAAACATTTGATAAGGTCTCAGTGGTCTAACAGCGCTCCTCAATGTCAAAATAAGTGAGGTGACCAATCAAATGAAAGAAGACGAGAGTTAGTGTTGACAGAGCCGAGCGCTTCTGTAAATAAAGTTTTTCATGTGCAGATGATCTGATGAGCTCAGAATATAAACACAACAAGTAAAGTTTCATGTTAAGCGTGTGTGAATGTCCCACATTAAACTGTTTCCTTATAATGGACTTCTATGGAGGAGAAAACACTTAACGTGACATTATTCACTTTATCTGTGGAATAACAACTCCTTCTGTTGACAGCAGCTTGTGTTTATTACAAGTAAGATTTGACAGAAATTGAGTTTTTTTCTGCTGGTTGTTTGGGTACGGTCACGTTTGTTCCTTGCCTGTTCCCTTTCGAGGGAACTCGCACTGCGTTGCCATGGCAACGCTTTGGGGAACGCCTCAGCGTGACCAGCTCTGAGCACGTGTGTCAACATCGTCCAGTAGTGAAACGATACGTCATAGGTGACGTATGGACCAGGAGGTATAAAACTACATCCGAAACAGTCGACTTCAGCTCTTTTCTTCTCAGCAAAGGCTCTGTGTGAAGTGTGTGTGTCTAGTTAAAGGAAGTGTGTTTGGTTAGCCAGTTTGCTAACATGTCCGAGAAAAGTTTCAGATCTTGTGCTCCTCCTTGTTCGCGTTTTATTATGAGCAATGATTCGCATGATCTGTGTGTAGTCTGTCTGGGAGCGGAGCATGCACAGTCAGCGCTCGAGGGAGCTGACTGTGGAGCCTGTGGACTTTTACCACAGCGTACGCTCCGTTCCCGCTTGGCACTGTTTGATAAACACGGCCGGGTGCGAGCTCCGCGTGGTGATGGTCCCGCTTCTGCCGAGGCAGAGCGGAATCTTCGCTCGTGGGGCTCGCAGATGGATATCAGGGAGGCTGAAGAGACATGCTCCGGCTTCTCTTTACCCTCCGTGGCTTCCACCTCTCTCTCTGCTGAGTCGGGAGCACGCACTGCGGTTTCTCCCACTCAGAGAGGGAGTCCGGTTCGGCAATGTTCTGCATCTGAGGAAGTAAACATAACTAGTATCGAAGCAGGAGAGTTAGATTGTGTTCCCCCTCTTGCTGCCTCGGTACATGCCGATCTGGTAGAAGTCATGACAGCTGCGGTAGCCCAGCTAACAATAGACTGGCCGCAAGATAAACCTAACGCTCGTCCTGAGAATAAGATGGACGAGCGATGTCTCAAGCACAACACACAACCCTCACGACGCAAACTCCCGTTCTTTTCAGACCTACATCAAGAGGTGTGTAGGTCGTGGCAGCATCCTTATACCGCACGAGTATTCACGCCACAGACCTGCATTTATTCTAATGTTCAGGGCTATAAAGAACGAGGTTACGGGGCGATGCCGAGAATAGAACAGACGCTTGCGAGCTTCGTCCCTGAAAGCCCCTACCTTGCCATCAAAGCCATGCAGGGTGACATCGAGTTTGATCGGCAAGGCATATGCGGCAGCAGGGCAGTCCGGGGCTTGCTTACATTCTGTGGCACTACTTCAGGCGTATCAGGCGGATGCGCTACGTGAATTGGTCGACACGGGACTGGTGGCAGCGGATGTGTTACAACCCGTCCGTCATGCTTTGGACGTTTCTCTCCGTGCTACTCGTGAGACTGCCCGTTCTTTGGGCCGCTCCATGGGCGCTATGGTAGCCACTGAGAGGCATTTATGGTTAAACTTGTCAGACATGAAACCATCGGACAAGTCATTTCTTCTGGACGCCCCATTGTCCCCTACGGGCCTTTTCGGCAACGCTGTAGACACCGTTGTTGAAAGGTTCGAGGAGGCTAAGAAACAGGATGCGGCATTTAAACTTTATCTTCCCCGCCGCGGACAAACTCCCCAGGCGGCGGGGCGAGAACAGCCACAGGCGTCCA
This sequence comes from Triplophysa tibetana, assembly GCA_008369825.1. Classification (NCBI taxonomy): domain Eukaryota; kingdom Metazoa; phylum Chordata; class Actinopteri; order Cypriniformes; family Nemacheilidae; genus Triplophysa; species Triplophysa tibetana. Next base: position 1,226,855 of record CM017917.1, on the reverse strand, counting down.
CTAGCTATCGTGAGCGTCAGAGGCAGAGTGTTGCTTCGCGAGCCCCACCCCAGAAGGATGGGGGTTCAGGAAGAAAATATAATCCGCAGCCTTACAAACCTAGGACTGACCTGAGGGCAGTCATTCAGGCGAGGAGAGGGGAAAACAAGAAAAAGTCCTAACAGACTTCCCCCCGAGGAGCCTGCGCTCGCACCTCATTATACGGTGCCCGTTCCTCCTCGGTGTCCCCAGAGGGTTCAGCTGGCTCTGCCAATCGAGGTTTGCCGAGCCGTTGCGGTTCCCGTAATAATATCACCAGAGGCTGGCCCCGAGAGGCTAGTCCCCTTAGTCGACCATTTAGCAGCCTGGAAGAGTCTACCAAATGTGTCACAATGGGTCCTGCGCACGGTAGAGCAGGGTTACCGGATCCAATTTCGAGTCCGTCCGCCCCGCTTTAACGGAGTTTTGCACACCGAGGTGTGCCCCGAGCAGACTCTGGTGATGGAACAAGAAGTAAAAACTCTCTTGTGCAAGGAGGCAATAGAGTTTGTACATCCTCACGAGAGAAACTCAGGCTTTTACAGCCGGTATTTTCTTGTTCCAAAAAAAGACGGGGGATTACGTCCGATTTTAGATCTGCGACATCTAAATCGGGCAGTGCAACGACTCAAATTCAAGATGTTGACGTTGAGACAGATCGTAGGACAAGTCAGGTCCGAGGACTGGTTTGTCACGATCGATCTAAAGGACGCGTATTTCCACGTCTCCATTTTTCCTCATCACAGAAAGTTCCTAAGATTTGCTTTCGGGGGAAAGACTTATCAATATCGTGTTCTCCCGTTTGGCCTGGCTCTGTCTCCACGCACGTTCACGAAGTGCATGGATGCAGCCCTAGCTCCGCTGCGCATGAAGGGCATTCGCGTGTTAAATTACATAGACGATTGGCTCATTCTAGCAAAATCGGAACATCTGGCGGTTCAACATCGAGATGTTGTTCTCGCACATATGGAAGAACTGGGGTTGAGGCTGAATGCCAAGAAGAGTGTGCTTTCTCCAGTACAGAGAACCACTTTTTTAGGAGTAGTATGGGATTCCATCATATTCCATAATTCCTGTTGGCCTGCTATATATGAGACCTCTACAGTGGTGGCTAAAAACCAAAGGGTTTTCCCAGAGGGGCAACCCGTTGCGCATTATCAAGGTGACACGCAGATGCCTGCACACACTGAGAATGTGGAAAGAACCTTGGTTTGTTTCCCAAGGACCAGTGTTGACCAGTCGGCGCGTTGCACTGACAATCCCGATGCTTCACTCACAGGTTGGGGAGCTGTTATGGAAGGCCAATGGTGCCAAAACCGATGGGAGAGCAAGTTTCGATCTTGGCACATAAATTGCCTAGAGATGATGGCAGTGTGTCTGGCGTTGACACACTTTCTCCCACAACTCAGAGGCCAACATGTGCTTGTCAGGACAGACAACACAGCTGTGGTCTCATATATAAATCACCAGGGGGGTCTGCGGTCACAGCAACTATACAAGTTGGCACGTCAGATCCTCCTGTGGTCTCAGGGGAAGCTGCTCTCCCTGAGGGCAGTATATATCCCCGGTCACCTGAACCGAGGAGCAGACTTCCTGTCGAGACAGGGGCTGAGGCCCGGGGAATGGAGACTCCACCCAGAGGTGGTGGAGCAGATATGGATGAGGTTCGGCCAGGCAGAGTTAGACCTCTTTGCAACTCAGGGAAACACGCACTGTCGGCTATGGTTTTCCCTCTAGGGCTGGATGCCATGGCACAGGTGTGGCCGAGGCTTCACCTGTACGCTTTTCCCCCGATCGCTCTACTCCCGGGAGTTCTGGAAAGGGTGCGCAGGGACGGAGTTCGCCTACTGTTGGTAGCCCCGTTCTGGCCGGCCCGAGTGTGGTTTTCCGACATCATAGACCTGTTGGAGAACTCTCCATGGGAGATTCCTCTGAGGAGGGACCTCCTTTCTCAAGCGGAGGGTCAGATACATCACCCACGCCCGGAGTTATGGAAACTTTGGGTTTGGCCCCTGAGAGGGCTAGCCTCTTAAACACTGGTCTCTCAGCCGAGGCTGTGGAGACCATACTTAATTCCAGAGCTCCTTCTACAAGGAAGCTTTATGCCTTAAAGTGGGGAGTCTTCACTACTTGGTGTTCAGCTCACCGCATGGACCCTGTAAACTGCCCGGTTTCAACAGTGCTTAAGTTCCTGCAAGATCGCTTTGCTGCAGACTTATCCCCTTCTACTTTATAGGTGTATATGCAGTTTCTTCGTGGTGCTCGCAGGTTGAGGCCTGTGAGCCACACTAGGGTGCCTACTTGGGACTTGGCTACAGTTCTTGAGGGGCTGTCAGCTCCTCCCTTTGGACCGATTGAATCAGTCGCTCTTAAGTTTCTCACTCTTAAGACAGTCTTCCTGATGACTATTACTTCTATCAAGAGAGTGGGAGATCTTCAGGCCTTGTCGGTTTCCCCTACGTGCCTTGAATTTGCTCCTGGTTTGGTTAAGGCGTTCCTTTTCCCCCGGGTATGATACGTGCCTAAGGTAATGGATAAGGTACGAGACCCATTACCTTGCAAGCATTCTGTCCTCCACCTTTCAGGAGCCAGGACCAGGAAAGGTTAAATTTGTCGTGTCCAGTGCGAGCAGTTTGGACATGAATATGTCCAACATTATATGTTGAATATGTTGGACATTAAATTTGTCGTGTCCAGTGCGAGCAGTTTGGAGTTTCTATAGTTTGGACATGAATCTCACCCCGGGAGCCCAGGTGCTTGTGTCTTCCACGTGACATTTTTGTATACACATACAGGCATTTGGGCGTATGGCGGTTTGGGTATTTCGTTCCCCAAAGCGTTGCCATGGCGACGCAGTGCGAGTTCCCTCGAAAGGGAACGTCTCGGGTTACGTCTGTAACCCTTGTTCCCTGAGAAGGGAACGAGACACTGCGTCACCTTGCCATACTCCCTACATCCCTGTAAGCCTTTTGCTTCGAAGTTTTTCGAGCTGAAGTCGACTGTTTCGGATGTAGTTTTATACCTCCTGGTCCATACGTCACCTATGACGTATCGTTTCACTACTGGACGATGTTGACACACGTGCTCAGAGCTGGTCACGCTGAGGCGTTCCCCAAAGCGTTGCCATGGCGAGGCAGTGTCTCGTTCCCTTCTCAGGGAACAAGGGTTACAGACGTAACCCGAGACGTTTTCACTTGTTTCATTGTTTTCACCTGTCCCTCATCTTTGTTAATTAGTCCCGCACCTGATTCAGTTTTCCCTGAGTGTCTTCCTTTTGTATTTAAGCCCTGTGTCTCCCTCTGTTCTTGGTCGGTTATTATTAATGTCAATGTATTATCAAGCTGGTTTTGTCTTCCCTGTTCTCCTGCTCCGGTGTTTGTTTTGGACTCATCTTCATTAAACCTTTTTGGATTATACCTTTTGCATCTCCGTTCATCCTCCTCCGTGTCAGCCCTGACAGGTACGTTTTTCACATTAAGGTAAGTGCTTTTCACATTAAGCATTTTACAAAGTCCCAGTAAACTGTGTGGCTTTTAAAGTTTGTTTATTGGTTGTGTTTAATCTATTAAAATAAAAATATATACTTATATATACTTAAATACATCATTTCACCTGATTTCAGTGATTTATTCTATTCGGCAAGATCTCTTAACCATTGTTTGAAAAGTCCATGTCTGATCTGAGCTCAAAATTTAAAGGGACAGTTCACCAAAAATTAAAAGTAATAAAATGATGTTGATTGTAGTCATCAAATGTTTTGACAATCACAATACACTTATAATGTAAAGTTTTGTGTTTGTGTTTTTATGACATTCCTGCATCTCAAATACTCCCCAACCAACCCATGAACATGAATATAGAAGATGATGAACTAAGAATCAGTACATGTGTGACTATCAGAGAGATGATCTTACTTCAGTGTCTCCAGTTTACAGTGAGGATTCTCCAGTACAGTAGAGATCCGCTTCACTCCTGAATCTCCTACATTAATATCATACAGATCCAGATGTCTCAGGTGTGAGGGGTTTGATCTCAGAGCTGAAGTCAGAGCAACACAACCTTCATCTGTGATCTTACACTGACTCAACCTGTAGAGATAAATGACAAACATTGCTGCTAACATGAAAAAAAGTGGAGAAAATTAAACAATAATAAAACAGACAAATCAGTTTCTCATTGTGTCTTTACTCATATAAACACATGTGAGTGTAATAAGTGTAATGTTGTTGTTGTGTTTGTTGTTAAACCCAAATGTTTGATGTTGAAGCTCATGAACGTCAGACTGATGAAGAACACTGAAGAGTTTTGAGTTCTTGTTGAAGAACATCACAGTGCTTTAGTGAAACTTCACACAAACAAAACAAAACCTTTGATAACACAAACACTAGATCAACACCATCAAACTGTCATGTGACATCTCTAAACTCATCTGATTATAATTCACACATCAGATCCTGTGAATAATACACATCAGCTCTCAAGATGTGATGCTGCCAACACCTTCTGTTTTACATCTACATCAGACAAATGAAACCCTTGATACTCTCTGGATCAGGATAAAAAATATTGGACAAATAAAAAAATGATTTAAAATTTAAAATAATATCATTAAATAAGTTTCTAGCTTTCCTGTAGCTCAGAGGTAAGAGCATTACGTTAACAACGCAAGGATGTGGGTTCGATCCCAGGGGATTCCACATACCCATGTAAAATGTATAGGATAAAGCAACGTAAGTGGCATTGGATAAAAGCATCTGCCAAATACTTGAATGTAAAATGTAAATGTACGTAAAGGGATAATGTACAGCCTATATATTTACTGGCTTTGTGTTTGATGTCAAAACTTTATTTAATTTGGGGCTCAGGTTTCTAGAAAGTGAGTGATAGTTACAAGGAATAAAACAGTAACAGTGAAGTGATTGTTGTTAGTTTTACTTACTTCAGTTTTCTGGATTCTTTAATCACAAGCTTCAGTTTCACAAGAACTTCATCTGCTTTATTTTCACCTCCAATAAATTTCTTCAGATCAAGTTCATCCAAATACTGATCAGACATCAGCAACACAAAAACTAAAGCTGACCACTGTGAAGAGGTGAGTTTGGAGCCTCCGACTGATTCAGATTTCACATAATGTTGAATCTCCTGCAGCAGTGAATCATCATCCAGTTCATTCAGACAGTGAATCAGATTGATGGATTTCTCTGGAGACAGATTCTCACTGATCTTCTGTTTAATGTACTTAACAGTTTTCTCTTTCTTGTAGGAGCATCTTCTCATCTGTGTCAGTAGATCCTGTAAGAGAATCTGATTGGACTCCAGTGAGAAACCCAGAAGAAAACGCAGGAAAAGATCCAGATGTCCATTCTGACTCTGTAAAGCTTCATCTACAGCTCTCTGATGAAAGTCACATAATGAAACCTGTTTTGACAGGTTATGTTTCACCTTGTCTAACATTTTAGAGAACTGACCTTTTTCAAACACATTTCTCTTGTTGTTTGTGATGGAGATGTGAGCATAAAGAGCTGCGAGATGTTCCTGAATGCTCAGATGAACAAAGCAGTAAACTTTCCCCTGATACAAGCCAAACTCCTCTCTGAAGATCTGAGTGCACAATCCTGAGTACACTGATGCTTCTGCTACATCAATGCCACACTCTCTCAGGTCCTCATCATAGAAGATCAGGTTCCCTTTCACAAGCTGCTTAAAAGCCAGTTTGGCCAGTTTGAAGATCATGTCTTCATCATTCTTCACTTTCTTCTCATAGTCCTTCTGATGTTTGATGTTGGTCTGAATGATCAGGAAGTGTGTGTACATTTGAGTGAGAGTCTTGGGGATCTCTCCTTCACTCTCTGCTTCACTCAACATTCTCTCTAGAACAGTGGCTGAAATCCAGCAGAACACTGGGATGTGACACATGATGTAGAGGCTCCTGGATGACTTCAGGTGTGAGATGATTCTGTTGGCCAGACTCTCATCACTGATTCTCTTGCTGAAGTATTCCTCCTTCTGTTTGTCAGTGAAGCCTCGTACCTCTGTGACTCGATCAATACACTCAGAGGGGATGAGATCAGCTGCTGCTGGTCTGGAGGTGATCCAGATGAGAGCAGAGGGAAGCAGATTCCCCTTCATGAGGTTTGTCAGCATCACGTCCACTGAGGCTGATTCACTAACATCACACAACTCAACATCGCTGTGAAAATCCAGAGACACACGACACTCATCCAAACCATCAAAGATGAACAACACTTTATATTCACCGCTGGAGATTTCCATTTCTTTTGTCTCTGGGAAGAAACGATGAAGAAGATGTAAAAGACTGAGTGTTTGGTTCTTCATCAGATTGATCTCTCTGAAAGGAAGTGGAAATATGAGGTGGACGTCCTGATTCTCTTTCCCTTCAGCCCAGTCCAGAATGAACTTCTGCACAGAGACTGTTTTTCCAATGCCAGCGACTCCCTTTGTCAGCACACTTCTGATGGGTTTGTCTTGTGCAGGTAAAGCTTTAAAGATGTCATTGCATTTGATTGGTGTGTCCTCTGTTGCTGTTCTCCTGGATTGTGTCTCAATCTGTCTCACCTCATGTTCATTACTGATCTCTCCACTTTCACTCTCTGTGATGTAGAGCTCTGTGTAGATCTCATTCAGCAGTGTTGGGTTTCTCTCATCTGATGTTCCTTCACACAAACACTCAAACTTCTTCCTCAGGTTTGATCTGAATGTGTTGAGCTCTTCTGGAAGACTTGCATTGTGGCTGCAAAATTACAATATCAAATAAATATACAAGTACAGATGTCAATGAATTAAGTAAATGTTATTTTTGTTACATCTTAAAGCAAAAATAAAGAGTTTGACAACCTTAAAATAATCATAATTTTTAATCTTAAATAATTTTAGTGGTAGGACAACGTGTTTTACCACTCAGGGGAACGTGTCTGGCGCTCAAGGAGGGGGGTGTCCCGGTGTGTTCACGTGGGAAAGTGACGTCATTGCATAACCTTTATTCCCATAGCGAGTTGAGTGTAAGTTAGTCATTGCACCTCTTACACAAAGGCCTGGTCGCGAGTGTGTTTTTGAAAATATAACCACAGATTTTTTTTGTTGGTTATTAAACACATTCACTTCCATGCATTGTGTTTTGGGTGACTGCAAATGTGTTATGTACCGAGCTCACTATGGACTAACGGCTAACAACCAGTTGCCTCATAATCTAGTTTGAGCTATAAGTATAGCGCCGTAGTTTACCCCGCGGGAGCCAAAAGAGCGCTTTAGTACATGCACAGTTCATGAAGTGATATGATGTAACAGTGGTTTCTGCTTAGTCAACAAATTCACATGTATTGCGCTGCCCATGGGGAAGCTTAGACAGCAATAGTATTTACAACACTGATAATAGACAATTGGGCTTATCAAACACATGGGGGAACCATAAGCAAAAGTTTTGTAATGTTGCTTTAAAACACTGGACATATCAGCAGGTTTATAAAATGTGTCAGTTATTAACAACGTCATGTATTTGAGTAACATGTGATTGGCTGCTTTATAAACATCTAGAACAAATAAATATAAATTATACAGTTTACTTGAATCCAGCACACCTGTCTACACTGAAGTCTTGTGGTTAATGCTCAAACTTTCTCCAGTTGTGTTCTTTTACAACTGGTCTGGAACTGAAAACTGATCATCAGTATTGTAAAGAGAATCAAGATTTAGGTGGGATGCACCAAGAAGGAAAGTAAAAACTTGCAACACCCCTAAAGGTAAAACATCACAATAGGTGCGTTGGAAAGTATACGGGGAGGAAAATATGCTTTGCTTCTCAGAATAGATTAAATGCTCGAGCGGATTTTGCCAAGTGTTTGATGTCTTCAGGACAAAATATTTTGTTGACCCAAGGACAACATTTTTACAAATAAAACCTAAAACTAAACCCACACCAAAACCCAAACATAACCATAACTAACTCCTACAATCAGAGGGAAATGATAAGTGAAAAGAATGGTCTAGAAGCAGCTTATCCTGTTTGGAAGATTACATTTAAACTATAAACTTATTTCTGAAATCCCATTGGTTTATTTAACTGTTGTCCCAGGGTCAACATGAGATTGTCTTAAGGATATCAACCACTTGGCAAAAACAAATATACCAGATGAAAATGAATATTCACACAAAGGAATGTCACACATGTTTTATGATCAAGTAGTTGTTAGACTTTATCTGCTGTGCTGGCATGTTCACATATTTGCCACTGATTGCTCTAAATTCCAATTTGTATTCTATACAGAATTTATTTCATTAACATGTACTTACTCTGTACATCATGTGCATAATTAGTTTAGACTTTGAGGGTCACATCAGCTTTTAAAATGGCTGGTCCACCCCTGGATACAGCCTAAGGATTTGTGTTTGTTTGCTGAGTGTTAATAGACTTCTTGAAAGTGAATCTTACAGTTCCTCAATGTTGCCTCATGCAAATTCGTCACACATGTTTTATACATTATTTTCAATATACCTGACATGAGACCACGTATCTCTGCGGTTAAATTCTAAAGGCTGAGCCATAGACCGGTCACTCTTCATAGACACACGGCTGTAATCTGGATCTGATCTCATCTGTGGACCTGATCTATAACACACAACAGATTTAATACTTTAATTTACACAATTAATACTTTATAACAATAGCCTTTTCAAAAACATTTCATTATAATCATCTGTTTTATACATTATTTTGAATATACCTGACATGAGACCACGTATCTCTGTGGCTAAATTTTACTGGCTGAGCCATAGACCGGTCACTCTTCATAGACACACGGCTGTAATCTGGATCTGATCTCATCTGTGGACCTGATCTATAACACACAACAGATTTAATACTATAATTTACACTACTAATACTTTATAACAATAGCCTTTTCAAAAACATTTCATTATAATCATCTGTTTTATACATTATTTTGAATATACCTGTCATGAGACCACGTATCTCTGTGGCTAAATTTTACTGGCTGAGCCATAGACCGGTCACTCTTCATAGACACACGGCTGTAATCTGGATCTGATCTCATCTGTGGACCTGATCTATAACACACAACAGATTTAATACTATAATTTACACTACTAATACTTTATAACAATAGCCTTTTCAAAAACATTTCATTATAATCATCTGTTTTATACATTATTTTGAATATACCTGTCATGAGACCACGTATCTCTGTGGCTAAATTTTACTGGCTGAGCCATAGACCGGTCACTCTTCATAGACACACGGCTGTAATCTGGATCTGATCTCATCTGTGGACCTGATCTATAACACACAACAGATTTAATACTATAATTTACACAATTAATACTTTAAAACAAAAGCCTTTTCAAAAACATTTCATTATAATCATCTGTTTTATACATTATTTTGAATATACCTGACATGAGACCACGTATCTCTGCGGTTAAATTCTAAAGGCTGAGCCATAGACCGGTCACTCTTCATAGACACACGGCTGTAATCTGGATCTGATCTCATCTGTGGACCTGATCTATAACACACAACAGATTTAATACTTTAATTTACACAATTAATACTTTATAACAATAGCCTTTTCAAAAACATTTTATTAATCTTCTGTTTTATACAGTATTTTGAATATACCTGTCATGAGACCACGTATCTCTGTGGTTAAATTTTACTGGCTGAGCCATAGACCGGTCACTCTTCATAGACACACGGCTGTAATCTGGATCTGATCTCATCTGTGGACCTGATCTATAACACACAACAGATTTAATACTATAATTTACACTACTAATACTTTATAACAATAGCCTTTTCAAAAACATTTCATTATAATCATCTGTTTTATACATTATTTTGAATATACCTGTAATGAGACCACGTATCTCTGTGGCTAAATTTTACTGGCTGAGCCATAGACCGGTCACTCTTCATAGACACACGGCTGTAATCTGGATCTGATCTCATCTGTGGACCTGATCTATAACACACAACAGATTTAATACTATAATTTACACAATTAATACTTTATAACAATAGCCTTTTCAAAAACATTTCATTATAATCATCTGTTTTATACATTATTTTGAATATACCTGACACGATGCGGCGTATCTCTGCTTTTAAATTTTACTGGCTGAGCCATAGACGCATCACTCTTCATAGACACACAGCTGAAATCTGCATCTAATCTCTCTCTGATGAAATGATCTATAACACACAACAAAAGTTATACTTCAGATAGTTTAATACTTTATTTTAGAGTACTGATACTTTTAAAACAACCATTTTCAAAAGTGCTTGATTATAATCACATATTTTATACATTATTTTGTATATCTGTCATCTGGCTTCTTTTAAAAAGCTAAGATACAGATACATTGACAGGTGACAATAATACCATTATAGTAAATTAAAAAAAAACAGTAATTATAATTCAGATGAATCATGAGTGTTGACGTCAACCAAACAAACATGCAATATTACTTACATTAACAAATATAAAGACAAAACAAGAAACAAGGTTTAGGTTAATTGATTAAAAAAATATTGAACGCTTGAAAAAATGTATCGGTCTGAGGCCTGCGAACGAATGAGGAAGTAAAAAGCACATCGTCACTCCTGAATAACCTGATTACAATTTACAATTACCGTCATGTTGGCTATTTTAAATGATAACGAAATCAGGATAAACAACAAAATCTCTTTTCTTATGAAATATTTATTGACAAGTTGAACAAACATACAAATCAACGCGAAAAGCGCCTCGCGACATCTGAACACACACACACTCACCCTAACCCTACCCCAAACTTTAACGTAAACAAATACACGAAAATATCTTAATATTCTTTAAAAACTCTCCTATAGGACATTTTAATAATCTGTAGAATTAATCGTCGACGTTACCTGTATAAAATGGCGGAAGATAAACACTTGAAAATATTGTCTTTCGCTTTCCCTTTTGTCACAGTCAGGTGTACCAAAGACACAGTCTAGAATACCAAGAGGCGAAGTCTGGTTAACAGCCACTAGGAGGCGCTTCGGTTGCACGGCCGCCATTTTGGGGTGAAAATAACAGCTGCACAATAGCACAGACATTTACATTTACACTTAGTCATTTAACAGAAGCTTTTATCCAAAGCGATTTACAGATAGTTCAGAGAACAATAAGCGATATGTCATACATGAGCAATTATATAATAGGTGTTAATACAAAGTTACTAAAAGCTAGACCAATACCTGCTGAGAGAAATAGAGAGAATCAGTGTTTTTTTAGACATACAGAATAGCGCAATAGAAATATAAATTCTCAAAGTCATCAGTAAATTTTATGACACCTACAGTAAATGTTGTATTGTATTATATATGTTTTATGTTATCAGTTCTGCAATCCTACCATTTAGCCTACTTTATTGAACTATTTTCATTTTATTCAACTTCACACATTTACTATTACTATTATTAGTAAAAATTGTTCCACTATGTCTGAATTAATTAAATAATAAACTAATATTGTAAGTTTTAGTCCCCTGGAATACACTACAAACATGATTAATGATAAATAATGTTACAAACAAAAACACATCTACAAGAAAAACAATTTAATGCAAATTTCTCAAACAATGTAAATATTGTCTTGCACATAGGTAAACTAACCATTTGCATATAATTATATTGGCCTATTGTAGTTATTAAAATGTTTTAGTTTTAATTGTGCATTTTAACCATCTTAAATTATTTGAGAAAAAGCCTAAAATTTCAATTCATTTTTGTACACAAAAGCACCCGTTAAAATTGTAATTTTTAAGCATTTAAATAATCAAATAATTGGCCTAGAAAAGAAAAGTATTTATTAATGTAATAAAAATAAGAACTCGCATTTTTACATTGTCTTTCTGAACAAAAAACATAATCTATCTTTTCGTGTTAAAGGATTCTGAAAACGTAGGTACTTGAGCTGAGACCTGTCGTGAGATTTAATCGTAGCAACGGATCATGTCCATTTTGATAAGCCCATGATAAGCCCATTTTCCTAGCCCATCAAACCGTCACATATGGGGCAAAGTAGAGTCACCGGCATGTCCGCTGTGCTCCAGCCGTGGAACACTAGAGCACATTCTGAGTTGCTGCCCAAAGGCACTGAGAGAGGGGAGGTACAGGTGGAGACATGACCAGGTGCTGAAGGCCATCGCGGAAGCCATTGCTGCAGGAGTCGAGTATGCCAAGCGCTCCCGCCCCGCCAAGCAAGCCATCATCTTCATCAGAGCTGGAGAGCAGCCAAGACCAGCTGCAAAAACATCTGCAGGCATCCTGGCCACTGCAAGGGACTGGCAGCTGTTGGTGGACTTGGAGCAGCAACTCAAGTTCCCAAACCACATTGTAACCACCACCTTTAGACCAGATGTTGTTCTCTTGTCTATATCCACCAAACAAGTGGTTTTGTTGGAGCTAACAGTCCCTTGGGAAGACCGCCTGGAAGAAGCCTTTGAAAGGAAGCTTGCCAAGTATGAGGGACTGGTCAGCGAGTGTCGACAAGCCGGGTGAAGAGCACGGTGTCTCCCAATCGAGGCTGGAAGCAGGGGCTTTGCGGCCCGATCCCTGTGCAGAGCCTTCAGTCTGTTAGGGATAAATGGAGCAAGGACGAGAAGAGCTATGTATAATATCACTGAAGCAGCAGAGAAAGCCTCAAGATGGCTATGGCTCCAGAGAGGAGATCCATGGGGGAAAAGTAGCTAGATTCGCCAACTGGAAACAAGCTGGGGTCTGATCAGCCTCAGCTGGGTCGCCTGGATGAGGGTGTAGATGTCGAAAGACCCGAAAACCCAATGATTCCAGGAACATCACTGAAGATGTGTCCAGTAGCATCAGTAGCTGTATTTGTACAGCGTGGAAACAATTGTACAATTATGTATTTAAGCTTTATTGTTGGAGCTTTACTGTGATAAGCATAGCCTATAATTAGATTAGATTTAGATTAGATTAGATTCAACTTTATTGTCATTACACATATACAAGTACAGTGTAACGAAATGTAGTTTAGGTCTAACCAGAAGTGCAATTAGCAAGTGCAGATATACAGTGTGAATAAATACAGAATACAATATTAGGAAAATACTATACAAATGTTGTATGAAAATATGACAGTCGGTATGTACTATGAACAATATATACAGAAGGCTATATACTGTGAACATTAATGTACAGGTGGTTATGAACAGATAACAATATAGACAATACAATAGTGCAAGTGACTTGAGTGTGCATTAGTTACAGACATTAGCTATTAAAGTTACAGTGCAGTAGATGAGTTAATGCAGTTGTTGAAGTTATAGTGCAATACATGAGTAGATGCAGATAATACAGTTACAGTGTATTAGATGAGTTAGTGCAGTTATTGAAGTTACAGTGCAGTATATGCGTTAATGCGGTTATTAAGGTTACAGTGCAGTAGATGAGTTAATGCAGTTATTGAAGTTACAGTGCAATAGATGAGTAGATGCAGTTAGTTATGCAATAAATGCAATAGATGAGTTACAATGCAGTAGATGAGTTAATTCAGTTATGGAAGTTGTTTATTAGTGCAAATGAGCATTCAGTGTAATATTCCTGGTGTGCAAGTGAGCAGTATAGAGTGGAAATGATGCTATGTGTGTGTAAACAGTCCGGTAGAGCAGATAACATGAAGTACTGGTGTGTACAGTTCAGTCATGGATGCAGCCCTGTTATGCAATGTAAACAATGTAGTAGCAGCATTAAAGTAAAAGTTATGAGGGTTAGTGGAATCAGTGGGGAGCAGAGTTCAATAATGAAACAGCTCTGGGAAAAAAGCTGTTTCCTAGTCTGCTGGTTCTTGTCCGGAGGCACCTGAAGCGCCTACCGGAAGGCAGGAGAGTAAACAGTCTATGAGCGGGGTGAGAGGAGTCCTTGAGAATGCTGCGAGCTCGACGCAGACAGCGTTTCCCCTGGATGTCCTCAATGGAAGGGAGTGTAGTCCCTGTGATGTGATGCTATAATCATTAATGTTTGTAGTTTGTACTTGATGTGGCAACTTTTGTTGCTCAGCTGCAGGCTGATTTCCATAATAGTTATTAAAATGGTAATATTACATTATGTGAATGATTTATGTAACAAGCGAACAGTATTTTTTATTGTGATTTTTTATCTTTCATCTGCAATAGAAGACAAAACAATCCTTTACCTTCTTATGCTTAATCAGCCTTTCTGTTTAATGGCAAATAAAATAAAACCTAAAAATTGTGCATTATTTTTTACTTTGCTATATAAACTCTCTTAATTTTTTTCCTAAAAATATATATTTATTTTAAACTTTGTCAGTTCAATTCAAATTCATGTTCTGAATAAATTATCATAGTTCAACACGGTTTCACAGAAAGGCAAGTAATAACAGTTGGTTTTGCAAAAGAACTGAGAGGCTTATATGAGCACTTGGCCAACTTTAACTTTTAAATCAGTAAAATGCCTTAAACTGCACATACAAGTTAAAGGGATTAAAATGACATTAAATTCTTACTCCCTTATTGTTGTCCAACTTGTAGTGTCCGTTTGTGTCGCTTCATTCAGTTCCGCATATCACACAATAAAACTCGTATTATAGAACTGCATCATTAGGATTACATTAAAAAACAAACATCATCTGAATCGACGATGTGTGGACCAGACTTGCTTAGTACCGAGGTCTTATCAGACGTGCTTAGTGAAAACGTATGTATCAGATTTATTAAAATAGAAAAACTGAAATATCACATGGTCCTAAGTATTCAGACCCTTTGCTCAGTATTTAGGATAAGCACCCTTTTGATTTACAGTTTTTTTGGATTGCTTACACACTAAAATTAAAAGTAGTACACTATTAGCAAAACCTTACACTCAAGAAGCAAAACATCAGCCCATATTTGCACAACTATAAGCACATTGTCAACCTCACACTTGTTGCAAAACTCTACACACAGTGATTTGCAAAACACTAAACACACTTAACATACATTACACACAAAAATCTATCATGAAGTCACTTCCATGCAATACCAAAGCACTGACTGTCAAATTACCGCACCGTCCAACCAATTGGTTCAACACAGTCATCAGGTGTGCAAACACTTGTGTGCTTAATTGTAGACACACCAATCAGGTGTATAAGCACTATAAAAAGCAGCAGGTGAGTTCATCGGTCTTCAAGCACAATGGAAAGAGTCAGAGAAAGAGTAAGACGAGGAGGAGAACAAGGAGGAGGAGGACAAGGAGGAGGAGGAGGAGGACAAGGAGGAGGAGGAAGGGGAGGAAGAGGAAGGCGAGGAAGATCAAGGGGAGGAAGAGGAAGGGGAATCAACAAAGGAAGAGATGGAGGCCATGCTGGAGGTAGAGGAAGACAGGAAGGTGCTCAAAGAGGACTGAATCTGAAAAGGGGAAGAAACATCATTGGCCACAGGGCTATAGTCAATGTCCCAGGGCAACGTGGGGGTAATATAACACTCTGTGCAGCCATTACACAGAATGGGGTCCTCCACCGCCATGCCCATATGGGCCCTTACAACACAGCACTCATACTTACATTCATCATTACATTACACCAATTGCACAACATACCAGCAGCAAATCAAATCGATCATATGCAATACATTGTTGTCTTGGACAATGTGTCTTTTCACCGCTCTGCTCTGGTTCAGAACTGGTTTCAGCAACATCCAAATTTCACCGTCCTATATCTTCCACCATACTCTCCATTCCTCAACCCTATAGAAGAATTTTTCTCGGCATGGCGGTGGAAGGTATATGATCTCCCCCTCCAGCCTGAGGTACCCCTCATCCAAGCCATGGAGGAGGCCTGTGACCAGATGGAGGAAGCAGCAATGCAAGGATGGATTCGTCATTCAAAACGTTTCATTCCCAAGGTGTCTTGCTAATGACCACATTGCCTGCAATGTTGATGAAATTCTCTGGCCAGATCCAGCTAGGCGAATAGACAATGTCTTTTTTTTTTTACAGTATACTTACAGTACAATACAAAGTGACATTTTGTAACAGTTTTATGAATCTCCATGTCAACATTTTTGGCGTGTTGAGAAATAAATGAGTTTCTTCAGTCTGCAACATTGGTCTTGTGTAGTGTTTGGTGGATTTACATTATATTTGTACTTTGTTGATGGTAGCCTACTTTACAGTTTTTTTGGATTGCTTACACACTAAAATTAAAAGTAGTACACTATTAGCAAAACCTTACACTCAAGAAGCAAAACATCAGCCCACATTTGCACAACTATAAGCACATTGTCAAACTCACACTTGTTGCAAAACTCTACACACAGTGATTTGCAAAACACTAAACACACTTAACATACATTACACAAAAAAATCTATCATGAAGTCACTTCCTTGCAATACCAAAGCACTGACTGTCAAATTACCGCACCGTCCAACCAATTGGTTCAACACAGTCATCAGGTGTGCAAACACCTGTTTGCTTAATTGTAGACACACCAATCAGGTGTATAAGCACTATAAAAAGTAGCAGGTGAGTTCATCGGTCTTCAGGCACAATGGAAAGAGTCAGAGAAAGAGTAAGACGAGGAGGAGAACGAGGAGGAAGGGGAGGAAGAGGAGGAGAACGAGGAGGAAGGAGAGGAAGAGGAGGAGAACGAGGAGGAGAACTAGAAGGAAGGAGAGGAAGAGGAGGAGAACGAGGAGGAGAACGAGGAGGAGAACAAGGAGGAGAACGAGGAGGAAGGAGAACAAGGAGGAGAACGAGGAGGAACACGAGGAGGAGAACAAGGAGGAGAACGAGGAGGAGAACGAGGAGGAGAACGAGGAGGAAGGAGAACAAGGAGGAGAACGAGGAGGAGAACGAGGAGGAGAACTAGAAGGAAGGAGAGGAAGAGGAGGAGAACGAGGAGGAGAACAAGGAGGAGAACGAGGAGGAGAACGAGGAGGAGAACGAGGAGGAGAACGAGGAGGAAGGGGAGGAAGAGGAGGAGAACGAGGAGGAAGGAGAGGAAGAGGAGGAGACCGAGGAGGAGAACGAGGAGGAAGGAGAGGAAGAGGAGGAGAATGAGGAGGAGAACGAGGAGGAAGAGGAGGAAGAGGAGCAGAACGAGGAGAACGAGGAGGAAGGGGAGGAAGGGGAATCAACAGAGGAGGAATCAACAGAGGAGGAATCAACAGAGGTAGAGGAAGACAAGAAGGTGCTCAAAGAGGACCAAATCTGACAAACGAGATCCGTGCAACACTGGTTGACCACGTTGTCAACCACGGCCTGACGCTGAGGGAGGCTGGACTGCGAGTACAGCCAAATCTAAGCCGATACACAGTGGCAAGTGTGATAAGAACATTTCGACTGGAAAATAGGTATTGTAAAAATATCATCATATCAAAAACATCTGCACATTTCAGTAACTGCTTACAGTACTGTTTTCTATGCACTATCAGCACTTCTGTTACCTTTTCCTGTGAAATTACTGTACTATAATAGTATACTGTTTTTTTTCTACATAGGATTGAGGGTCAGGAACGACAAGGGGGAAGGCCTCCTATGTTCACAGAACAGCAAGAGAGGGAGATAGTAAACATGGTTTTGGCCAACAATGCTATAACACTCAATCAGCTCCAAGCTAACATTGTCAATAACCACGCCAGTTTCAACAATATCCATCAGGTTTCAACATCAACACTGGCACGCATCCTAAAGAAAAAACATATTCAAATGAAGCAAATTTATCGAGTGCCTTTTGAGCGCAATTCCGAAAGGGTGTCTATAGAGTTACAAGAGTGTTTAATTATGCAAAGGATCTGTAGTGTTTTGCTAATTGGGTGTGTGGTTGTGCAAATTGTGTATAGTGTTTTGAAAATCGTGCTTAAGCAATCCAAAAAAACAGTCGTGAGTCTTTTTGGGAAAGACGCAACAAGTTTTTCACACCTGGATTTGGGGATCCTCTGTCATTCCTCCTTGCAGATCCTCTCCAGTTCTGTCAGGTTGGATGGTAAACGTTGGTGGACAGACATTTTTAGGTCTCTTCAGAGATGCTCAATTGGGTTTAAGTCAGAGCTCTGGCTGGGCCATTCAAGAACAGTCACGGAAATGTTGTGAAGCCACTCCTTCGTTATTTTAGCTGTGTTCTTAGGGTCATTGTCTTGTTGGAAGATAAACGTTCTGCAATGTGAAAAATCTCGGAGTACATGGTCCGAAGCCAAAAGTGACACCTGTGCTGGACAGGAGGATAGTGAGAGAGGTACGAAAGAATCCAAGGATCACCACCAATGCCATCCTGATGAATCTGGGCTCTGCAAGGCAGACAGTCCAACTGACACTGCACACCGCTGGATTCTACAGACGCAGACCAAGGAGGACACCACTTCTCAAGATAAGGCACACAAAAGCCCTTTCCAAATGCTCATCTGGGCAAAGAAGAAGACTTCTGGTCTTCTGTTTTATGGTCCAATGAAACAAAAATGTAATTGTTGGGCCACAATGATGTAGCCTTCAGTTGGCGTAAAAAAGGAGAAGCCTACAATCCTAAGAACACCATCCCCACTGTCAAACAAGGTGGTGGGAACCTAATGTTTTGGGGTGTTTTTCAGCCGGTGGACCAGGGAACCTGATCGCAGTAAACGGCACCATGAAAAAGGAGCAAAACATCAGAATTCTCAACAACAACATCACGCAGTCTGCAGAAAAACTTGGTCTTGGGCACCAGTGGACATTTCAGCACGACAAAGAGCCAAAACACACAACAAATGTGGTGAAGAAAAGGTTGGCAGACAAAAAAATCAACGTTTTGCAGAGGCCCAGACTGAGTCCTGACTTAAATCCAATTGAGATTCTGTGGAGGGAGCTAAAGATCAGGGTGATGGCAATGAGACCCTCCAACCTGAAAGAGTTTGAGCTCATCGCTACAGATGAATGGGCAAAATATCAGTGGAGACATGCAAAAAGCTGTAAATCAATAAAGGCTTTTCTATTGATTATTGAGAAGGGTATGAATAATTTTGGACATGCCACTTTTTGTTCAAATGTAAATAAAAGCTGAGAAATATTTTTTTCCACAATGAAGCTTCTTGTACATCGTCTTATTATCTTTTGGGAGAAGCCGGTGACATTTCCGGTCCAAATAAAACTGGCTGGTTGAATAAAAGTAACTTTAAGTCAGAATTTGCAAGGGGAATGAATATTTTCGGGCTGAACTGTATATTCTTATTATCATAAATAATAATATAAAATAGTAGATTTTCTAGAAGTATTTATTTTTGCTGTCACACTATAGAACACGTGGGACAGTTTAATTGTCAACTTTCGAAATGTCAATTATTTTTATAAATTCTGATCAACTGTAGCCTGTAAAACCTGCTACACAAGGCAGAGGAACTTTATAAGCTGAGGTTAAAAACTACAAAAGTTTGATCAGATGCAGGAGAGCTGGGTCATCTCATATCCATGATGACATATATACGTTGGTATGTGTTTGCTTTTTATGTGTGTACCTTTGATATGAATATCTGTTATTTGTGTGTGTGTGTGTGTGTGTGTGTGTGTGTGTGTGTGTGTTTAGCTTGAACGATATCAACTCTTGGAGTACCAGATATTTTACTTTGGTCCAAACTGGGAAGAAACCAAATACTTGTGTGTCTGAGGTATTGAAACCGTGCTGTGAGCTGATAGATACATCAAAACAATGTCTGGACAGAATAAGGGACCTGTATAATATTGTTATTCATGGTAAGAATATTCTGTTATTTAATAAAACTGTATTTGATGTCTGTCACAGGTAAGGCTGTGGTTGTCTTCTCTGGTCCAGAGAGAGCTGCTTCATTTGTGAATCATGAAGTGTATTTGTGTTGTTCAGCTCTTTCAGACGAGAGTCATGTGAGCTGACGACTGATGCCAGAGATGCACAATACAAAACATATGTGGTTATAAACCTTCCTTAAACAATATGAGAAAACACCTTAAAATGAAGAACTATAATCTGTGTATCTTCTGATCTTTCTATATCCATTTTGACCAAAAATCAGAACCAAAAGAAGTTTGTTTTTATTTAGTGAGTAATTACACAAAATATTTCCCTTAAAGTGTTTTGATTTTTCTTAAACACAAAAAATGGCCCTAAATACGAATACTTTGCGTTTGAATTACCGGCAACTCAGCTGTATTTTAACCAAGAAATAAAAAAAACTCACACAGCGCTGCACACAAACACACCTGATTTAAGCGTCATAAAATTCTGATTTGACAGATTTGCCTAACTGCCTATATTATGAATTGACTGATCAATGTCAAAACCACATTTTCATATTAAAACATGACAAAAATAGAAATTAGTTGTTTTTTGACTGATCACGATGAAGTCAAACTTCATCTGAAAATACTAAGAAATATTGAAGCACAATTTGAATAGACTTCTGTGTGCAGACATAATATAGCTCAACCAATGATGAATACACAAAGAGGAAGTGAGAAGTGATTGAGACAAGAATCTGTTTTCTATAAAGCTGATTTAAAACATCACAGGTACAGACTGAATTGATCTGACTTGTTTGTGTTTCTTACTGAGCTGATCTAGAAGCTTTAACCACAGGTTCCTACCTATATTTAAATATATGCTCCTGTGTTATGTATCATCTTTTATTTTTTTTGCACTGTCCATTGAGCTGACCTGTCCTAACCTCCATTTCACTGCTGATTATACCCTGTATGATTGTGTATGTGACAAATAATAAACTTGAACTTGAACTTGAACTTGAGGCAGCAGTTGTAATAGATGTTCTTCTGATGCACTACTACAACAATATCTTTCATGTTAAAATCAGTCAAATCTTCAATGGACTTCAGGAGAACTGTAAAGGAGAAAACTTACTTTGTCTTATCCTTCCAGAATTCAGATGATGTTTGACCTCCTTCATTACTGAATCATCACCCAGTTCATTCAGACAGTGAAACAGATGAAGTTCTGCTGAGGGATTCTTCCTGATCTTCTGTTTGATCTATTTGACTGTTGATGGTAAACATGAGCAAAGAAGGCTGTCAAAATAAATGTTTCTTTGTTTTTATTTTAAAAATCTACAATATTGAAACATTTCTTTCAAATAAAACAATTGGAAGTGGAGGAATATCACGTTGTTGCCAATAACACCCTTGTGTTTAATCCAGCTCTGATTCTTTTATGTCTGATGAGGTTTGAGAACACATGACATGTCATCTGAGTCCTTTCCTCCATACAGAATCTCTTCAGATCCTTCAAATGTTGGTGCTTCTTCATTCTACAACAACACAATTTTAAAATCCTGGAGGGACTGATGAGGGTCTTGACAAAACAAGGAACTCTTCCTCCATCAGAGCAATTCAAGCTTCAAGTCACACTTTTCTGTGAGTGTATTGTGAGTAAAGAACAACAAGAAAACAAATGAATATGTAAAAAGTCCTTCAAGGGTTTAGTCTGTAGGAATTTATTTTAAACATTATATTTCTTTCAATAAATTGATTCCCTTTCCTTTTTGAATTAATTTAGGTTTTACGTAAAAAGTGTGAATGTTTTGGAAACTTAATATAACCTATCAAAAAATGTATTTGACTAAACTTCACAATAAATTGCCTTTGCAAAACTTTATTTAAGTGTTTATATCAAAAAGTAAAAAGTCACGAGCCGCCCACGTGCTACAGCAGAACAACGAGATCGTTGCTCATCACCTGCACCAGATGCCATTTGGATTTTTGAGGAGTTTTTGAGGCCTTTATACAACGTGCAACACATGTAAGTAACTATTTACATTACATAAAGTTAGATTTTAGCCGAATGAGCACTTATTGCACTATAACATGTAAAAGCATCGCCCGGTATCGGACAGCAACGTTAAGTTTATCAGTTTTTCAAGCGCCATGAGGCCTCACCGAAGCTCTTAACATTAATCTTAAACAGCTATCGCTAACGTAGGAGAGGTGTATGTGAGATTATTGACAAATGCTGTTTCTACTTAGTTTGTGGACTTTTTATATACAACAGCGTCATTTATTTGTTTAAGGAATCTAATAACGTTAGCCTCGTTGAATGTGCATTATTCTGGCCTCTCGTCCACGTGTCGGTCAAAGGTCACGTTAACTGCTAACATTAGTTTTGTAATCACTGTTGTCGTCGATGCATGAGTGAAAAAAAATGAGGACATAATGGCGTGTTTCTCTCTGCAACGTGTTATCATGAAAATGCATCAATATGTCTAAGTGTGTTGCTCTCTCCTGCATTGTGTTTTGAATGAGGGTAAAAAAAGGTTTTAGATTTAAAGTAGAAAGATAATACTGGCAGCAACAGCACTGCGTGTTGGATTGCATAAACATGAAAGGTTGACATTTCTTTACACATCTTGAGTGTTTCAAATAAGAGACTAACAATTGATGCATTACAGATAAATGAAGAATTCAGAAGGTGTTCTGCAGTTCACTAGAGTCAGCGTTCATGTCCCAGCTGGACAAGTTCACTCCAAAACTTCTGGACCTGTTTAGTGTGAAGAGTGGAGCAGTTGGTCAACGCATCAAGAACTTGTTAATGGAACTGATACAGGTCCAGACGGCCGACAGATGCCGATCCCCAATTTGAGATAACGCCAGCTACAGCTGCAGACTGACTGAGCATCCCAGCTCCATCTAAGGCAATTCCACCACCAGCCAAGAGAAATATGACCATCGGACCATCCCAGCTCAGACCAATACACCCCCAACCAAGAGCAAAGACGGACTATTTGTCTCATTAATGCTGAAGTTACAATATTTGGTATTGAATGCTAAACTTAAATGACATGTCAGCAGTTTGAGTGCAGCTTTGACACGTCAGAGGGGATCTGGCCCTCCCGGTTGAGCCTGGTTTCTCCCGAGGTTTTTTTCTCCATTAATCAATCATTGGAGTTTGGGTTCCTCGCCACAGCAGGGCAGTGTTGGCCTGCTCACCGGGAGACTGCATTTATTTATTTATTTAGAAATTATATATTATTTATTAGTATGATCTTACTCGTTGTATAAATACAAGGCACTGTGCTGTGTTTTACCTTTTCTGTTTTTCCTGTTTGCCCTGTAAAGCTGCTTTGAAACAATACACATTGTGAAAAGCGCTATATAAATAAACTTGAATTGAATTGAGGTGAGGAAAAAGTGGTATAAAAGTGTCATATATATATATATTTATAAGCTCTGTTGAATAGGTAGACCCACACTGATAATGGCATTGTATGTTTGTAGTTATATTGCCTGAGAGATTCAGTTTTTCATTATTCACTTACCAACTATAGGATCCAAATACCTCTGTGGTGAAGAAGAGAGACGTGACTCTAAGATGCCTCATTGAATACATTGGAGAGAGTGGGCAAGAGCTCATCTCTGACTACTATGTAAGTATTGTTTAAAAAGCATAGTTTGACTTTTTTGGAGAAAAGCACTTCTTCCTCAGATATCAATCTGATGTCTTTCTGAGTTTAGTACAGAGCTGGAGTTGGCGATGAGTTAGCTTGTCTTAGAACAAGTTCTGTCATTTGTTGGAAATGTCTAGTCTGGCTCTGTCAAAAGTACAAAAACACACCTACAAACACCTAAATGTATGAGCAGCAACCAGGGTTCAAAATTAACCTTTTGCTCTTCCAGTGGCTAGTAGACTTGCTTTAAAAAACAATCTGCCATATTTGTCTATGCAGCTTCACAAAAGTAAAATCCTTGTTTTACATGCAGGAGTCATAATCATCTGATGATGTCACAGTAAAAGTGTCATTTTCAGATACTTTTACTTCACCACATCTGTTTGTTACCAGCTGAGCCCCTCTCCCCTTTAAGGATTTAGGTCTTGGTGGTGACTTGTGTATGTGATGTAGTCGAGCAGGTTTGTTGTGGGAAGTGAGTCTCTACTGAAAGTTGTACTATGAAGCCAGTTCAACAGGCAGGTTTTCTTTGCAGCAGCTGGCTCGACCAAACTTAAATCCTTTTGTCAACTTTTAATGTGTGAATTTACTGAAGGCTTTCGTTGTTGTTGTTCTCTGTTTCCACTTATTGTTCTGTTTACGTCTTATCCAGGGAAAAACGGAGAGCAGTGTCCATGAAGACTTGAAAATGCACAATATGCAGATATATGTCTGGCGTGAACCAGATGCAGTAGACATTATCATTGAGGGAATCCCAGTGCTTACTGATCTTAGAGATCTGACCAGTGCATGTTGCTGCTTCTGGGGATGACATGTGCTCTAAACCTGCAGTATCCACCACAACTCAGTTGTTTCAAAGACTTTTTGTGGGACTTGACACACTGCGCCCAAAGCCTTCCTCCAGATTCATGACACTCAAAAACAAACCTCTGAGTTAGTTACTATGCCAGCCTCACACTCGTAAATGACCATCTTGTTGTGTTCAGAGCTTAAGATAAATCTGTGCGATTGTTCTGAATGTTTAATTGTTAAATGGCAGCAGTTCAGAAGTTCTGTTATATAAACAATTTTATGGTCAAATGTTTTAATACATAATAAGATGTACTGTGCACTGAAGTCAGTTCTGTCTAGTCAAATGCTGTGATTAGAATTAACTGTTTTATTTAATTGAGAAATGTTTTAAGAGTATACAGCGTAGTGTGTTGAAGGTGTTCTTGTAAGGATTTATGTAAGATTATGCATTTTTATTTTGTTTTTTGTTTGTTTTCTTTGTCTCACCACTCTTGCCTGGTGAGCAGTTTAACTGAGAACAACTTGGTAGTCAAACACAGACTTCTTCATTTCCTGGATAAGCATCCAGCTGCTGGGCTTTTGAAGAGCTTAACTCAGTTCTGTTTTGTCAAACGCTGAGGTCAGAGTCCCTTTATTTTATTTTAATGTCAAATGTTTAAGAATATGGCACAGATTGTACTTAAAACGTGTTCTTGTATTGGTTTGTTTTTATCTTTTAATACTGATGAAGAGGTACTGAACTGTGAACTTTAGTCAGTTCTGTTCTGTAAATTGCTGAGGTCAAAAGTCACTGTATTTTAATGTCAGTGTTAAGAATACACAGATTGCACTTTGAAGGTCGCTGCACTTAAAGATGAGCACAGAAGTTTCTGTCATTTTTAATGTAAAAATGTTTACAACATTAACATTAAAATTGATTAGAGAAACCAGTGTACCCAGTTGTTTATATGGCAGCTGTTCTAGAGAAATAAACATCGGAAACGAATACCTCTCTTTCCTTATTGTTATAGCAATAATAACTAATTATTTTAAGTGGATCGAAGAAATAATTTGTCTAAATTAATTAGAGTAAATGAATTAATTAAAATCAAAAAGTAAAAATTTTATTTTTTAAAGTTACTTATTTTAATGAAGTGTAATTTAGGTCAATGCTGCTATTTTTCACAATGGTTAAACTCAAATGTTTTGCTTTTTCTTGTAGACTCTACTTCATTGTTTAGCATACTGTAAAATACATAATACTGATTTTTACCAACTTAAAATACCAAAAGTTCACTAAACTTAGTTAGAAATATTGCCTTAATTTTTTTGAGTTGAATCTAAGTAACAGTTTTTACAGTGAGAATCCACTGTTAGCTGTGCAGAACTTTAACACGAGACAAAGAATCATCAGATGAAGTGGAGGCCTTTAAAATCCTTTAATCCACAGTTAGCCGTGTATTATCACACTTATACCATGATCGTGTGCCAAGATAATATAAGTTAAAGCTTTTATTGATGTTTCAGAGCAGTTTTTCATCAGATTAGTAAATATAACATCAGTTCTGGATCTAGAGCTCTGAACACTTTAAATCTGACACAGAGATCAGGCGACAGGACGATACTGTTTCAATTCTCACTGTCTGTGTGATCTCTCTCTAAACCCTGTTAACACATTACACCAAATACACACAATAATGATCTTTTAACAGGTCACGTGACACCTTTATAAAGTTCATTAAAACTTTATTATAAATAAGAAATATGATCAACAAGCCTGACTGAATTGTTTTTCAGGTCTATAGATGTAAACATGTTTTACTGTTGTTTGTTATACAGACTCTTCTGGCAACAACCGTGAGCAGGACGATGATCAGTGGCCGTCGAGGACGATGTGGCCGTCGAGGAGGGTTGAACTTTAGTTCTATGGTCTCCTATCACTCTAAGATGTGTGACAGCCAATTTACGTAAAACAATTTACACCCAAAACACTTGAGTACATTTTAATGGTGTGAAATCAATGAAATATACTGTTAAACTGTGTAAATGCAAAAAAATACCCAAAATATAATTGTAATAATTTTTTCATTAAATAAACTTAAACAACATATGTACATTTTAGAGAAATAAACTGTTGGATTTTTCATAAATGTTTTAATATTTTCCAGTAAAAAAAGCAGCTAAACGATTTTAAAAGATTTAATAAAGTTAATATAACTCTTTATTTTTGTGATAAGAAACATGAATTATATAATATTATACCCCACTTGTGGTCTTGATCAATTGAGAGCGCGTGCACGCGACAGGAAGTAAGATCGCACGTCTGTCCAATGTCTTAAAAACATCAAAGTGCACTAAAGCCAAACTATCTGACCTCTTCAGAGCGATGTAGTGTGTAGATGATACTCGTAGAAGAAACTCTTTCATTTGGACAATAATTGTTATACAGTTAATTGACATTAATATACATATATATGAATTTACTTATTTCATGTAGTTAATTATCTTCAGTTGAAGGGATAGTTCAGTCATAATAAACTGTCATCATGTATGTATTTGACTTTCTTCTGTGGAACACAAAAGGAGATACTTTGTGAAATGTGTCAATGGAAGTCAATGGTGTTCAGTGTTGTTTGGTTACAAAGTTCTTTAAAATATCTTTTGTGTTCTGCAAAGTCAGTCATACATGTTAAGAATAACATGAGAGGCAGTGAATTTTCATTTTTTGGGGGTAAACTATCCCTTTAAAACAACAGAAAATATATTGATATAGTTTATATAATAATACTGAAAACTTGCATACTCGACTATTAAAACTGAAATGTTAAGTTTATCTTCTATATCCTGATCAGATACAGATTTAAATCCTATAGTTAATACTTCAGTGAATGTATTTGTGTGATTAATGTCTTTTATCAAACGCTCTCATCATCACACGGTCTATGTCGCCCTCTGCTGGTGAAACACTGTAAACATCAGATCACAAACATCCTCACAGCAGATGAAAGCTGTGAACTAAACATAATAAAATAATATTTCTCTCACATTTCACACAGAGGCAATAAGATGTCAGTAAGTAAATGATCATTAAAACATGAGGACTAGAAAAACTGCTTTTATTGAACAATAATTACATGTGTGATAAGATTACACTTACAGTCTCTGTGTAAACCAGTAAATATAACAATCTGAAGCACTCGTGGACAATAATCCCACTGTGTTCTGAATCTGACAAATAATCTGACAAACGCTTCTTCTCTTATTATTATCTAACTGACCTGATCTGTAATATCACAAAGCTTCAAAACATTACCAGCAAATAGACTGAATTGTGTTCAAACGCACTTCAACATGAAGCTCTTCAAACCCAAACACATCATCTGACAGCTGTCTGTCAAACTCCAGAAACTTCAGTTTCACAGCAGAATAAACCAAATCCATACAAAAGTCAAATCACATTTGGACAATAAAAGTCAAAAGATTCAGACTCAAAGTTTCAATCTCTTTCTATTTCTGATCCTTCTTCAGATGTTGTGACGCTTAAATTCATTTGTTTTATTGGTTGATAAAGTGAGTCACACACATGATGATCTTTACTGTACATCTCTGAACACACACACTAGATTTGCTCTATTTGATTCAAATCTACTGGAGTTTACACAACATTTGTGTGTGTTTACTGTCCTGACAATATTGTGAAACATCATTTTCTTTTGTTGAAGAAGTTTTTCAGTCACTTCATCAAGACTATCACAGGATTATGAAACTGAATGTGTGAATGATTGTTTTCAAACAGTGTTATCAGTGTGAGGTGTTATTGTGTCTTCAGTCTGTGTTGATTGTGTGTCTGTGATGTCACTATAGTGTCGTCTTCTTATTGTCCATCAGATGATACTGAACATCACACACACACACCTTTAAACACACACATTACTGTCATCACCAGTCAATCCTAAAAGAGAAACACAAAGACAGAAGTAATGTATCATCACTACACATATCAACAATAATAAACTCACTTTAATCTTCCTCTGTTGAACTTATAACCTGTATTATATGTGTCATCTGTCACTTTATTGTGTAGATGTTTTGTGTATATATTGTGTGTTGTTATTTCTACAGTCTGTCAGTATTCTGCAGTGTCTGAAGCACTCAAGACTTTCACTCACTGCACACGTGTGATGATGATGATGATGATTTGATCAATAATAATGATCAAGAGCATCAAATAAAAACATCTACCCATGTGTGCACAAACACTGAGGTGAACATCCATCAAACAAACAGCAGGAAATAAAAGAATAAAGATCCACATCAATAATAATCATATGTTTAAGAAGAGTAAGATGACAGTATTAAATCCTGAAGTCAACAGACTCTTCATCACACTCATTGAATTGAATTCTTATTGTGCTGCACTTATAAAACATCAAGTGTGTTCATCTGTACACTTCACATTTACTCTTGTGTTTGATTATTCACAACTCATATCTGCTCTACAAACCGTTTGGAAAAATATAGTTTTTGTTTTCAGTTGGGCTACAATCTCAGAAAAAAAACAAATGAAGTTTGATTAAACTAAAAAATATTTGTATTTTGACAAAAACTAGTAAGATGGGTAGAAAGATTTTAACAAACAAATTATAAGGAAATAATAATAAAAAATTTCTTAAAACAGAAACACTGATCTTATAACAGCACCAGAGTCATTTACATTTATTTGAGTAAGTTTTTATAGTTGTTGAACTGATGAAACATTTATTTAAATGAGCTCTACTCACCTCACTGTCTCTAGTTTATAATGTGGATCATCTCTCAGCTCATAGAGAAGCTTCTTTACTGAACCTCCTACATTATGATAAGTCAGATCCAGATGTCTCAGGTGTGAGGGGTTTGATCTCAGAGCTGAAGTCAGAGCAACACAACCTTCATCTGTGATCTTACACCTCCTCAACCTGTAGAGAACAATAACACACACTTCAGTCTCTCACTTCAGCAGAATGTCATGAATGAAACACATATTACACTGAATAACATTCATCATCATGTTAAATCTTCAGCTCATCATTAAAATGCTGTTCTCACGCTCTCACACCACACATCTGTTTTCTTACACAGGACCGTACGCACCATTGTTTCTATAGTGTGTCATCAAATGTGTGTAATAATTGTGTAAAAGCCGAAGTGTATTTAATGCTGCAAACATTTGATAAGGTCTCAGTGGTCTAACAGCGCTCCTCAATGTCAAAATAAGTGAGGTGACCAATCAAATGAAAGAAGACGAGAGTTAGTGTTGACAGAGCCGAGCGCTTCTGTAAATAAAGTTTTTCATGTGCAGATGATCTGATGAGCTCAGAATATAAACACAACAAGTAAAGTTTCATGTTAAGCGTGTGTGAATGTCCCACATTAAACTGTTTCCTTATAATGGACTTCTATGGAGGAGAAAACACTTAACGTGACATTATTCACTTTATCTGTGGAATAACAACTCCTTCTGTTGACAGCAGCTTGTGTTTATTACAAGTAAGATTTGACAGAAATTGAGTTTTTTCTGCTTGTTGTAGTACCTGAGACCGATCAGACACGCATAACTACTTAAATTTCTTAAATATTACAACAACACCCCTCACCCCACCAGCAAGCTAGTCGCTTGGGGGTCAACCCCCAATCTGCAACTTACACCAAGGGCAGGACAAGATCTCTGGTGACCATAGCAACTCACACCAATTCATCAAGATAGAGTATTTTACGACCCATTGGAATGTAAGGAGCCGAACTCTCTTTACTCACTTTGGTGATAGACCTACAATTCTAAATGCATTTATATGGAAATGTACATATTCATTTATAACATTTCCATGTGTTAATGTTCATGTTGTTATGACTGTTTTAACATTAATCCAACGTATCCATGAATGTGTGTTTAACTACTGGAATTATTAGATTTGTAGTAACTCATTTAACCAAGATGATATTTAGATCATGTTTGGTGTCTATGAGCTACATTTGTGATGTCCTTCGCGTTGATGTTTGTTGTGTTTTGGTAACTCTTTTCTTATTAGTTTTATCAAACTCTTAGTAGTCTTCTAGTGAACATCCAATCAGCTTCCACATGCAAAACACCATCTGAAAGACAAAGACAATTAACTTTCCCTCCAAGTTGCCATCTCCTGATTGGACCAGTCACGTCTGTAGGATGTGACATCCTCACAGTTTAAAAGAGACCACGAGAAGATTCTTCCTCTCTCTTCCTCGCGCTATGTGCAAGTATCAAACTTAGTCTTATTAATGGATGCATAGGGCATCATTAATCCTTTTAACAAAGGTCCTTTACAAGAAGAAACTGATGTTTAGTTCAGGCTATTGATCTTCTGAATATCATATACTGCCATAATCCATGCTCTGTTCTTCTCTCTGCTTCAACTTCAACCATCTTCCAATGCTTAACTGTATGTGTGTGTATGTTAGATTAGTATGTGTCTAGTCTAGATAATAAAGTCCTGTTTTATTTCACACGTGATGTTGTTTGTAGTTCATGCTCATAATCCGGAGTCCCAAAACATGCCGATTCTTGCTACCTGCTCGTAATGCTAAGTGATTTCCCCAAATCATGAATTTGATCCAGATAATTATAATTGATCATTATTAATTAAATTCATCCCAATTTGGATTGATATTTGTTTCCCTAACAAAGGGTGGTGGAGAAAATACTTCTTATAATTGGGATCAAAGCTCATGATAATTCTTACATATTTGATGAAGAATAGTGTTTAAATAATTCTGTTCCTCATTGAATTCACTACATTGTTGTTTGGGTACGTTAAGTGCTTTTCACATTAAGCGTTTTACAAAGTCCCAGTAAACTGTGTGGCTTATAAAGTTTGTTTATTGGTTGTGTTTAATCTATTAAAATAAAAATATATACTTATATAAACTTAAATACATCATTTCACCTGATTTCAGTGATTTATTATTTTTGGCAAGATCTCTTAACCATTGTTTGAAAAATCCATGTCTGATCTGAGCTCAAAATTTTAAGGGACAGTTCACCTAAAATTAAAAGTAATAAAATGATGTTGATTGTAGTTATCAAATGTTTTGACAATCACAATACACTTATAATGTAAAGTTTTGTGTTTGTGTTTTTATGACATTCCTGCATCTCAAATACTCCCCAACCAACCCATGAACATGAATATAGAAGATGATGAACTAAGAATCAGTACATGTGTGACTATCAGAGAGATGATCTTACTTCAGTGTCTCCAGTTTACAGTGAGGATTCTCCAGTACAGTAGAGATCAGCTTCACTCCTGAATCTCCTACATTATTATCAGACAGATCCAGATGTCTCAGGTGTGAGGGGTTTGATCTCAGAGCTGAAGTCAGAGCAACACAACCTTCATCTGTGATCTTACACCGACTCAACCTGTGGAGATAAATGACAAATATTGCTGATAACATGAAATAATAAAGAGAAAATTAAACAATAAAAAAACAGACAAATCAGTTTCTCATTGTGTTTTTACTCATATAAACACATGTGAGTGTAATAAGTGTAATATTGTTGTTGTGTTTGTTGGTAAACCCAGATGTGTGAAGTTGAAGCTCATGAACATCAGACTGATGAAGAACACTGTGTGGAGTTTCTCTAAAGCGCTCTGATGTTCTTCAACAAGAATTCAAAAGGCTTCAAACAAAACAAAACCTTTGATAACACAAACACTAGATCAACATCATCAAACTGTGATGTGACATCTTTACACTTATCTGATTATAATTCACACATCAGATCCTGTGAATAATACACATCAGCTCTCAAGATGTGATGCTGCCAACACCTTCTGTTTTACATCTACATCATACAAATGAAACCCTTGATACTCTCTGGATCAGGATCAAAAATACAAAAATAAAATTTAAAATAATATCATTAAATAAGTTTCTAGCTTTCCTGTAGCTCAGTGGTAAGAGCATTACGTTAACAACGCAAGGATGTGGGTTCGATCCCAGGGGATTCCACATACCCATGTAAAATGTATAGGATAAAGCAATGTAAGTCGCATTTGATGAAAGCGTCTGCCAAATGTATAAATGTAAAATGTACGTAAAGGATAATGTACAGCCTATATATTTACTGGCTTTGTGTTTGATATGAAAACTTCATTTAATTTCGAGCTCAGGTTTCTAGAAAGTGAGTGATGGTTACAAGGAATAAAACTGTGACAGTGAAGTGATTGTTGTTAGTTTTACTTACTTCAGTTTTCTTGATTCTTTAATCACAGGCTTCAGTTTCACAAGAACTTCATCTGCTGTATTTTTATCTCCAATAAATTTCTTCAGATCAAGTTCATCCAAATGCTGTTCAGACATCAGCAAGACAAAAACTAAAGCTGACCACTGTGAAGAGGAGAGTTTGGAGCGTCCGACTGATTCAGATTTCACATAATGTTGAATCTCCTGCAGCAGTGAATCATCATCCAGTTCATTCAGACAGTGAATCAGATTGATGGATTTCTCTGGAGACAGATTCTCACTGATCTTCTGTTTAATGTACTTAACAGTTTTCTCTTTCTTGTAGGAGCATCTTCTCATCTGTGTCAGTAGATCCTGTAAGAGAATCTGATTGGACTCCAGTGAGAGACCCAGAAGAAAACGCAGGAAAAGATCCAGATGTCCATTTTTACTCTGTAAAGCTTCATCTACAGCTCTCTGATGAAACTCAGATAGTGAAACTGGTAATTTAAATATGTCCAGAATTGTAGAAAACCACCCTAAATTTTCGTTTTTTGTTTGTTTAACCGTCATTTCAGGACTTTGATCAAACACATTTCTCTCGTTGTTTGTGATGGAGATGTGAGCATAAAGAGCTGCGAGATGTTCCTGAATGCTCAGATGAACAAAGCAGTAAACTTTCCCCTGATACAAGCCAAACTCCTCTCTGAAGATCTGAGTGCACAATCCTGAGTACACTGATGCTTCTGCTACATCAATGCCACACTCTCTCAGGTCCTCATCATAGAAGATCAGGTTCCCTTTCACAAGCTGCTTAAAAGACAGTTTGGCCAGTTTGAAGATCATGTCTTCATCATTCTTCACTTTCTTCTCATAGTCCTTCTGATGTTTGATGTTTGTCTGAATGATCAGGAAGTGTGTGTACATTTGAGTGAGAGTCTTGGGGATCTCTCCTTCACTCTCTGCTTCACTCAACATTCTCTCTAGAACAGTGGCTGAAATCCAGCAGAACACTGGGATGTGACACATGATGTAGAGGCTCCTGGATGACTTCAGGTGTGAGATGATTCTGTTGGCCAGACTCTCATCACTGATTCTCTTGCTGAAGTATTCCTCCTTCTGTTTGTCAGTGAAGCCTCGTACCTCTGTGACTCGATCAACACACTCAGAGGGGATGAGATCAGCTGCTGCTGGTCTGGAGGTGATCCAGATGAGAGCAGAGGGAAGCAGATTCCCCTTCATGAGGTTTGTCAGCATCACGTCCACTGAGGCTGATTCACTGACATCACACAACCTCACACTGCTGTGAAAATCCAGAGACACACGACACTCATCCAAACCATCAAAGATGAACAACACTTTATATTCACCGCTGGAGATTTCAAGTTCTTTTGTCTCTGGGAAGAAAAGATGAAGAAGATGTAAAAGACTGAGTGTTTGGTTCTTCATCAGATTGATCTCTCTGAAAGGAAGTGGAAATATGAGCTGGACGTCCTGATTCTCTTTCCCTTCAGCCCAGTCCAGAATGAACTTCTGCACAGAGACTGTTTTTCCAATGCCAGCGACTCTCTTTGTCAGCACACTTCTGATGGGTTTGTCTTGTGCAGGTAGAGCTTTAAAGTAGTGGTGGGCCGTTAACGGCGTTAACGCCGTTAACGCAGTGAGACTCTTATCGCGCGATAAAAAAAATGTCGCCGTTAATCTATTCTCAAAGTTGGGTTGGGAGCTGGGTCTATACTACGCAAGCTATGATGACTTTCACCTTGATAGTTTAGCGCGGATGTATACCAGCTTAACTGCACTGTACGGGGCGAGAACGAGATTTTTCAACTCGAGTGATTCGCGTCATTCGCGGAAGCAGAAGCCGCTCATCATCTCATAACCAGGGCTTCATTCGCGCGATTCGCGCAGCAAGTAGGTCTATTGCCTCTTTGCATTAACATATAAATCACTCGCGCTTGACACGCCATTCGCGTTTGGTCTGAACACAACATAACGTTACTGTGAAATTACCGCATCAAACGTGACGTGCTAACATGGATGCAGCTATGAAGCCGCCGGGTTTGCTTCAGGGAATATTCATTTTAAGAAGCTTCCCAATGGAAACATCGACAAGACTAAGGTTGTTTGCACCTTGTGCAATGCGGAATTGGTTTAAAAAAAAAACACTTTCTCTCAACAGGTAGTGGTCTAGCTTTAGTTGAAACCAGTAACTTTGTATTGAGATCTAATGCATTATGGCTCCTGTATGACATATCGCTTGTTGCTCCCTCACTCTTTGTAAGTCGCTTTGGATAAAAGCGTCTGCTAAATGTAAATGTACTGTAGGAGCTCTTCCAGTCTCAAGTACCACCTAAACGCAAAGCATCCCTTAGTTAATGCGGAAGTAAACACAAGTTCATCTTATTGAACATAATTTAATTTTCATCACCAATTATCATAGTAGAACAACTTTCTCAAGCAGTTTGAGATGCATGCCCCTGGTCTTATGCGCCACATGGCTTGAGAAACCCGTTCTCAAAGACTTACTTTTAGTCATTATTTGGGTAGCATACATATTCTGAATGCCTTCGGCAGAATTCAAATGAGCCATTTTAATCTAGATTAATCTAGATTAATTCCAAGATTAATCTAGATTAATCTAGATTAAAAAAATTAATCTATGCCCACCACTACTTTAAAGATGTCATTGCATTTGATTGGTGTGTCCTCTGTTGCTGTTCTCCTGGATTGTGTCTCAATCTGTCTCACCTCATGTTCATTACTGATCTCTCCACTTTCACTCTCTGTGATGTAGAGCTCTGTGTAGATCTCATTCAGCAGTGTTGGGTTTCTCTCATCTGATGTTCCTTCACACAAACACTCAAACTTCTTCCTCAGGTTTGATCTTAATGTGTCGAGGACTTCAGCAGGTTTAGACTCATGGCTGTAAAATAACAGATTATTACAGTTAGAAGTGAATGTCTAAAGAAAATCAGCTTTTATGTTTTTGTATCATAAGACACAGAACATATCTGCAGACTATTTTGCAATATTTCAACAAAACAACTCTGGTCCAGAAGCACTTCAGCTTTTTATACTAAACAAATGTTAACAAAACACACCCAACAGAACATTCAGAAACTGAAATGAAACGTTAAACAAACGTCTTTAAGAGTTTAACTATATATGTGAAATAATGAAAAACTAAACAGTTGAAACAGGAAGTGCTTCGGCACCAGTGTTGTTCTGTAGGGTTTATAAATGACTTTTATTTATAATGTGTTTAAGAGAATTGTTCACACATAAATGATAAATGTCTGATAGTTTACTCTTCCTCATGTCATCTTAGATGTTCATCACTTCTTCAGTTAAACACAAATGAATCATTTTATATTAAACAGTCGTCTTTATTTCTTCTTATAAAGGTTTCGTCTCGTTGAAAAACCAGAAAACAAACACATCCATCATATAATCACATGATACATAATAGAGACACATGAGAACCAACATGTTCCTTCATCATTTTGACTTTCTTTAATCTTATAATATGATTGTTTTTATTTTTTAACATGACACTAAAACACTGATGTAGGACCTATAAAGTGACGTATATGTTTATAACAATTCAGCTAAAGGACAGAATTAACATTCTGTGATGACATGAGGGTGAGTAAGTTATGACAGTGTTTTTATTTCTGGATGAACTCTTCTATTGAGTGATGCATGCTGGGAACTCTTTCATCTTGTGATTTACCTGAAAGCAGAACTCATGTCTTCATTGAAGTGTTGTGGTTGATTCTCAGACGGATCAAACTTCATCTTCTTACAGACGGGTTCTGTTACCAGTGGTCTGATCAGGACGATTGAAAAGCAAGAATCAGACACTTTGATATTAGTGATTTTTTCTCATTACTTTAATAACTCTTCAGTTTTTACACTGTTGTGAAAGTAACTTATGAATAAATCCTAATTCTGATCTGTGTGTTAATAGACTTTAGGCCGAATGTCACATGCAGAAAGCGGTTCAGATCTTTTGTATGTGCTTCACTACACATAGAGCTGTTTTACTCAACATGATGTCAAATGAACAGAGTTGATGTCCATCACATGTCCAGATTGATAACTGAACTGAAAACTGAAACTGATCGTCTTCTTACTAACATTTGAATAATAAAAGAGAATAAAATGATAAAAACTCGTTTGGTTTGCTGATCACTGTTAGTTCATACGTCTGCTGACACTTTCTCTTACAACCTGTTTTCTGGTTTAGTCATGTGACACACATCAGTCATGTGACATAGATTAGTCATGTATGAGGGAATTCATGTTGATGCTCTTTCTGTGTGAGCGTGTATAATAATGAAGGAAACAAATCATCACAAGAACAATTTCTCATCTCTTTTGACAAATAAATCAATCAAATGTCAAACTATAATCACATTTTAAAGCTATTTTATACCTGACATCAGGTCTTGTATCTCCACTCTTAAAATTTAATGGATCACCCATAGACGCATCACTCTTCATAGACACACAGCTGAACTCTGGATCTGATCTCATCTGATCAACTGATCTATAACACACAACACATTACACTTCATTACTGTATTTCAACAAATAAAATCATGTGTTATCTTTTCATATTGTCAATAATAAAATTGTAATTTAAATAAGAGTTTCCACAGACGTGTTGATTATATTTCATCCTGTAGAGTCTTTCTGAGTTTATAAATTACATTTGATGAATTTGTCTCTTTGTGAACATCATTGAAAATGACGATACAATTTCTTCTTTGAGATTTCTTATCTATTTAACTAAATAAATCATATATGACATAATACAATGTCAAACTATAGTCATACAGTCATAGGAGCGAAGAAGGCAGTAAAAACAAATCAAATGTTGGTTCTCTCTCTTCTTCAGTTGATCTCACTCATGTTCTATAGTGTTCAGATCACTGAACTGGGATGACTATGACAGGATCTTGATTTTGTGTTCAGTGACTCATTTTTGGATGATTTGGATGTTTGTTTTGAATCTTCCATGTGCTGATGGAAGATCTAACCACGACCCATTATAATATTTCTATCAGAGCAGGTCAGGTTTAGATGTTTTTATTTGATATAAAACATGACGTCATGTATCTGAACAACACGTCTAGGACCTCTGGTATAAAGTTGGTCCACATTAATGAAGATCTGGTGATATATTTAACTGTGGACACGGAGCACTTTTTTATCTCTGTGTGCACCAAACGTGTCTTGTGTTATTGCAGCCAAAAAAACCCATTACCACAAGTACGAGTACTGATATTTTATCTGGTACTCGCCAAAAACGATATCTATAATCGATAACCTGTATAATGTACATAAATTAGTGGTGGGCCGTTAACGGCGTTAACGCCGTTAACGCAGTGAGACTCTTATCGCGCGATAAAAAAAATGTCGCCGTTAATCTATTCTCAAAGTCAGGTTGGGAGCTGGGTCTATACTACGCAAGCTATGATGACTTTCGCTTTGATATTTTAGCGCGGATGTATACATAGATTAATTGCACTGTAGGGGAAGAGAACGAGATTTTTCAACTCGCGTGATTCGCGTCATTCGCGTGATTTGCGCCGCCTCATCATCTCATAACCAGGGCTTCATTCGCGCGATTCGCGAAGCAAGTAGGTCCATTGCCGCTTTGCATTCACTTAACATGTAAATCACTCACGCTTGACGCGCCATTCGCGTTTGGTCCGAAAACAACATAACGTTACTGTGAAATGACCACATCAAACGTGACGTACTAACATGGATGCAGCTATGAAGCCGCCGGGTTTGCTTCAGGGAAAATTTATTTTTAAGACGCTTCCAACTGGAAACCTCGACAAGACTAAGGTTGTTTGCACCTTGTGCAATGTGGAATTGGTTTACTGTACGGAATTGGTTTACATACAGTTAGTTTAAAAAAAAAACTTTCTCTCAACAGGTAGTGGTCTAGCTTTAGTTGAAACCAGTAACTTTGTATTGGCACCTAATGTATTATGGCTCCTGTATGACATATCGCTTGTTGCTCCCTAACTCTCTGTAAGTCGCTTTGGATAAAAGCGTCTGCTAAATGACTAAATGTAAATGTACTGTAGGAGCTCTTCCAGTCTCAAGTACCACCTAAACGCAAAGCATCCCTCGCTAATGCGGAAGTAAACCCAAGTACATCTTATTGAACATAATTTAATTTTCATCACAAATTATCATAGTAGAACAGCTTTCTCAAGTAGTTTGTGATGCATTTTGGAAACAGGAGATGAGCCCCTGGTCTAATGCGCCACCTGGCTTGAGAAACCCGTTCTCAAAGACTTACTTTTAGTCATTATTTGGGTAACACACATATTATGAATGCCTTCGGCAGAATTCAAATGAGCCATTTTAATCTAGATTAATCTAGATTAATTCCAAGATTAATCTAGATTAATCTAGATTAAAAAAATTAATCTATGCCCACCACTAACATAAATGTTAATAAACCAGCATCTAACATTTTGTTTTTACGTCTACTTAAATTTAAGTAATAATTTTAGATTATTGGTATCGGTGTGTCATTATGAGTACGAGTACATGAGCTTGGTATTGGGCCGATACTCAATACTGTATCGGTGCCTCACTAATAACAATTATTTCACAGGGTGTTTTAGAGAAAACCTTTTGTTTTTTTACAATGTGATTCTCTAAACTGAGTTCTCTTTCACACCTTCTTACTCTAAAAATTACATTTAAACAAAAAATGACCTTAAAATTCCCATATTAACAAGAATCCTTGTTAGTCCGTTTCGTGATCAAACAGTCGTGAAAGAAAACTTGTGAGCGTTACAGAATAGTGCGCTTGCTCTTATAGGGGGAGCGGCATAATAAAGATCTCTGTTTATAATGTTTATCAAACAACAATGGACGGGTCCAAAACACTCACTGATATTAAATGAATTGTGTTCTCCAGTGACACCTCTCTCAAATGTTAGTCTACAGCAGGGGTTCCCAAACCTTTCAGCCCGCGACCCCCAAAATAACAGCGTCAGTGACT
This sequence comes from Triplophysa tibetana, assembly GCA_008369825.1. Taxonomy (NCBI): domain Eukaryota; kingdom Metazoa; phylum Chordata; class Actinopteri; order Cypriniformes; family Nemacheilidae; genus Triplophysa; species Triplophysa tibetana. The sequence continues at coordinate 1,187,370 of CM017917.1, read as the reverse complement.
CGAGACCCCCACTATCCTCAGAGGTGAAGTATACAAACGTTCAGTGCAAATGTGCACATGCACCTATTCAACCCAAACGCTCATAATAACAACACAAAAGAGTTCAGTCTTACTAGGGTGACTGACCACCACCCAACAAACCAAAGGCAAGTTGACATGAGAGGACTGTCACCTGATCTACTGACAGACATCGCAGCCTGATGACTGAAATCACTGCCTACTTCTCGTACATTGAGTAAAAGTCAAAGTCTAAAAATAGTTGTTTGTATGAGTGTGGTGTGCACTGGAGTGCGCTGGGTTGCTGCTGTTTCTGCTTTTGCTGCTTTTATACTAAATATTTCATTAAACAAAGTTGCAAACAAGTTTCTCATGTTTGTTTTGGGTTAAAGAACAAGTTTCTTAATATGAACTATTACTTCAGATTGTCAAACTGATTCGAGTGCTGATGGATGCGTCTCTTTTCATAGGCTACATGAGGACGATGGCCCCTTGATTCGCCGCCCTCCTCCTCTGGCTTCCCTGCGTTGCCTTTGGTTGATATTAATCAACATTTTATTTTGACAAAGAAGATAAGTTTAAATTTAAGCCTGAAATATAATCTGTGTGCACACGGCCTCACTGAGCTAAACCTAAATGTGGTTTCTAATGCTGTTAATATGACGTAATCACCTCAGGCGTCATGATCAAGGGGGAGGACATTACTAAACTGATGGCTTTTTATTTGCCTGTTTTATTTTCAACTAAACTATTTCGTTACACTTATTGATTATATAAACTATTTCTAAAATCTATAATCTACTGAATCTGCCTTGAAATATACTACTATATACACTTGTACAGAAATGTTTAATGTGTAAATGTGTACAACAAATGTCTACAGTAAAGTATTGTGACTCTTTGTTACTTGTAATCTGTCATATTGCCATATTGATCAGAAGTTTTTCACCTACTGTTGCTCTTGTGTATATGGTTGAGTGACAATAAAGAGATTTGAATCACACAAAAAGAAACTTTTTTTAAACAAAGCTATAAGCATGACCCATGTGAAAGCAGATCGATCTAAAACTAACAAATGAGATATAAAATGAATACTTATATTAGCCACATCATAAAGAAGTTACTTATGAACTTCCATGAGATTGTGTTGTCAGTTTAAATCAATAGATGAATGTCATTTAATCTAATAATCTGCTGTAAATGAAATACTATAAATGATATCTGCTCAATTCTCAACAAAATTACAAAACAACAAGGACACACACTGAACACATGTACACCACAGATTTAGACAAATGTTCATGTTTTCTTATATAAGAAACTCTTTCATTTTACCTGGAACTATGACAGACACTTTCATTAGACTGTAGAATATCTATACACCTTAAAATACAAAAACACAATCAGACTGTCTGATATCACTGGACTACATAGTTTTAAGCACATATTTTGGCTCAGTTTTACACATGTGTTGTACCTCTGATCAGTTGATGTGTGTTTAAATGTCAGTGGTTTCTCCATGGACGCATCACTCTTCATAGACACACAACTGATCTCAGGTGAGTCTGATCTCTTCTGATCAACTGATCTGTAACAGAAAGTCAATTATTATTTAAGTAAATTATTCATTGATTCTTTGTTATTCATTATAAAAAACATACTAATGATAAGTATTATATTTAATACGAATACCTGAATCCTGGAGAATAATCTCCATCTCTGAGTGTTTGTGAATCATCCATGAATCATTCAGTCACATCAGTCTGATCTTCACTGATGAATCTGATCACCTCCACTGACTCTGAATGGATCTGATAAATCACATTTTAACACATTATTATGATTTATTGTGAAATTGCCTGTAAATAAGCAAAATAAATATATATGAATATAAAAGTTATAAAATAAGAATTAATAAAAACAAATAAATGATTTGAGGCAAATTCATTCACTCAATTTATACATCATTTATCTGCATTGAGGGGATATCTATAGTTTTCAGTCACGTGACCTGCTGGTGGTCAATAAAGCGGCTGTTTACATTGAGATCTCAAGTTTCCTTCAGTTTCAAGACACGAATATTTAAATCATCACAACAGAAGAAAAACTAAGATATGAACACAAACTACACAACGTTATGATCCATATATACAGCGAGCAGCACCGCAGATGTATTTTAATCACAGATTCCTGTCAGAGCTCCTCTGATGTCAACATGTATTTTGTGGAGAATCCCTCGAGACGTTTATGCCACAAAATTCATTATTTCTGGATTTTCTTTCTCGGACGAGATTCTGTACAAACACAGCAGTTATTTTATTGCACAACAACGATTCGTTATTTAAGATAAACGCGGAAATCGACAACTTTGAACCTTTCAGACATCGACAGAGATCTCATTGCTCATCCCGCTGATGTTCCGCCTAATGCGCTGCGACACTTCAGTGCGACGACACACGAAACTATGAGGCCCGTTAACAACTAAAATACAAAGTTTTACTTCTCGTCTGTATTTAGTGCTAATGTTAGCTGAAGACTGAACCTTTAGCTGTAGCTCCACATCATCTAGCCTTGCAAAGATAAACGCAGTTTTTAAATCAGTAAAAGATCAAATACTCGACACTTACCTCGATTAAAATGCTACTAGAAACTCAAAAGATCCCATCAGAGTTAAAACGTGACTTTATCACTGTTAGAATGTAAAATTCTCAATGTCCCCTTCAAAATATTATTCTATGGTTGAAAAGTGTAGTCGACGGAACACACAGAGTTGCAGATCTGGAGACAAAGTTTGACACAGACAACAAGTGCTTGTTTCAATCAGAGTCCAATGTTTATTTGTATGAGGACTAATATTTATAGGATTAAAAGGAGGTGTCATAAAAAACCACAAGGGTGGAAAAAGACAAGACTTGATGTTTAGTCTCATTCCTCCTCATAACGATCAGATATGATTATAACTACGTACTAAGCATCAAAACACATCAATTCATATCATTAAGAGCCTTGAGATGGAGACCGATAGTCACTCAGGTCAGTACGACTCTCAACTAGGATTAAACAACAGGAAAGTAAGGCCCATATTAGGGTGAAGGAAGCTTATACTAATCTGAATGAATATGTATGATAGACAAATGTTCTTTTAGACACAGATGATATATTTAAAGAGGACAGGACGAAATCCAGATTCTCACAATGGCCACTTTCAGACCAACAGTCTTACAAGCAGTCCTGTGTCCCTTTAAAGAACAAAATATAGAGCAGAAAAAGGTTAATACAAATCTTTAATAAAATGATATTTGCAATTGCTTATTTTTGTGGTTTTCTCGTTTGCAAGCTGTTCTTTGAGGTAAAAGATCAATCAACGTGATTAGTAATGAAAACATAACAAAACCAATCATCCTCAATAAAAACAAAAACATAAACATAATTATATCTACTCTTCATCCTCTACCGTACCAATCTCAATTACCGAATCGTCAAACTCATTATCTCTCTCCACTTCATTGTCACGTTCATCAACATTTCTTGGTCCTTCTATCACAGGTATTGGTTCTGGTTCTAACTCCTGTGTGAGAACATAATCGTTATCATCCTCGTCCGTATCGCTGTTACGATCAAATGTGGATCCCCAAATTTGATTCTGATCTTTCGGACGAAAACCTTTAGGTGTAAGTCCAACCAGCATAGCCTGGTTGACGTCAGTCGTTCTCTTTGCTAACATCATTTGATAGGTTCCTTTGGTTGTAAAGGAAGTAACAGATCTTTTAACACATCCGACCACGCACTGTAGTATGCATGGCAAAAGTATTAACAAGGCTAATACGGTCATAACAACTGGAATTACTGTACCGGTTATCCAATATCCCCATCCCCCTGATAGGTTGTCCAACCATTGAAACCATGTTGCATCTACCGGTGTGGGTTCACGAACTGATTCTCTCATGTGCTTCACAACGTCAGTGACATTCTCTGCATAATCTGGAATTGAAAAACAACAAGATACTCCTAGCATTTTGCATACTCCTCCTTTCTCTGCTGTTAATATATCCAAAGCAAGCCTATGTTGCACGACGGCAACTCTCATTTTCTTTAACTCAATAGAGATTAAGTTTAAAGCTTGTGCTGTGTCATTTTCCAGAGAAAGTACCTGCCATGCCAGACCATTGATTTTGTTCAAAGCAACAGTAGTACCTGTTCCTGTAAACAAACCTGCTATGGACCATCCCACGTTTTCCCAAGGAGTAGTCCAAGGATCACTGATCTTGTGGCCTGCATAATAATCAGGGAGTTTCGTTTCTCTTTTCTGTCTATTCAAAGATGTGGCCAGGTTTTCCTTTTCCATCATGCTAGTTCCTGTGGACAGAATAGCAGCATAACAACAACCTTTCCACTCCCCTGCATCTAAATGGTAATATGCAGTTTCACCACAAACCCACACCATTCCTGGTGCGCTATCTAAGTGTGAGAATGGACATTCAAATCCCTCAATAGTTTTGTTGGGATATTGTATGGTGCAATTATGACGTCCGCTATTTGATTGAGACAGAGTAATTACATTTCTGCAATCGGACATTCCTACTATATGCCTGCCTGATTTGGAACATACACATAATTCTGCGGGATGAGCATATACATAAAATGCAGGACCTTGAAAAGGTTTTCCTGTGTATGAACAGTTATAGTCTCGCATTATGGCTGTTGGTGGTCTTCCTTCTCGGAAATTCAGAGACATTTGTACTATTAAAGACATTTGTTTTGGCATCTCGCAGTTACCATTGTCATTCAAAATCATATCTGCTGTAAGCTCTTGAGTTCTCCACATTGAGTGGAGCTGTAGACATACCCAACAATCTCCTCTAACCTCCTCTGCTAAGATTCCTCTCTGCAATAAGGCTAAGGCACATGCGTAGTTACCATCACATTTAGCTTTGGCAACTCTTACTTTTTTCGTATCTTGGTCGAGAGTGGAACCCATGAAAAAATCTTTTTTGCTTACAACTAATTCTCCCTCTTCTAGCCTGAAAGCATACAGAATTAGGCTACCTGGCATTGGGCGTTGCAACACTACTCTGGTTCGATCAGGGGCAACTTCTATTGTTGTCTTCACTGAGTTAAGAAGATCTGGGCCAAACACAATAAGGGCTTCGGTAATTGTGCACCCAGTATAAGAATTGATATCTAAATATTCCATAAGAAATTTGTACTTAGGATAACAATTTTTCCTTGGTCTTTTTAGAATACAATTTGGACCTCAATGCACTACAGGGTAAGCTACGGAGTCAGCACTGTTGGCACAATGGGCCTACTATCTTCTTGCTTTGGGCGGCCCCCACCTCATGAAAGGTAGTTCTTTCCTCAGCTTAGTCAGTGCTTTCTCCACCCTGAGGTGTAGTAAGGTGAATCCCCTGTTGAGATTCTATGTTAATTTGGAGCTTGCCTGCTCTCCTGAAGAACACAACTTCAATCTGGAAGCGTGTATCCACTGCGGCTGGTAGTCCGTCAGAACTCCTGTCCGTGTGACGGCAATCACAGTCGCAGGTCCGTGGTACTTTGGTTCTCCAACCTTTGTTGGTTTCAGACTCCTCACAAAGACTTTTTGTCCTGGAACAAAGTTATGAGTAGGCTGTTCGGAGGGAAGAGGAAGGCACAAAGAAACGTCAGCACATATAGAATTTAACTTCTCGACTAGGGAAGTCACATAATCTGCCTGGATCACCTGTAAATCACTTAAAGACGAAATACCAGACCGGCCCTTGACCCACGGGGTCGGGAAAGGTCTACCCATTAGTATTTCAAACGGCGACAATTTTGTCGTGGAAGATGGAGTCATTCTTATTTCTGCCAAGACTGCGGGCAACAAATCAACCCACTTTCTTCCTGTTTCAAGTACCGCTTTTGTTAGTCGTGTTTTCAGTGTTTGGTTGCTTCTTTCCACGACTGCTGCACTTTGCGGATGATAAGGAATATTAAAATGCCAGTCAATAGATAACGCTTTTGAAAAGAGCTGTGTTACCTTTGAAGTGAAGCTACTCGCGTTGTCGCTTGCGATGGTGCCCGGGATTCCAAAGCGAGGCACGATCTCATTCGTTAGGATTTTTACCACCGTTTTCGCGTCCTCTTTTGCGCATGGAAATGCTTCAGGCCACTTTGAGAATCGATCAATAATTACCAAAAGATATTTCAGATTACCTATCGGCGGCATGTGCGTAAAATCGATCTGTAGATGTTGAAAAGGAGCCTCCGGATGTGTCAATGCATCGTGCTTAGCTGATTTGTGCGGGTTCACCTGTGCACATGTTAAGCATGCATTCAAAACAAGATTAGCTGTTTTATGAACATCGGCTATACAATACAATTGATTAATTGCTTGAACTACTTTTGCACAACTGGTGTGTGATAACCCATGGTAATGTCTAATTAGGATAATTAATCCTAGTTTTGGTAGTGCTATTCTACCCTGTTCGTCCCTTATAATCCCTTCCTTATCAGGAGTGCAAACATTCTTTCTCCAATGCTCTAAGTCTCCCTCTGTTGGCTGACTTTGCAAGAATTTGATATCAATGTCAGGTACATTCGATATGTGCGCTGTCATTGCTATCTGTGTTTAATTTCTTGGATGAAATGGTGATTTAATCTGAGTTTGGGCTGCTGCCTTTGCTGCTTCATCAGCCCTTTTGTTGCCTACAGCCATTTTATCGTCCCCCCGAAGCGTGACCCTTGACCTTTACGATGGCCACTTCGAGCGGAAGCTGAACTGCTTCAGTTAACTGTCCTATCAGATTTGCATGAGCTATTTTTGAAAAACTCCACGCATACTTACAGTCTGTGTTGTTAATTGTTACTCTCTTTCCTGTCATCAGCTCACAGGCCCGTATTAATGCTATCAACTCTGCTGCTTGAGCCGAATTTTAGTCTAGAGCAAAAGCTTCTTTTACCTCTCCTGTATCGGAAATCACAGCATAGCCACAGAGGTAGACACCGTCAGAGGGCTTTGAACAAGACCCATCAACATAAATGTGTTCTCCCCCCTCTAGGGGCGTATCCAACAGATCGAACCTAGAAGAGTAAGAGGTGGTCAGTTCAAAGATGGAATCATGTTCAACATTAAAATCTGCCATGTCTACCATACCCAAAATACCCAGCAAAGCAGGATTAATGTTTCCTGTCAGTTGAATGCTAAGATTTTTCGTTGCCAGCAGAGTAGCCTCGTAACCCGCGCTGTCATGTGTTGTGTTTGCATGTTGTGTCGTGTGTGTGTTCGAGGACACCTGCTTGACAAAATTTTCAATTAAAGGCGTAATACCTTCTTCCTTATCTTTAGATAAAGGGTATTGTTTAATGTAGACAGGTTTGTTAGTTTTCAGTTTAGCCCTGTAAGGATCCATATCAATGAACCAGTGCCATCTTTGAACTGAGACCATAACAAAGGGTTAATCATGGAGTCTACCCGTGTAGGCATGCTGCACCCGGAAACAGGCGATTGTGAACCGCTTGGCTGTCCACCTGTTGGCAAAGGATCGACGGATGCCTGTAGACTAGACAGAAAAGAAAAAACAACCTTGTTATCAGTAAACTTAATATCCATGCCTAGTTTGTGCATCATATCACGACCTAAGAGATTTAGTGGAGCTCCTGGAATAATTGTGAATCTGTGAAAAAATGGTTTAAATACCAAAGGCTTTAACCTGTAATGGAGGTGTGACCGTACAAGCAATGTCAGTTCCGGAAATTCCCACAGAGTGAATAATTTGATATTTTAATAATAAAAAGAACTTTGTTCAGTGTTCCTCTTTTCCGGATAGCCTGTAAACATAGCATTCATTATGTCATTATTTAATGGCAATTTAGAATCTTCAATCCATGCTTTTCTAAAAACACACGAAAAGTTGAGCAGCTGATTCTCTCGCTGCCTGTGTGGTGCTTTCTGCAAGAGATAAGACCTGTTGACTCCCTAGACATTTATCAAGAAACACTCTTATCTGTGTAAAAAACATTTCAACATTAGCAGAAGTTTCCCAAAACAACTCATGTGGGTTTGCAGCCGTACCGCTGTAAAAAAGTGTTTTTATCATTGTCAATAGATAATGTGGGACATTTTTCAATCAGCATTTCTTCATTTACATCTTTCTTTAGTGTTCTTAACAACACCGCTCGGAAATCTCTTCCTGTAAAATGTCCATATTTTGTGTGCGTTTGCAAAATTGACACATATTTACCCGCTTCCTGTGGGGGAGGCAAACTTTTACAGATCGCCTCCATATCAGACATTCGTAATGGTCTAACATTTAGCGTATTTCCAGCCCTCACCCAAACCATTGAATTTTTCGGGTTTGTAATTATGTTAGGTTTAACAATGCATTTTTTCGGTTTTACCTCGACTGTTTGTTCTTGACCTGTAATGTTAAGTTTTGCGGACACGGTATTACCCCTGATAATTGGTTTTACCGACAGAGTGGGCGCAGAGGGTGCAATCTGACCTTGGCTAGGAGCCTGGTAAGAAGGCGGTGGTCTTTCTAATGGCCACAGATTGTGACTTGCATATGCAACCATTTTTTGTTTATCCGGACCCTGGTCCCAAACCTTCCTCATCTCTTTCCATACGGCATAAGCTTTATTCATGTATGGATAATCCCACATTGGGTCTCCCCACCCTTCCTTTACCAGGCTTTTTGCCAAAAACATACAATCATCAGAAAAGGAACCTTCCCTTGGGTAGGGAATATCAATTTGCGGTTTTATTCCCTCCGACCATCCTGCTAGATTGCTAACATATGGATTTGCATAAAATCCCTGGTTATTTCTATGCATAAATGCAACAGGCGTTTCGCCCGGCAGTGGCTTTGAAGCAGAATTCCCCATCTTACACTCCAAACAAGTTAGTGATAAAGACAGTACAGACAAAACAAAGATAAACCCTCGTGTTCAATCGACCAAAAGTTTCAACACTACTGCATGTATTATATTGTGATCAGAGGTGGATATTAAATTCACCGTCTTTTTCCTGATAACAATATTTCAATATGTCATGCAGTAACAGTGAAATCTGTAATAAATTATTCTTTTTTAGAATAAACTCTAATAAATTTGTTAACAAAGCACTTTCTCTGAGAAGCCAACACCACGATCCAAAATTACAGTGTGATCAGTACTGCAAAACCTTTCATATTCTTACGATAATAATTATTTTACTAATTACTGTTGCCAGCCGCATTGTCACAACAATGGGAAAGCGAATTCCCACTAACATGAATTGAAAAAAAACTATTTCGTCCCACGAAATATTAAACCACAAGAATCCTACAGGGTAAGCGTTATTCTCTAAGCCAGAAAAAAAACTGTATAGAAGAAAAAACACTCACCCTTTTCCAGTAGGTCTGTGCCCGATCGTCAGGTGCGCTTTCCTCAGTATGCTTTGGCCTCTTGGTTCTAAGAGAGAAGAGAGTCTCTCTTCCACTCACTCCTAGACGAGCCCCCAACTGTTAGAATGTAAAATTCTCAATGTCCCCTTCAAAATATTATTCTATGGTTGAAAAGTGTAGTCGACGGAACACACAGAGTTGCAGATCTGGAGACAAAGTTTGACACAGACAACAAGTGCTTGTTTCAATCAGAGTCCAATGTTTATTTGTATGAGGACTAATATTTATAGGATTAAAAGGAGGTGTCATAAAAAACCACAAGGGTGGAAAAAGACAAGACTTGATGTTTAGTCTCATTCCTCCTCATAACGATCAGATATGATTATAACTACGTACTAAGCATCAAAACACATCAATTCATATCATTAAGAGCCTTGAGATGGAGACCGATAGTCACTCAGGTCAGTACGACTCTCAACTAGGATTAAACAACAGGAAAGTAAGGCCCATATTAGGGTGAAGGAAGCTTATACTAATCTGAATGAATATGTATGATAGACAAATGTTCTTTTAGACACAGATGATATATTTAAAGAGGACAGGACGAAATCCAGATTCTCACAATCACTCGAGATAACTTTACCTGTTTTGAACAGGTGTGTAAAATGGCCGTCAGGAGAGAGTCACGTGATGTACTGCGCTCACTGTTTCACTTTCGTTTTTGTTAAAAAATCGTTGAAAATGAATAAAAATGTTTAAAATACGTCAACATTTCTTAAACCCACCCCACCAAAAATAAGATGTGACAAAACCATACGATTTAAATGTAAATGATTTAAAACGCATTATATTGTATGTATTTGGTCCTTATATGGTAAATGTTGAGAGCTTCAGGACTTGAGGACCAATGTCAATAGACCTCATTTCATTCAAACTCTGTCAAAACAGAAAGAAAGAAAATGAGCTGAAATCACCTGGTGGATAAACTACTCAATTGAGCATATTGTGTGTGTTTTGGTTCACAATGGTGTCTTGGACATTAACTCTTTTTGGAAGCACTGTGTCTCTTCTGTCTTCAAAATGTTAGATGGTTGGGTTACAGAATTTAATTTCATCCTGGAACTCACACAATCGCATCCAAGTTGTACCAGATGCTCTTTTTGCAGCCCATCTCAGAACCTCTCGGATCCCATCTCTGTTCTTTCCACCTGCTGTGGTCGTTGCTGTTCGACTGCATTAGGAACGGAGGAGCTCTGACTCATCTCACACCATTCTGACGAGACCCCCTCGATGGTCACATGACCTTCAGATGCAGAGGGAAACCTTACTGCTGTCAACCTGTAGTTACGAGAAATGTGTTACGCCTCTTTTAGGTCCCAGTGAGCCTTTCTGGGAGGACCTGGAGATGTGAACATTACACATAGACTGGAGTCATAGTATGTTCTTTGTTCTTTGCATGTTTTAACAGTGTCTTACAATTCATTTGTTATGGTAATGAAAACTATGATCCAGTAGCATCAGGTAATGGTGATTTTGAATCATATCATCACTGTGAAGTTACATCATGTGTTATTAATATGTGAGTTTTGTATGTCATTTTCTTAGAGATGAACTACACATATACTCAAAGATTGTTCAACTACTAAATCAATGAGACATCAAGAATCATATATATTTGCTCTCTTTCTGATTTGGCCCTTCTGAGGGTCTTCTGGGATGTGTTAGATGGGTGTGTTATGGCAGTGGTCCCTCTTGGGCGACAGATAGTGATGTTGAAGAGCCTGCAGCTGGTGTCAACATGTGTTGTTCTTTGCTGGTCCCTAAAAGTGCAAATGACCCCCTGTCTCACATTAGTGTGCTCTGAAAATGCTCGGATTGGTGTGGAAAAAAAGTCTATCTTCTTATGTCGTCCTCCAAATAAAGACTATCAGACTCGACCTAAAGAGAAGGAAACATTAAAGTTCATTAGTGTTTATTAATATAGCTGGTAAACTATACTGTAACAGGTCAGAGGTCATGGGCGACGGGGATTTGATGATTTGACGTCACACAGATGAGCAGCATTGCCATCTACTGAATAAAACCAAAACGGCAACCGATGACGAATAGATCAATGTTTACAGACAGAAGTATTACTGAAAATATATTTAATAAATGTGTACTACACATGAGAGATAAATATGATCAGATCAACCATAGGCCTTTCATAACTCCATAGACGACCCCCAACCCCGGTGATAATGGTACGAAAGCTGAAAGCGCGAGAACAAAAATGGAAAAATCTCGTTTACACGTATAATTAAAAATGAAACTGAGAGACAATAATCCATTTGTGAAGGACTCAAGACAATTGAAGATGAAAGTTTGACGCCAATTTTCATTTGATTCATTTTGATGGTGCAGATTGAAAAAAGAACTGAAAAGCGTTACACAGACCGTGTGTGTATATACATTTACTGTTTCTTAAATACTAATAAGTGCTTTAAAGAGTTCATCTGGTGTGTAATGGACTGTTTCAATCATGTGTGTAATTATAAAGTGTCTTATTTAATCGTCTCTTGAAATTAAAGCAGTTAACAGAGTTCATCACATCTGGAGGAACTGGAATAAGCTCCAGTTGTGTTTGAATAACAAAGTTTGATTTTATTTTCAAATAAAAATAAACAAAAGTCAATTAAGTATTTAAATAAAAATAAGTATTGATTTATTTATGTAATGTTTGACACATAGTTGTAAAAGATGAAATCATCAGAGTGGATGTAAGATTGCTGTCAGAATGTTTCATGATTATTTTCTGATCAATCGTTTCACAGCTGCAGGTCAGACAGTGTTTGCTCTTATTTTCTTTAGTTTCTCTTTCACACTGTTATATTCTTTCTCTCACTCTTTAGACGGACATGAAATATTGATCTCCAAGAATCTGTACGCCTGACTCGCCTGAACGCTGAAGATGTTGTTGGCCTTCATGCAGCTCAAACTGTGTCCATCTCTGTTCAAAGGACATTTAACATCAGATGAAATGAAACAAACATCTTCATCGAAGTTGAGCTCTTCAGCTGTGTCTATAGACTCCACGAACTCTTCCTTCATATCCTCAAGCTCCTCGATCCAAACCTCCCTGTGAAGGTCCTTTTCTTCAGTGTGTCCAGCAGAGAAATCACTTTCTCCCAGAACTTCTGAAGCTGAATCAGATTGATGGATTTGGGACAGACACAGCTGAAGCTCATCGAGCGGTGTGATTATGGACAACTGACCTGTTAGTACAGATAAAGCAGATTTAAAAAAATACACGTGAGGTTTAAACATCAACATCAAAACACAGAAGTTTTTCTACTGGTCAGATTGATCTGTTTAGCGTTTGCTTCCAGAGCTTCCACGCTCTTCTGAAGAGCCTCCATCTCACTGGTTTGTTGCTGTCGCTTCTTCTCCGTCTCTTTCTTTTCAGTGATGATGTCACGGGTCGATGCGGCGACATCACTGTAATGAGAGGAGACGAGGTTCTCACTGGTTCCTACACACCAATATGAAAGAAAGAAATAGACAAAGACTGGATGTCACAAACACACCTTCATCAGAACGGCCTCAGAAGATCCAAACAACAGTTGTGTTTCAACATCTCGTTCTATGATCAGACGCCCCAGCTTCAGGAATCCTCCCAGACACAGATCAGACAGATGATGAAGAAGAGACGTTCTCTCTGCAGACGGGAGAAGATTCTGGATGAACTCATGGACTCCATGTGGAGTCACTGGCAACAATCTCTGAGTTACTTTTGGTTATTTTAGGTTAACAACGATAAACAAGTTAAGCACCAATGGATCTGTGCAGTCGAACACAATAACAGAGAAATCCTGCACACGTCATCAGAGAGAAATGAAGGCCATCAGTGGTATTCAAGACTGAAACCTGTTCATCTGCACATTTCGTTTTTTTAGTGTTTCAATCACTTAATGTTTGAATCTTAAAAGATTTTTAAAAATGTAAAATGGTCTGGGTGGTGGAGGGATGCTGAAACAGTCGAGAGAATGAAGGTAAGACGGCTTTGACTCTATTTATAGGGGCTTCCTCTTAAACTGATAGGATAGATGATGTCATCGCTTATTGATCAGATCAATTATTTAACAAACTGTGTTCATCAAACATCATTTTGTATCAAAAAAGAGTGTGAAGAACGACTGGAAGCAGTTAAACATTGAGACATTGAGTTACAACTGTTTAATAAAAGAAAAAAATGTATAATTGTTACACAGACACGTCAATATAAAGAGAAAAGATGACACAGAGAAGTTTTGACTCCACTTGTAATAAAAACATCAACTAAAACAAACAACATTCAGAGTTTGTAATGAAACTCTCTCTCACCTTCATCATCTGTCATGTTTTCTACAACATACCTCAGTGAAGTCTCCAAGAGGTCTATAGAGACACGAGAGGAAAATAAAAGTGAAATTTAATCTACAAAAGAGAAGACGGTTATGGCATCAGACTGTAGAAGGTCGACGGATCACTTGATAAAGATGTCTTATGTGTCACAGACACTGATTTTACTAAACTTTACTGAATATGAGCTGAAATTCTGCCCATCTCATGAAAACACAGAACACAGAATTCAAAGAGTTTAAATCAGTTGTTTGTGGTTTATTTTTAGTCGTCTCAGAGGACACGTTTTGTCTTTAGTGAACGTGATGAAGATTGACAGGTGTTTTCAGTGAAGGATGAGGGCTTCAGGATCTTTAACTCGTCCAGATTCTACAAGTATAGACACAAAAGAAAACTTAAAATCAAGAGAATAAAAGAGAGAGACGTCTTATCCTTCGTCTCATTGCTGGTTAAACAGAATATAGTTCTGTACAGTATTCATGTGATTCAACAGTCGGCTGAATATCCTAAAGGCACAAAACATGATCTGGATGAAGTTTGAATGAGAAATGTTCTGCTGTCAAGAGCACATCCATCACTCATCAGAGCTGAGTTTCACTTTCATGTGTTTGACAGGTTAAAAGAAGCATTTCTGATACAGAGTTTCACATGGAAAACACAAATCAATTCTGGTGTAAAGTAGAAAAATAGTGACACACATTTGTGCTTTTAATCAATCAATCTGACAATAATATACAGCAGAATATCAGAATGACAGACAGTTTGTAGATGTGTGACAGAAAGTGAAATGATACTTTCTCAAAACATCTTTGTTTTGTTCTTCAGAAGGAAATGACGAGCTCTGTTGTGTTTTATGTCACTGAAGCAGATTTGTTGAGGGGGATTAAATGATGACTAGAACTGAAGATATGAGAAACTGGACACGTTTATTGTTACATCACCTATAAGAGACATGAGCTGATGGAAGAATAGGACATGCGAGAAGAAAAGATGCTGCAAAACTTTTTCATTTCTTGACATTTCCTTTAACTCCATGTTCACTATGGGCTTCCTCAAACTATCAAGACGTCATAAACTCTGCTGGCGTGTTTACAAGAACTGAACTGTTCACAATGAGACAACCAGAAGTTTTGAGAAGAAATGTTTAACTTGTGTGTCCTCTACTGTATATTTGTTTTGATCTCCAATTATTAACATGATGTTAGTTTGGTATATTTTAAATACTATATTTATACTTGTTTTCACACTGTGCTGACTTGACGTTAATGTTTTGGTCATAAAAGTTTTCTTTTTATATGAATGTAGATGTGACGTTTTGTTGTATGTTCTGTTTGGGTTTTCCTCCCGTTGTCAATCTCGTTATTAGTTCATTAGTTTCCACTTGTGTTTCATCTTTGTTAATTAGTCCCACACCTGATTCTGTTTTCCCTAAGTGTCTTCCTTTGTATTTAAGCCCTGTGTCTCCCTCTGTTCTTTGTCGAGTATTGTTAATGCTACGTGTGTTTGTTTCCAGAGTTCCTCATTCCCTGTTTTCCTTTTGTTCTTGTAATAAAATACTCATTTGGATTATCCTTTGCGTGGACGTTACATTCTGCCAGCTACACCCGTGACAGACCGTGACAGAATACTCGACCTGAAAAAATGGATTGCTGTACCTTTTCTCCAGAGGCTGTCCTCAGGGACTTGAGGCAGGACGGAAGGCCTCTGGAGAACTACGTGGAGGAGTTTGTTGGCGTGTGCTATCGGGTGAGTTGGAGCGATCAAGCTCTAAACCTGGCCTTTGTGGCCGGTCTGGACGACATTCTGCTCGTCCTCGTCATGCTTCCCGATGCAGATGAGTACCGGCTGGAGGACTTCGTAAATCGAGTCCTCCAAGCAGCCGGCTCCGAGTTCTGCGTCGGGGTGACTGATGAGGACTTGAGCGGGGGTCGCCCAGTATCGGTCACAGGCCAGGGGTTCGTTCCGGCTCATCCCGGATCCACGCCTCACTCCTCCACCACCCAGCAACGGGAGCAGGTTAAAGGGGACCTGTTCTCGGAGCCGGTCTCGTCCGGCTTTCCGAAGCCTCTCCAGCCGGTCCCGTCCGGCTTTCCGAAGCCTCTCCAGCCGGTCCCGTCCGGCGTTCCCGGGCCTCTCCAGCCGGTCCCGTCCGGCCTTCCCGGGCCTCTCCAGCCGGTCCCGTCCGGCCTTCCCGGGCCTCTCCAGCCGGTCCCGTCCGGCCTTCCCGGGCCTCTCCAGCCGGTCCCGTCCGGCCTTCCCGGGCCTCTCCAGCCGGTCCCGTCCGGCCTTCCCGGGCCTCTCCAGCCGGTCCCGTCCGGCCTTCCCGGGCCTCTCCAGCCGGTCCCGTCCGGCCTTCCCGGGCCTCTCCAGCCGGTCCCGTCCGGCCTTCCCGGGCCTCTCCAGCCGGTCCCGTCAGGCCTTCCCGGGCCTCTCCAGCCGGTCCCGTCCGGCCTTCCCGGGCCTCTCCAGCCGTTCCCGCACGGCCTCCCAGAGCCTCTCCAGCCGTTCCCGCACGGCCTCCCAGAGCCTCTCCAGCCGTTCCCGCACGGCCTCCCAGAGCCTCTCCAGCCGTTCCCGCACGGCCTCCCAGAGCCTCTCCAGCCGTTCCCGCACGGCCTCCCAGAGCCTCTCCAGCCGTTCCCGCACGGCCTCCCAGAGCCTCTCCAGCCGTTCCCGCACGGCCTCCCAGAGCCTCTCCAGCCGTTCCCGCACGGCCTCCCAGAGCCTCTCCAGCCGTTCCCGCACGGCCTCCCAGAGCCTCTCCAGCCGTTCCCGCACGGCCTCCCAGAGCCTCTCCAGCCGTTCCCGCACGGCCTCCCAGAGCCTCTCCAGCCGTTCCCGCACGGCCTCCCAGAGCCTCTCCAGCCGTTCCCGCACGGCCTCCCAGAGCCTCTCCAGCCGTTCCCGCACGGCCTCCCAGAGCCTCTCCAGCCGTTCCCGCACGGCCTCCCAGAGCCTCTCCAGCCGTTCCCGCACGGCCTCCCAGAGCCTCTCCAGCCGTTCCCGCACGGCCTCCCAGAGCCTCTCCAGCCGTTCCCGCACGGCCTCCCAGAGCCTCTCCAGCCGTTCCCGCACGGCCTCCCAGAGCCTCTCCAGCCGTTCCCGCACGGCCTCCCAGAGCCTCTCCAGCCGTTCCCGCACGGCCTCCCAGAGCCTCTCCAGCCGTTCCCCGCACGGCCTCCCAGAGCCTCTCCAGCCGTTCCCGCACGGCCTCCCAGAGCCTCTCCAGCCGTTCCCGCACGGCCTCCCAGAACCCGCTGCCCAGCCGCCAGAGCCCGCTGCCCAGCCGCCAGAGCCCGCTGCCCAGCCGCCAGAGCCCGCTGCCCAGCCGCCAGAGCCCGCTGCCCAGCCGCCAGAGCCCGCTGCCCAGCCGCCAGAGCCCGCTGCCCAGCCGCCAGAGCCCGCTGCCCAGCCGGTCCTGGACTACCTCCATATGAGCTCCCGGACTAAACCCAAATACTTTTTGGGGGGGAGCCATATTGGAGGGATGGCCTTCCAGGCTAGACCGGTCATCAGCCTCCCAGAATGGCCGCCGCCCTCAAGGCCTCCAGATTGGCCGCCGCCCTCAAGGCCTCCAGAATGGCCGCCGCCCTCCAGAGTCCCAGAGCTGGACGTATCGTCCTGGAGGCCTCCCATCCCACCATGTTTAGTCTTCCCTTCACCGGCCTCCAGGACGCCCACCCCCCCTTTCCCCTTTTTGTACTCTTTTGGCGCGAGGACGCGCTTTGTGGAGGGGGGGTAATGTGACGTTTTGTTGTATGTTCTGTTTGGGTTTTCCTCTCGTTATTAGTTCATTAGTTTCCACTTGTGTTTCATCTTTGTTAATTAGTCCCACACCTGATTCTGTTTTCCCTAAGTGTCTTCCTTTGTATGTAAGCCCTGTGTCTCCCTCTGTTCTTTGTCGAGTATTGTTAATGCTACGTGTGTTTGTTTCCAGAGTTCCTGATTCCCTGTTTTCCTTTTGTTCTTGTAATAAAATACTCATTTGGATTATCCTTTGCGTGGACTTTACATTCTGCCAGCTACACCCGTGACAGACCGTGACAGTAGATAAGATGTACAGACTATTATTTGAATTAGAAACGCTGTATTCACTGATGTTTCTTAATATTGTTCTCGGATGAGAATTCATAATATGATCAGACTGATCTCCTCTATTCCTGTTTAAACACAGTTTACAAAACTGAAAACACTGAAGGTTCACTGAAGGTTGAGAATCACTGCTGTAATAACACAAATGTCCGCTAGATGACAGTAGAGTTGAAGTGATCTTTAGATCTGCAAACAAACTCAATTTCTGTTGATGGTATTAAAATATAAGATATTATAGAAATAGATCAAAGTCTGATTTATTAAATATAAAATAAAAAACCGTCTTTAGAAATAAGAGTACTGTAGTGTTAATGCACATATACTCAAGATATTTGTGTTCACAGGGTCTTAAAGGGACAGTTCACCCCAAAATAAAAATACTTTCATTTCTTCACTCGCATCTGTTTGAAAATCTGTATGTGAGTCTTTCTTCTGTTGAACACAGAAGATATTTTGAGAAATGTCTGAGTGGTTTTGTGTTCATAAGTGAATGTCAATGCAGTTCTGTGTTGTTTGATTAGAAAAAGAAATAAACTCATACAGGTTTGATGACATGAGGATGAATAAATAATTACACATTTTTAATTACAACACACACATCACATACAGTAGACCTACATTTGTATTACAACAAAACACATCAGTTCAGTTTAAATGAGAGCAAGTACAGAACTGTTGTCTTGTGTCAATTTTCCATATTCATGTTCTCCTGCACATCTTCCACATTTTGGATTTCCTCACATACTGCCGCCACATGTCCGTATTTTTGACCCTTAAAACATGTCAAAGGTTGAGGGAACATGTGGTCTTGCTTCATAGCTCATATGTCTCAGATACACACTATTGTTGGTAATCTTTCTTCACCAAATTGAATCAATACTGATAGACTTTCAGTCTTCTCTCTGTTTTACATTGTTTTTAATCGTTTTACTTCAACCACTTTATAATTTCTTTTATTTCTTACATCTTTACTGATGTGGTAATTCCATAAATTACTCTTCTGACATAAGTTATTTTTTCTTCTATTGATTCATCTAATTCTTATAGCTTGAACGAGTCTGTTGAGTAAGTAATGATCTTATATACTCCAGGTGTTTACTGTCTTCTCATAAGGGCAGTAAATCACTTTCCGGCTCATTCTCCTTCACAACTCAGACCTTCCTGATTATTATTCTTCTTAACTCAGTCTGATCAACCACATCTCTCACTACAATCATAAAACTACTCATAACCCATCTCTTCTGTGAATACTTGACAGACAAATGAAAAAAACACATAACCCTCTCTCTCTTTCTCTCAACAGGTGTTGTTCTGGCTTTTGTTGAAACTAAATAAAAAAAAAAAGAATAAATAATGACTTATTTAATTATTTATTTATTAGATATTATTGATTAGAATGATTTTGCTTGTTCTATAAACACTATGCACTGTGCTGTGTTTTCTCCTGTAAAGCTGCTTTGAAACACTGCACATTGTGAAAAGCGTTATATAAATAAACTTGAACTGAATTGAATAGTAACTTGGTATTAGCACATATTGTATTATTGCTCCTGTATGACATGTGACTTTATTGCTCCCTGAAATCTCTGTAAGTGGCATTTGGATAAAAGCGTCTGTTAAATGGATCTTCAACACAAACCGATTTAATGATCACAGTCTGACAATATAGAGAAAGACAGACACAGTGACCCACCTGTGACGTCACATGCAATCGACACAAATAAACCAGAGAATTTATCACTCCAGAACTACAACAAGGATTATATCTTTGTATTATTTTAACATTTAAATACAGTTTGACTTATATATTTATATAACATTTAAAATAATTCTTATATTATAATATAACGTCAAAGTCTATCTTGTATATATCCAGCGTGAGGATAATGTCTCAGAAGATCATCCTGGACCTCTCACATCCACATCATCATCTCTTCACAATGCTGCCGTCTGGTCGACGCTACAGAGCACTGAAGAGCAGAACAAGCAGACACAGAAACAGCTTCTTCCCTCAGGTCATCTACCTCTTCAACACTTACATGTTTATTACCCACCGTGCAGTTGAATAAATCTGTGTGCAATAATAATTGAGTGCAATATTAATTATATCCTCCAGATAATACACCATCTATTTTATATACAACTTTTACTGTAAATTATATTTCATTCTGCTGTATATAGCATAAACCTTCTACTTACAATAGTTTATTCTTATTTTTTACTTGTACATATTTATTTGGAAAACAACACCTTTTTTAAATGGCCTTCCCAGTGTAGATTTATTTTCTTCAGTGTGTGATGGTTTCAGAGCAAGACATAAACTAATGTGGTAAAATGTGCAACATGATGTGCACTGAGGCACCAGTTTATTTTAGAAAAGTTCATCTGCAAGAAGAAAACGATGAGACCAATATATACCAACGTGATGTCATAAGAATGCGTATGTATTTGTACGTAAAGTCTATATCTAGGAAACGTAATCATTTTTACGCATGGATGGATGGCAATGCGTACAATATCGACGAATAAGTTATTTCTTAAACGTAAGAGTGTTTACGCGTGTACAAGTTAAAAGACGTAAATATATTTACGAACCCATGAACTCATTCATATCCTCAAACGGCCAACGATTTATTGCGTGTATCGTATCACATAACTCCTTTATTAGAGCAGCACACATGTAAATATATCAGCGTGCAGTGAGATTTATTCTACGAGAATCACAATCTCGTTGGGCGTGTAACTGTTGCCAAGCAACACTCTGACATGGTGGAAAGTAACGGGTCTTCTAGCCTGGACCAATCATAATCAGAGACCCGAAATAACCGCTTAATAAATTAACCTTGTGTTTGTTTATAACCGGGACCAATCGTAATCAGAGAGCCGAACTATCCGTTTTATAAATTAACCATGAGTTTATGTCAAATATAAAACACACAGTCAAAGTTTTAAGGATGTCGTGGTTCAAAAAGAAGCAAATCAACTTTTGTGATTGATAGCTGTCAGAACCAATGGAAACGCTCATAGAACAAGTTGGCTTCACAACCAATGGAAGCGCTCGTCACACCGAAATACAAATCAGTACGGTATTTTTGTTAAGTAATAAAATAATAATACTGGTAAATTATAAAACGATTAAATCATTTAACTTATTGTTCTATCAACAGCATAAAAAGAAACACCATTAAAATGACAGATTTATCATGCAACAAACATGCTGTTTCATGCGTTACGCCACTAGTTTTGGCATACGTTCTCAACGTAACGTTAACGTTAATTGACTGGCCTTCTTCTTTCACCTTCCGTAAGACCTTTTTCACCAAAGATCTCCCGCGCAATTTTATCAAGTGATAAGTGATATTTCTCTGTACATATTAACCTATTTTAATATCTTAAGCATATGTATTTTGCCTATTAACGTTATTAACGTTAAAGTTCTGTATATAACGTTAGGCTAATCTGTAATTTAAGTGAACTTTTTAATATAAATCTAACGGTTTGTACTGCAAAATAATGTGAAGGCATAGTCACTCTTACGAGTTAGTAACGTTACTGTTTTACATTATATACATGCGGTTACATATTTGTAAAATGACAAACGTAGTTTTTGATAACGTTAATTTGTTTTGTGCTAAATTATGTGCTAACTTTAGGCATGAAGTTTGTGTTATTCATAGATATTATTCCGTCATAGATGTCAAAATAATGTAATCTATGATGAGCTGTTAGTATCTTTGAGTGGTGCTAGGACTTTTGACATATTATCTGACCATACAATACCAGAATACAGTGCCTAAGTGTTTAAAACTACATAAAAAAAGCGGATTCTGACATTCTGAAGTTAAATTTGTTGACACACTGTATAACAATGTGATAATTGCTAGACATTTTTATTTATCATTCTACAGGATGGCAGGGACCACCTTCAAAAGATGTTCGTCGTGTAATGTCCACATTGCTGTGGCATGTAAGACATGCAAGCACTGTGGCCAAAAGCAAGCCATGAAAGAGGCTGTGAAGGCTGCTAAAAGTAAAGTTAATGCGAAATGGGTGTCCAAGATGAAGGCAGGACGTAATTCATGCAAACTGATAAATTCAGCTCACGTTCTGGTAAGTTACCATCTGTTAAATAAATTACCAAAGTCAAAGCTGTAGTGTAAATACTAAATACTTTTTATCAAATATATGGTTAGTGTATTTTTTTAACCACTGCTGAGGTGTATGACCAGATTACATCTTTTTTTCCCTGGTTTCCATTGATGGTGTAAATAAGTAGTCCAGCCCAAGACTCACTAGTGCCACAGAGCCACATTGTTACACAATTTGGTGCTATCAACGTACAGATGATTTACCCATTGTTGAATATGATTATTAAGCTTGGATACGAGGACAGACCTTCAAACAGAACATATCACACAAAATGTTTATTTTTGTAATCTGTATGTTCATGTTGTAGCGCTTAAAAGCTATGCCATATTAATGGTATGTATTCAGCTGTTTACTGATGTGTCTTATTTATGTAATTGTAGATACACAAGTTGCATGCTGTTGTTAAATTTCCCTTTCTCCTGCTGGGAAAAAGGAAGGCATCTGGGTCTTTTACAGTGGATGTCGTTACAGCACATTCCTTTTCAACTATACAGGAGCAGAATACCCTTGACACTTTGAAAAATATTTTTTCAAGTCTTCTGAAAGGTATTATTACATCTGCTTGTTGTGGCGTTAAATTGGTAGTCAAACATAGAAAGATGGGTTACCCAAAAATTACCCAAAACAATTCTTTCATCATGTAATCAATCCTCATGTCATTTATACAAACAACACAACATCACTGGTCCCTTTGTGTTCCACAGAAGAAAGAGTCATATACAGGTTTTAAACAACATAATGGCGAATCATTTATTTAAAAAAGATTTGGGAATGGACAGGTTTTGTATTTTATTTACAATGTTACATTACAGTTATTCAACCTTTAAATTTCAAATTTCATAGTGTTACGTTTACTAAATTGCACATATCAAAATACCTGGCCAAATTTGCAAAGGTCTTTATTTGTACAGTATATAGTAGTCTTATGATTTGTGGTTTTAGAAATGATAAAGATAGCTGAGACATAATAGATTTCATGACCTTTTATTTATTCGGTAGGTTCTGATAATGTTTTTGTATCTGTCACAGTGAAATATAGTGCCCAAAGGGACCTTGCATTTGAGGAGGACCCCCTCCAAGGTGGTGAGCCCTCCAATGGTACTGGAGGAAAAGACACCACCATATCTCCAGAAGGGGTTGATGTCAATGACCTCACTAGAGAAAACAGCACTATTACTCCAGAAGGGGATGATCTCAGTGAAGAAGACACCACCATCACTACACAAGGGGATGATCTCAGTGGAGAAGATTCCACCATCACTCCACACAGGGATAATCTCAGTGACCTCACTTGCAAAGATTCCACCATCACTCAATAGGGGACTGATCTCAAAAGTGTCACTGAAGGAGATGTTGTTACTTTGATCCTTACTCCTGTTGAAATCTCTTCTGATATTTCTTCTGACCCCACTTCTGCTCTCCAACCACCAATAAAAAAGAGAATTCTTCGAAGGTTACCAGGTATTATTTCTTACATATTGTTGCAATCATTACAGTTGTTTTTCCTTTTGATTCAGTAGAACAGTGTTTCCTAATCCTGGTCCTGGAGAACCCCCAACACTGCACGTTTTTGATGTCAGTCTAATCTGACAATTTTATGAGGTACTGGAGTCTTTACTAATGAGCCGATAGGTTGAAAAAGGTGTTTTATAAGTGAGATATGTCAAATGTGCAGTTCTGGGGATACTGCGGGACCAGGATTGGAAACCAATGCTGTGATTTGTTGTCTGCTTTAAATCTGAAACATATATTTGACTTCTGTATAATTAGGCAACATGTTTCTTACAGCGTTTTGCAAGACGGGTTTACCAGTACCCACACTCTGTGCTTCACCTGCCCTTGTTCCAGGCATAAAGACCCCCACTACAAAGCTCACACCTCCTGAATTTACTATGGCCAATGCTCTGCCTGCAAAGGTACCTGCACATAGGTCCCACATGCTTATCCAGTAGGTGGTAATGTATATCAAATGTTTTGAGGACATTAGAACTCTTTGGGATGTTTTTTTGTGATTTTATCTAAAAACTGGTTGGAGCAGTTGTCACTTATCTATTTACATGTTCTTGTTATATCCGAGAAAGGGTAATAAAGGCATTTTCTATATTAATGGGTACATCCATTATAAATTAATTAGGGATGCATCGAAAACCAGGATCAGTATCAGGGACGATATTACGCTCATGTACCCTGTACTCGTACTCGAAAAAATACACAGATACCTTAGACCAGCGATTCTCAATCCTGGTCCTCGCACCCCCCCCCCCTCTCTGCATATTTTGTGTATCTCTCTAGTTTAACTCACCGGATTTAAATCTCTAGCTCATTAGAAGAGAGCTTAATGAATGAACCGCCTTCCGATTGACGTGTTCCATGAACTGTGTTCATTGCTCTCTACTCCCTGCACACAGGAAATCGGATGACGTTAACTTAAAAACACGAATTTGCGCAACACTACTGCCTGCAGCGTCTTCACACAGACAAAACCTACTACGGAAGATTGAAGGGTTATTTAACCTTAATCTTGAGATTTGCAGAGCGGGGGGGCGCGAGGACCAGGATTGAGAACCGCTGCCTTAGACTGATACCTCGTCTGACTGAAATTTGTGCTTTGAAAGTTTGTGACAAGCACATAAAATAAAATGTTTTTTGATAATGTGTTTTTGTGTTTTTTCATGTGGAGTTGTATGTAATTATGAATCTATTCTATTTTTATTAGTCTCACTGTGTTGTGCTTTGAGAATTGCCACCTCTCCCCCCTCGGCGAGCATCAGAAAAAATATTGGTACTGTCTTTAAAAAATGGTATCGACGCATCTCTAAAATGAATCTGAATGTGAATCTTGTCTGAAAAGTACTTGCTCATGAATACAACAGGTATCATACTCTGATTCAGAACATAAAGACTTGAACATAATATTAACAATTTTGTCATCAATGTGTTATGAAGGCCAATGAGCTTGTCACAAAGACTCTTGAGTCTCCGAAGTCATCAACCCGGATGCGCTACAAGATTAAAGGCAAGACTGTCATGAAACTTACACTCACATGTGATCTATTGCCTGTGTTGGATACCATTTGTCTTTTAACAAAAGTCTTTTTTTTCTTACTGCCATCAGACTGCCCGGTACACCTAAATCATTTCCCCGTCTTAAAAACATTGGGCGTCAGAATATCTCAGCATGTAAGTTACCATGAGTTTATATTTCATTTTTTTCATTCACTTTGTATTTTAAAGTAATATTCTGGGTTCAGTTTACAGTAAGTTAAGTTTAATTTTGACACATTTTTGTTTATTTATAAAAAAAATATTATAGTCAGTGAATGGGCTCTTTCCAAAAAAAATTTAATAGTTCTACATGACTTTAGTGTGCAATTGCTCACATGGCTTTATTCAAGTTACCACACTAATGTTAAAACATTCAGTTAGGTTCATTGCAGCATTTGGCTCAATTTGTGCAGACAGTATGTTCCTATGTACTACAGAAATCCTCTGACTGCTCATCAATGAATAAATTGATCAATAAACAGCCGAGATCCAGTGCCACTGTTAGGCTCCAGATAAACCCATCCATTTGTATGTGGTCTAAAAATGGGATTCCCAAACTCCCAAACGCGACCCCCAAAATAACAATGCCAGTGACTCTATCATCACTATCCTCTGAGATTGTTAAAGTATACAAACTTTGTGCATAAATGCGTACGTGGACCTATTTTACCCAAACGTGCATAACGACAACACAAAATAGCATAGTCTACAATATTATTTTATAGTCATTTACTCATTACTTTACTTGTTGTTTTACATAAACTATTACTACAGATGGTTGAATTTCATCAAACTTATTCGAGTGCTGATGGATGTGCCTCTTTCTTTGTTCGATATTAATAAACATTTCATTTTGACAAATAAGAAAATCCTAAACTTAAAGCCTGAAAAATAATCTGCATGCACATGGGCTGCTGCATCTAACCTAATGCGGTTGCTAATGTGACATAATCACCTCAGGGGTCCCGATCGAGGGGGAGGAGATTCCTGAGGCTGATGACTTTTTATATGCCTGGTTTTATTCTTAACTTAACTAATATTTTCATATTTTCTACACTTATTGATTACATGTGCTATTTCTATTAATCCAAAACATATTTCTGGAAATCATATAGCGGCCTTACAACCCCCTACTTTTGGAACCCCTGGCCTAAAACAGCGTCTGTGGGGGCCTGGACTGCATTTTGTTTTAGCCGAGATGCTTTTGTCTTTTGCAGACATCAAGGCCTTTTTTGTTGCTGAGCTCATTGGTACACAATTCAGAATGTACCAAATGTTGATTTGGCTGCTTCTAATGTCCCTGCTATCTCTCTGATGGATTTGTACTGTTTTTAAAGCTTGATGTTGGCCTGTATCACCTGCATGGAGAGCTCGTTTAACTGCATGATGTGAATTCACAACAGTGGCTTCCAATTGCAAATGCCACACCTAGAATCAGCTCAGTCAATTGTCTATTTACTTTGATCGCTTCACAAAGTCCCCTAAACTTATTATTCCTAAACCCTTCTCCAATCTGATGTGGATATCCTCCAATTACAGTGGGCATGTCATCTTCAACCCATATTCATTATATAAATTAAACTTAAGTATGTTATAACAAAAAGGCCTTTCTCTTAATATATTATGTGGACCTAACTGTATAACTTCTGTCTTTTTGATCTATTTTTGAATGTGTATTTCAACATATATGGATTGGCTTGATTCGCTTATATTGTAATGACCTTACTCTAACACCCTGCAATGTTGTATTCTGTTTAATGCAACACAACATGCCTCTTGGGTCCAGTTTACAGTTCTGAATATTGCTTCTTTTTCTAATAAATATTGGAAGAATCCACAAGTTTTACTATTTGTGTCAAAGTCAACATTTTAAACCCAGATTATTCCTTTATTGCTTTAGATAGTAATTTGAAAAGGTAGATAATACACTGTATACTGTATATGATGTGATCTAATGTAATTTATTTTTAATCTCGGGGGGAAAAGGAGATAAAGGTGCGCTGGCAGCCTTGCTCTGGCTGGTATGTACAGTTTTCTTTGAACTCATTACATATTTTTCTAGGTTTTCTTAGGCTTTTCTTGGAAGTTTCAAAACATTTAATGAAACACCATAAATATTATAGAATTCCATGTAAATTTGTGCAACTCTTACTGATACAAAGTAACTTGATGTTCAGTCTGATTTTGTATGTTTGTGACTTCTACAGCCATTCACTGTTACTTAATCCATAGAAATGCATACAAATATCAGCCAAGTAATCAGTTAAAACACCCCATAAATGCCCATTAACCAGGCAGAATAAACTAACAACCAAAACAAAAATTATCTGTTTATATCAAGTCATGTCAAGTTTTATATATAATACTGTTCATAAACATATACATGGTTTTACTGTAGATATACAAGAAAAGGATTTAGTCTGAATGACTATAAAGCTTTTCACGTAATTTTAAACTTTCAGACAAAGCTTTGTCAGATCAACATTCATGTTTGTCGTGAAAATTTTCACGAATGTTAGTTTGTGTTTATTCACTTTAAAATGCATTTTGTCTTCCAGTGGGGCCAAGTGGAAGGACACATGGGAGCCCTATGAACTTTTCCAATCGGACTGATTTTTTTTTTTTTAATAAAAATTAAAGCAATTGTTGAAGTCTTTCCTTTTCTTTTATTGTATAACTGAATAAACTGAAGCAGATGAAGTTATTTCCATGTCATTATGGGTACGGACATACACAAGAGTGACTATAGGGAGTCAACACCCATTTGTGTCGTGAGTATGCTAAAGCCCTACACAGTCACTTGATGTAGTGAAATGTGCTGTTAAAGGGATGGCACAATAGATTATTCCAGAAACTTTTATCTTGTAGTAGTTATACGCAGATAGATGGAAAAACTCACATAGTTGAAACATTTTACTGCAGTAATGGGTTCATTTATTACTGTGGGTTAATGATAAATATTTTACATGGTTATATCCTGAGCGCATCTGTGTGTTGATTGAATATTGCTGGCATTACAAACTTAATTTACACATAACACACACAAACATGCAAAAATAAAAAACAGAAAAATGTATATAAAATTGTAAACCTTTGTAAAGAAATTGTATGATCATAAATACACCATTATATCGTAAACAGAAACAGTCATGTTGCTGGAAGGAGTCAGGCCTGAGGAAGGTTGTGGGTCTACTGTACCAGCAGGTGAGAATTTCCAACAAACAAACAAATATAATCTAGGGATATAATTATTTACTGCTGCATACAACACTGTGAGTTTTAGGGAGATCTAGAGGTAAAACCTGTAGAACAGTCATTTTATTTAATTTTTCCTTTATCTAAGAAAATTAAAAAAATATTGCTCTCTTCTTCCAGAGAGACCTGGTCAAGATGGCAACACAAAAAGTTTCACACAAAGAAGCACAAAATAACATTATCAATATTGATGACTGAATTCCAATCAAAATTATTTACAAGAGTCTATTAAAAAATTATTCAAGAGACATTTCAAAATGCTCAAAGATGGAGGTGCATCTAGGTTAAGTACATTTTGCAGCTCATTCCATGTCCAAGAAGCATAAAAAGAAAATGCACATTTACCAGATTTCAACAATACCCTTGGGACTTTTAGACAATTAATGATGTATAAAGACCAAGCCAGGAGTCAGGGTATAATGTAATAAATCGAAGGGCGTTTTACTGAAGAATGTTTTTTCCTGTTTAATCAGTAGAAGTTAGTCAGTTGGCCAGTTCATAACATGATACGACAGCAGAAGTCTCAGGTTAAGTGAACCAAGCAAGTCACATGTCAGCATTTCTACAGTACTGTATAGTTCAAGTCTTCTTAATATGATCAGTTCAATAAGAAAACAATTTGAGATTCAAGTTCAGCTAAACAATATTATATGACTGAGTTAATGCTTGAACTGAGTTCTGATCACACAGAGAAGGGTCTACTGTGACCCATGTGACCTGGACAGCCATAGTCGGCTGGACAGACATGTTCGGTACTATTTTCCAGGGACAAAAAGACATGTAGAGACTGTGGGGCTACCCGTTTGACTCAAAAGACACATGCTAGAACTTAAATTATAAACATAAAGAAGTTATTCAATTCATCATAATATATAAATAGGACACATACATATTGATTGATAACTAAATAATTACTAGTAAAGTCGATCAAAGCACCAGTTTGGCTCTTTTGTGGATCATCCTTATTCAGCACATTTAATCTCATGATTCAGAAGCTCTTCTCAGCTTCTATACCAATTTGAATTTATTATACAGGAAGAGAAATATCTTAAAACTAAAGAAACAAATCGTTTCAGACATGTTCCAGACAAAGCCGACCTAATGATGTCTCACAAAGGTGAAGTGAAGTGAAAGTGAAAGTGACCTAGTTGTCAGATATGGTGACCCATACCCGAGATGTGACCTCTGCATTTAACCCATCCAGTGACTAGTGAACATACGCACAGCAAGTTGTGAACACACGTACACCCGGAGCAGTGGGCAGCTATCAGTGCAGCGCCCGGGGAGCGTGTAGGGGTTAGGTGCCTTGCTCAAGGGCACCGCAATCGTTACCTGCCGGCCCTGAGGATCGAACCGGCAATTCTGGTCACGAGTCCGACTCTCTGACCATTAGGCCACGATTGCCCCGTGTCATAAGACTTTGGATACAAAAAAGGCAAAAGCATTCAAATGGGTTGAGAATGTGTAAAACATGATTGGGATAAAATCCCTCTAAATCAGGGGTCCTCAAACTTTTTTCTTCAAGGGCCACATAATTCTCCCTGTCTTTAATGGTGGGCTAGGTCGGTTTGTAACAGAAAATTACATGGGCCGGAGGTACTAGTGAAATTATTGTGGAGATTTAAATATGAAATGTATTTATTATGCCTCCTAATGGTAGAATAGATTATTTCGTTATGCACCGTACAGACAAATGATTACTTTTCAAGAGATATAGCCTATTTAAAGGGCATTTTTATTACTATCATAATGACATTTTTTTTATATTGAGTGCTATTCAATATCAAAACATTTACTTATGCATATTAATTAACCTTTATCTTTCCCAACTGCTTGGCCATTCTGCGTCTCTTTGAAATTTTCCGCTGGTTCGCACGTCAGCTGTACGTTATGTTGAGCATACCATTCTGTTGGTAGGTGAATTTAACAAATAATTAGGCAATAACTTAGCGAAATTTGAGTCTGAAAGACACTATTTATTATCAAATATAGACATGATATAAGCAGGGGCGATTCTAGGTTTTCAATATTAGGGGGGCTCAGCCTGCAATGAGGACATATATAAATACACATATATATATATAGCCAGACTCTAAGCACAACATACCGTATGCATTACTAAAACTAATTAAGAAAGAATATGCAGATAAGCATAAAAGTTATTGTTATTAAAATGAATATCACATTAGTCGGTCAATGTGCAACATTTATAATACACAAAGTGACAACAACAGCCACAAATCCATATAATAAATGTCACAATTAACTGCCGAGTCATTATTAAGGAGTAGGAATTACTTGATATGTTTCCCTGCCATTCATTCCGATTAGCACGAGTGCTGTCACTCTTTTGCATGACTGCGTGTTCATCTATAACATCCACAATATATTTTAAATTAATAATAAAAATACTGCAGCTTCTGAAAAACGATAAAGACCTTCTAGGTAAACTTTTGTTTCCTCGGAACTCAGAACAATATATAACTATAGCAACGTGACTCAAAACTACCGTCAAATCTCTATAACTTAGGTGCGTAGAAATAAAACAGAACATCATCTTGAATTACACATTTCTGTGCACTACAATATCATTATAATCGTTTTCTAAAGCATGCCATCATTGGTGTGAAGTGATGTGAAGGGTCAACAAGAGCATTATGCTGTTCAACTGCAGTAACCAGCTTTTTTTTCTCCATATTGATTTTTCTTCTTATCTTGTTTCTCCCTTTGTTTGTGGCTGAAACAATAACATTTTTTTAGGCATTTTATACAGGATTACTATTTATATATACACAACTGATAAAACGTTTAAGAATAATTACTCATTCATATTTTTCAACATTTTACTAAACATAGTAAGCTCATCAAACCTTTTTTTAAACTTTATTATCTATTCATAAAATGTTTACTTTATTTATATCATCTTCAGTGTAGTCACCTCTTGTTTAGAATTTGCAGAAATATTCTCTTGGTATTTTATAAAGCAACTTCTTAGGGTTTATTCCCTTAAATGCCTTTTAAACAATATTGTAATGAATATTTGAGTTTCGTAAATAAAATAAAATATTAAATAATAATAACTCTTTTTATTACCAACTTAAGACATTTAAGCATAACCTTTTAAGCAATGATTCTAAAAATATAAAGCAAAACATTTCACTCATCTATTGAAAAACCTTTAACCTGTAATGCAAGCAAAAACAGAATCAATTAATTTACATGCAAACACTCATCGGTGTGTCTGTAAAGATGATGACGTCGTTGTTTGATGCTGACAGCCATCTCCTCAATCGTGTTCATTAATGGTTCGACGGAACATCGTTGTCCCCAGATGTTGCTGTTATGATATTCAAATGCAAACAAGAGTAATTAATAGTATTCTGAACAGCACACTGCAAGGTAATATAACAATATCATTTTGAAGCAACTACATACCAGTGTGGGCCCACTCCTGCACTTCTGTGACCCACTGCTTGATGACTTCATTATCCACGGCCAGTTCACTTTTCATGTCCTCAAGGCTTTCTTTCTCCTTTTTGAGATTCTGCTGAGTCTAAACACTCTAAACCAGTTAGCCAAGAATGCTTAATTTTTATTATTATCAGTCAATGTTTTGCACTCAACACACACAGACATTACCTTCCTATGCCTTGTGCAAAGAGTTTTGCACATGTTTTGGACTTTGATTTTGTTCCACCCAATGCACTGCAGTGTGAGCATGTCTGTACGACCTTTAAATTTCAAGACAACAACAATGGTATGCACACACTGCTATAATAGAACAGCATTGTCATTTTTTGGAAACTACTTTTTGGGAAATACACACCGGCTTTAGACATGAACTTTGTGCTTATAGCAATCCTTGACAAAAAGCTATTTGCCTGCTCCACTTCCTCTCCCATGGTATAGGCAGCACCAGTTTGATAGCTACCACTCCATTTGATCTATTGGGGGAGAACTAGTTTAGGAAATGCAGTTTTTTTCTACAGATAAAAGAACAGTTGTAGTTTAAGTTAGAAGAGACAATACAACAATTTTAATTACCTCACATTTTATTCCATGTACTTTAGCATGCATGACTGAGAGGAATGGCTTTTGATCGAGAAGGTTCCTTAGTTCAGGGCAGACCCTGCACACTTTGATCAAGTAGGGCCAGTATTTACACATTATGTCAGCACAGAAAAATGTGACATTTTCAGTGCAAAGGTCCTTATGCAGATACAATGGATATGCATATATCTCTCCTCTGAACATATTCAGTGCTCTCAAAAGAACACCATGCCTGCAGACAGCCACCTCAATTCCCTCCTCATCTAATCTACTGCTGCTCTTTCTTGAAGACTCTTTAGCAGCTGCAAACTCTGCAGATCCACAGACACCTTTCCAGGTGCCTGCATGAAACAAAGGACAAATAAAACAGGCACCGGAAATAAAATAACACAAATAAAAGAACGTGATGTTTTCATATAAGTACTTGCAGGCAAACTTACATGTGGTACTTTTTTGCGGAAATCATCAACAAACGAGGAAACATCTTCATCCTTGCAGAGGAACACTCCATCAAAGTAGCCAGATTCCTTTGAACTAATGAAAGGATTAGACAGAACAGATATTGACAATTTATTTTAAATGGATATAAATTTAATTCCTAATTTCAGGCAATCTTTAAGAATTGTTGCACTGATGATGGGGTATGCAAAAAACTGTTCTGCTACCTGGAAAACATGCTGCACCCAGGTTAAAATAGTGAT
Source organism: Triplophysa tibetana (assembly GCA_008369825.1). Lineage (NCBI taxonomy): Eukaryota > Metazoa > Chordata > Actinopteri > Cypriniformes > Nemacheilidae > Triplophysa > Triplophysa tibetana. Next base: position 1,154,339 of record CM017917.1, on the reverse strand, counting down.
TTGATAGTTTTGAAATGACACATGTACTCTACCATTTAAATATTTGGGGTCGACTTGACAAAAATGTTGTAAAGGAGTGATTCACCGGAAATATGTGTTTTTCTTTGTCTTTGGTGTGTTATAAATTGCCCATGCATATATTAGACATGTAAAAGTGCAAAAATTCAAGTGTCAGAACAAAAGACGCACGCATTCTATCTAAAGCGAATGCTCACCCAGACCTGCCTGAAATGCCTTGTGTAACCACACACCCACCGCCCAAATGTATACGCAAGTAAGGTGGGCATACATGTCAGTACAATTGCTTTGGAACCTGATGTTCCAAATATGGCAAAGAGGAGATACAAACATGCACCTTGTGTGGAAAATACAGCGTTTTTGAACCTAAATGAAACATACATTTTTATTACATCTAAAACAAACGATAATATTCGCTTAAGCCATGTCATACGACCCCTTTAAAACCCTTTTAAAGATAAACTGGTGAACTTTTCACCAGTATATATCAATAAATATATCAGTCCAAATATCTCAATAAAATATTTGCTTAAAAACGTAAACAAATAAATAAAGGACTTACTTTCCAGCCTTTTTGAAGCGGTGAAGTTTGCGGTTGCCATCGACTGCAACTGCTAGCATGAGAGGGGTGCAAGCAGTACACTTGAAATGTTGTGCGCCACAGATCTTGTCAACTTCATATCGACAGATAGACCACTCAAGAAAGCTCTTGTAAAAAGCATCCCCACACAGATTTCCACTCTATTTGAAATAAGAATAAATGTACATAACACTCAATCAAAGAATGGAGTATGCCATTCATCACAAGTTAAGTATGGTCAGACAAGTATCCCTACCCTGCCATAGTGTGCCGTCTTCATGTCAAGCATTCTAATGAATGCTAAACGAGACAATCCAGGGGCAGCCATTTTCAAATCCTCAAAGGACAGGAATACTTCAAAATCATAAAGTGTGCTGAAATGAATTGTGCCAGGCCAGTAGCCAGTATCCTGAACTTCTCTCAAACCCGTACCCAATTTTCTTGGCATCTTTCACAGTAAAGCCGGGGTATTGAAAGATCATAGCGACCTAGAAAGTAATTTATTGTCAGCTCATGGAATTAAAGGAGCATTAAATATTAAAAAGATTAAACTTTGTAAGTCTACATGACGGTCACAAACGTTCAGTAACATGTACCATAAGTCATTATCTTTCCTTAAACCATTTCAAACACAATTTATATAACATGCTAAATTCATTTTTAGATTATCCCACCTACTTACAAAGTCAATGTTACTCTTTTAACAAGAACATAACAAACAATTCTTAAACAATAAAACTTGCTATATTTTTGATAATCTGTTTAAAGAACAACTCAAGTCTTTGAACAAATGTGTTATTACTAAAAATAGTGACAATCAATTATTCATTTTTAATAATCAATTGGACATTTACCTTTCATGTTGATAACAGTAATGGACCTTCCTTTTCCAACACTGTACTTTTTCTCTCCACACTGGCAGATGGAAACTCGTAGCGCCATTGGTAAAAGTCGAGCTAAAATAAGACAATACAACAAAATAAAATAATAATACGATTGCTGCATTTCAAAAGCATATGGCTTGTACATAAAAAGTTTAAAGATTTCAAACAATTAAAATGTTAAAAGTTTACAGACAATCATGATGATGAAAGTATCGCCCATCAGGGTCCTGCTTCATCACTGTAGTGGGAGCTACTGCCTTGTGGAATCCAGCAATCATAGAGCTTCTGTTGTGAAACACATGTGTACTGTAAACAACAATGTCGCACTCCATACAAATGTACTGCTTTGGTAAACATTCTCTGCACTTAAACACTGCCTCATTTGCCTTGCACTTTTGGCAAATATGGGGTATGATGTGCTCTGTCGCAAGCATGTTGCTTATCAAAGATGGTCTAGCCTCCTTCCATTTTTCACATGAATATGCGGCCCTCGTTCCCCAATCTAACAATGCTGAGGTGTTCTCCGAGTGAAAGTTATCACCAGCGCTTGACAACATGTCTTGCAATTCATGCAGAAGGGTTTCTGTCAGATGCAAACATCACAATGAACATGATGATAAAAAAATGACAATCTACATAACTTTTGACTTCCAATAGGTGATAGAATGGACTAACTACTCATTAATAAATATTAAAATGACTATTTACTTAAAATTTAGGTTGTCATTGTCATCATACTTTAAATGTAATTTTCTTATTTCAAAAGAACACCGAAGAGAGGCAAAATATTCATGGCTGAAAGAGAGAGTAATCAAAACACTGAATAAATGTTATACATTATATAGCTTATCATAAGGAGTTTACCCAAACCTCCTATATGATCACAGAACAACAGTAGGTTTACACTTAATACTAATGAGATGATTTGAAACTAACCATGATCTTGCTGACGAATCCTTGCTGAACTGTTGGCTTTGTCTTTGATTTATTAGCCTCTAAATCTGATAAGAGAAAGCATATAAACGTCAAATTTAAATGTCATTCAAAAACATTTATATTGTTATTATTCTAAATAAGTGTCAAGCAACATAATAAACTCTTGTTTATTATTAAATGCAACAATGTGCTTGGCAAATGCAAATATCATATACCGTACAAAATGGGCATGAATGGAGAACTACTCATTCTATAAAGTATTGAATATAAAAGAAAGCCACAGGGCATTTACCACATGCACACTGCTTTGCATTGTTATTTAGATAATCTCTTACCTGTGGTAAAATCACATTGAACACAGTTTTAGTTTATTATTCAGTAAGCCAGCTTACATGATGTCACTTTACTAACAGTCAAATACTACAGTTTATGCTTACATTCTCAATAAATGAAAGACATATTAACATAACATTTCCATTAGCTCAGTAGAACTTACCATGATGGGTGGATATAGATGGCTTGGGGATTTGTCTGGATTTATTCACAAATATGGGTTTATCTCTCTTTCTTGACCTTTTAAGTGGACTTTCTTGCACTCTTCTTTGCCTGTGGAATAAAGTAGAATTTTACAAAAGCCGTGTATGTCATCACCAGTTACACAGGTTTGGCAGATAAGAATGACATCTTAATAATTTATATTATCTTTTAAAATTCTGTCAATTCACTTAGATACATAACGTCTTATTAATATTTAAATAAAGTTATATTTGCATAATATCATATATTACTTTACCGAAACTGGATGGACCATATGGTCATTCTGGGTCAGCTGTTCAATAAGCTCTCTGCTTTGATTTAGGACCTCGTCCAGTCGAACTTTGGGACCGTCATGGCTGAGCTTTAGAATAATCGTTTGACATTGTTTCAGAAGTTCATCCAGCTCAGTTCTGCAGTAGTCTTGGCTGAGCTTTGCAGCATCAGTTTGCCCTTTTTTAATCAGGCCATCCATTTGATTTATATCGTCAATTCGATTGAGCGTTGCAGTAACTGCCTGGCCTTTTTAAGCAGTTCATCTAATTGATCTTTATCAGCAGAAGTCATAGTTATGATAACCAACGTTAATGCAAAGACAGTGTAAATGACCAGAGTATAGAGGCAGAGAAGGAAAACTCTAACAGAAATGTGTAATTAAAGTTCTTCTTCTTCGGTTTTATAGCGGATGGCACCAACGTAAAGGTGCAATATCGCCACCTACTGTGCTGGAGTATGGTCCAGAGTTGGGAAAATAACGTATAATCTAAATTACCACACTATCTCAATCTAATAAACACCAGGGTGCGGCCGATAAATTGTCCGGGGGCAACTGCGGACATTCGGTTAAAAAACGTATAGGTCTAACTTTACATATCAAGTTTCTCTTATAATTTTATGGCGACGTGCATATCACATTTATCCTTCCGTAAAGGGAGAAAATATCCCGGATTTTAAATATCAAGATTTATACGTTTCGCACACCGGACGCGCGTCACGCCATGTTTCAA
>CM017917.1:1064891-1150280 GCA_008369825.1 Triplophysa tibetana | reverse complement strand
ATCAATCACACTTTGGCAGTCGTGCTTTTCATGTGTGTTAACAAAGAAGAAGAAGAGATCAATATGAGAGAGGAGTCATGACTGTGTGCTTCTCTTCTCTACTCTCTCAACTGTCATAAGCTGTATTTTAATAACATAAAACCTCAAATACACAATAATCTGTTATTATTTACTTATTTGTCTTTTCTGTTAATAGTGAAATAGTGAGTGAACGTGAGCAGTTAAACTACATGTTAACCAGCAGTGACTGAACTGATCAAATGTGTATCAAACTGTGTGTGTTTATAGATGAGCTGTGTTCATGTTCAGATGTCCAGACACTCATAAATGTTTGAAATGAAAAAGGCTCAAACAAGGACAGTAAGAGATGAGTTGATGAAACACAGTTGTGTATGTTCACATGTCATTGACGTGTCAGTGCGGTCTGAAGTGAATGTGTTGCTTCTTCCTGTCGCTCACTGAACACAGTAATGTGCTCCTGCTCTTGTGCTTAACATTTATACAAACTCACCAGATTTATCACTACATGCTTTTAGAATAAGACACGAAATCTAGAAACAAAGTCACTAAGTTGACAACACTGACTAGACGTCCTTCAGGACTGAGATAAGAAATGTTTCTAAGATTTATTAATAATTTGAAAGAGAATGAAATAAAATGTTTTATTAAATCTTACTTCAGTGTCTCCAGTTTACAGTGAGGATTCTCCAGTACAGTAGAGATCAGCTTCACTCCGGAATCTCCTACATTATTAAGAAACAGATCCAGATGTCTCAGGTGTGAGGGGTTTGATCTCAGAGCTGAAGTCAGAGCAACACAACCTTCATCTGTGATCTTACACTGACTCAACCTGTAGAGAACAATAACACACACTTCAGTCTCTCACTTCAGCAGAATGTCATGAATGAAACACATATTACACTGAATAACATTCATCATCATGTTAAATCTTCAGCTCATCATTAAAATGCTGTTCTCACGCTCTCACACCACACATCTGTTTTCTTACACAGGACCGTACGCACCATTGTTTCTATAGTGTGTCATCAAATGTGTGTAATAATTGTGTAAAAGCCGAAGTGTATTTAATGCTGCAAACATTTGATAAGGTCTCAGTGGTCTAACAGCGCTCCTCAATGTCAAAATAAGTGAGGTGACCAATCAAATGAAAGAAGACGAGAGTTAGTGTTGACAGAGCCGAGCGCTTCTGTAAATAAAGTTTTTCATGTGCAGATGATCTGATGAGCTCAGAATATAAACACAACAAGTAAAGTTTCATGTTAAGCGTGTGTGAATGTCCCACATTAAACTGTTTCCTTATAATGGACTTCTATGGAGGAGAAAACACTTAACGTGACATTATTCACTTTATCTGTGGAATAACAACTCCTTCTGTTGACAGCAGCTTGTGTTTATTACAAGTAAGATTGGACAGAAATTGAGTTTTTTTCTGCTGGTTGTTTGGGTACGTTAAGTGCTTTTCACATTAAGCATTTTACAAAGTCCCAGTAAACTGTGTGGCTTTTAAAGTTTGTTTATTGGTTGTGTTTAATCTATTCAAATAAAAATATATACTTATATATACTTAAATACATCATTTCACCTGATTTCAGTGATTTATTCTTTTTGACAAGATCTCTTAACCATTGTTTGAAAAGTCCATGTCTGATCTGAGCTCAACATTTAAAGGGACAGTTCACCTAAAATTAAAAGTAATAAAATGATGTTGATTGTAGTTATCAAATGTTTGACAATCACAATACACTTATAATGTAAAGTTTTGTGTTTGTGTTTTATGACATTCCTGCATCTCAAATACTCCCCAACCAACCCATGAACATGAATATAGAAGATGATGAACTAAGAATCAGTACATGTGTGACTATCAGAGAGATGATCTTACTTCAGTGTCTTCAGTTTACAGTGAGGATTCTCAAGTACAGTAGAGATCAGCTTCACTCCTGAATCTCCTACATTATTATCAGACAGATCCAGATGTCTCAGGTGTGAGGGGTTTGATCTCAGAGCTGAAGTCAGAGCAACACAACCTTCATCTGTGATCTCACAACTCCTCAACCTGTAGAGATAAATGACAAATATTGCTGATAACATGAAATAATAAAGAGAAAATTAAACAATAAAAAAACAGACAAATCAGTTTCTCATTGTGTCTTTACTCATATAAACACATGTAAGTGTAATATTGTTGTTGTGTTTGTTGGTAAACGCAGATGTTTGAAGTTGAAGCTCATGAACATCAGACTGATGAAGAACACTGTGTGGAGTTTCTCTAAAGCACTCTGATGTTCTTCAACAAGAATTCAAAAGGCTTCAGACAAAACAAAACCTTTGATAACACAAACACTAGATCAACACCATCAAACTGTGATGTGACATCTCTAAACTCATCTGATTATAATTCACACATCAGATTCTGTGAATAATACACATCAGCTCTCAAGATGTGATGCTGCCAACACCTTCTGTTTTACATCTACATCAGACAAATGAAACCCTTGATACTCTCTGGATCAGGATCAAAAATACTGGACAAATATAAAAATGATTTAAAATTTAAAATAATATCATTAAATAAGTTTCTAGCTTTCCTGTAGCTCAGTGGTAAGAGCATTGCGTTAACAATGTCTGCTATATGTATAAATGTAAATGTACGTAAAGGATAATGTTCAGCCTATATATTTACTGGCTTTGTGTTTGATGTGAAAACTTCATTTAATTTGGGGCTCAGGTTTCTATAAAGTGAGCGATAGTTACAAGGAATAAAACAGTAACAGTGAAGTGATTGTTGTTAGTTTTACTTACTTCAGTTTTCTGGATTCTTTAATCACAGGCTTCAGTTTCACAAGAACTTCATCTGCTGTATTTTTATCTCCAATAAATCTCTTCAGATCAAGTTCATCTAAATACTGATCAGACATCAGCATCACAAAAACTAAAGCTGACCACTGTGAAGAGGAGAGTTTGGAGCCTCCGACTGATTCAGATTTCACATAATGTTGAATCTCCTGCAGCAGTGAATCATCATCCAGTTCATTCAGACAGTGAATCAGATTGATGGATTTCTCTGGAGACAGATTCTTCTTGATCTTCTGTTTAATGTACTTAACAGTTTTCTCTTTCTTGTAGGAGCATCTTCTCATGTGTGTCAGTAGATGCTGTAAGAGAATCTGATTGGACTCCAGTGAGACACCCAGAAGAAAACGCAGGAAAAGATCCAGATGTCCATTCTGACTCTGTAAAGCTTCATCTACAGCTCTCTGATGAAACTCACATAATGAAACCTGCTCTGGTGATTTCAATTTAAATAAGACCAGAATTTTAGAAAGCAGACCTGGTTCAGGATCAAACACATTTCTCTTGTAGATTGTGATGGAGATGTGAGCATAAAGAGCTGCGAGATGTTCCTGAATGCTCAGATGAACAAAGCAGTAAACTTTCCCCTGATACAAGCCAAACTCCTCTCTGAAGATCTGAGTGCACAATCCTGAGTACACTGATGCTTCTGCTACATCAATGCCACACTCTCTCAGGTCCTCATCATAGAAGATCAGGTTCCCTTTCACAAGCTGCTCAAAAGACAGTTTGGCCAGTTTGAAGATCATGTCTTCATCATTCTTCACTTTCTTCTCATAGTCCTTCTGATGTTTGATGTTTGTCTGAATGATCAGGAAGTGTGTGTACATTTGAGTGAGAGTCTTGGGGATCTCTCCTTCACTCTCTGCTTCACTCAACATTCTCTCTAGAACAGTGGCTGAAATCCAGCAGAACACTGGGATGTGACACATGATGTAGAGGCTCCTGGATGACTTCAGGTGTGAGATGATTCTGTTGTTCAGACTCTCATCACTGATTCTCTTGCTGAAGTATTCCTCCTTCTGTTTGTCAGTGAAGCCTCGTACCTCTGTGACTCGATCAACACACTCAGAGGGGATGAGATCAGCTGCTGCTGGTCTGGAGGTGATCCAGATGAGAGCAGAGGGAAGCAGATTCCCCTTCATGAGGTTTGTCAGCATCACGTCCACTGAGGCTGATTCACTGACATCACACAACCTCACACTGCTGTGAAAATCCAGAGACACACGACACTCATCCAAACCATCTAGGATGAACAACACTTTATATTCACCGCTGGAGATTTCAAGTTCTTTTGTCTCTGGGAAGAAATGATGAAGAAGATGTAAAAGACTGAGTGTTTGGTTCTTCATCAGATTGATCTCTCTGAAAGGAAGTGGAAATATGAGCTGGACGTCCTGATTGTCTTTCCCTTCAGCCCAGTCCAGAATGAACTTCTGCACAGAGACTGTTTTTCCAATGCCAGCGACTCCCTTTGTCAGCACACTTCTGATGGGTTTGTCTTGTGCAGGTAAAGCTTTAAAGATGTCATTGCATTTGATTGGTGTGTCCTCTGTTGCTGTTCTCCTGGATTGTGTCTCAATCTGTCTCACCTCATGTTCATTACTGATCTCTCCACTTTCACTCTCTGTGATGTAGAGCTCTGTGTAGATCTCATTCAGCAGTGTTGGGTTTCTCTCATCTGATGTTCCTTCATACAAACACTCAAACTTCTTCCTCAGGTTTGATCGGAATGTGTTGAGGACTTCAGGAGGTTTAGACTCACGGCTGTAAAATAACAGATTATTACAGTTAGAAGAAGTGAATGTCTGAAGCAAATTAGCTTTTATATTTTTGTATCATAAGACACAGAACATATCTGCAGACTATTTTGCAATATGTCAACAAAACAACTCTGGTCCAGAAGCACTTCAGTTTTTTATACTAAACAAATGTTAACAAAATACAGCCAACAGAACATTCAGAAACTGAAATGAAACATTAAACAAACGTCTTTAAGAGTTTAACTATTTATGTGAAATAATGAAAAACTAAACAGTTGAAACAGGAAGTGCTTCTGGACCAGTGTTGTTCTGTAGGGTTTATAAATGACTTTTATTTATAATGTGTTTAAGAGAATTGTTCACACATAAATGATAAATGTCTGATAGTTTACTCTTCCTCATGTCATCTTAGATGTTCATCACTTCTTCAGTTAAACACAAATGAATCATTTTATATTAAACAGTCGTCTTTATATCTTCTTATAAAGGTTTCGTCTTGTTGAAGAACCAGAAAACAAACACATCCATCATATAATCACATGAGACATAATAGAGACACATGAGAACCAACATGTTCCTTCATCATTTTCACTTTCTTTAATCTTATAATATGATTGTTTTTATTTTTTTATCACGAAACTAAAACACTGATGTAGGACCTATAAAGTGACGTATATGTTTATAACAATTCAGCTAAAGGACAGAATAAACATTCTGTGATGACATGAGGATGAATAAGTTATGACAGTGTTTATATTTCTGGATGAACTCTTCCATTGAGTGATGCATGCTGGGAACTCTTTCATCTTGTGATTTACCTGAAAGCAGGACTCATGTCTTCATTGAAGTGTTGTGGTTGATTCTCAGACGGATCAAACTTCATCTTCTGACAGACGGGTTCTGTTACCAGTGGTCTGATCAGGACGATTGAAAAGCAAGAATCAGACACTTTGATATTAGTGATTTTTTCTCATTACTTTAATAACTCTACAGTTTTTACACTGTTGTGAAAGTAACTTATGAATAAATCCTAATTCTGATCTGTGTGTTAATAGACTTTAGGCCGAATGTCACATGCAGAAAGCGGTTCAGGTCTTTTGTATGTGCTTCACTACACATAGAGCTGTTTTACTCAACATGATGTCAAATGAATAGAGTTGATGTCCATCACATGTCCAGATTGATAACTGAACTGAAAACTGAAACTGATCGTCTTCTTATAACATTTGAATAATAAAAGAGAATAAAATGATAAAATCTCGTTTGGTTTGCTGATCACTGTTAGTTCATACGGCTGCTGACACTTTCTCTTACAACCTGTTTTCTGGTTTAGTCATGTGACATACATTAGTCATGTGACACACATTAGTCATGTGACATACATTAGTCATGTGACATACATTAGTCATGTGACAAACATTAGTCATGTGACATACATTAGTCATGTGACAAACATTAGTCATGTGACATACATTAGTCATGTGACACACATTAGTCATGTATGAGGGAATTCATGTTCATGCTCTTTCTGTGTGAGTGTGTATAATAATGAAGGAAACAAATCATCACAAGAGCAATTTCTCATCTCTTTTAACGAATAAATCAAATCAAATGTCAAAAAATAAATATACTTTTATAGATGTTTTATACCTGACATCAGGTCTTGTATCTCCACTGTTAAAGTGTAATGGATGACCCATAGACCAGTCACTCTTCATAGACACACAACTGAACGCTGGATCTGATCTCATCTGATCAACTGATCTATAACACACAACACATTACACTTCATTACTGTATTCCAACAAATAAAAACATGTGTTATCTTTTCATATTTACAATGCTAAAATTGTTCATTTTAATAAGTGTTTCCACAGACGTGTTGATTATACTTCATCCTGTAGAGTCTTTCTGAGTTTATAAATTACATTTTATGAATTTGTCTCTTTGTGAACATCATTGAAAATGAGGATCAAATTTCTTAACAATTTCTCGTCTATTTTCGAAATAAATCATCAAATAAAATGTTTAACTATAATCATTCAGTCATGAGCAGAAATAATGTCACTCTTGGTTAATATGAGCAAAGAAGGCTGTAAAAATAAATCTGCATCGTTTCTCCTTTTGATCTTTTTTTTTTAAATCTTTTTTTCTCCAATACATGTTTGCCAGAATTATTGACCCCTTGTATTTAATGTCTTTTATGTCTGATGGGGTTTGAGAACACATCTCAAGTCATCTGAGTCCATTCCTCCATACAGAATCTCTTCAGATCCTTCAAATGTTGGTTCTCTCTCTTCTTCAGTTCATCTCACTCATGTTCTATAGTGTTCAGATCAGTGAACTGGGATGACTATGACAGGATCTTGATTTTGTGTTCAGTGACTCATTTTTGGATGATTTGGATGTTTGTTTTGAACCTTCCATGTGCTGATGGAAGATCTAACCACGACCCATTATAATATTTCTATCAGAGCAGGTCAGGTTTAGATGTTTTTATTTGATATAAAACATGACGTCATGTATCTGAACAACACGTCTAGGACCTCTGGTATTAAGTAGGTCCACAACAATCTCTGTGTGCACCAAACGTGTCTTGTGTTATTGCTGACAAAAAACTCTTGTTCATTTCACGCAGATTCACAACATCTCCAGTCCATTAAAACTTCTTAACTATTGGCCTGATGTTGGAAAGGAGAATATTTATTGTTTGAACTATTTCCTTTTGTCACATAATGCCACGGACCACAGATACTAATACACTTATACACTTTAAGAAAAACAGCAACACGAACAAACAGGATACAAACCATTCTAATAAATAGACTTAATAATAATGACCAGACCGAACAACGATGGGGCAAACAGGGTCTTGTACAGTTGGTGTGATGAGTGGATTACAGACATGAAACAGGTGAGGGATGCAATACAAGATTATAACGTAAAACAATGCACAGGACTATAGACTTCGACTTAATGGACGGCTGCCAGTGAGACCAGTTTTTCTTAATGGTGGCACCAGTGTGACTGCCAAAATGATCCATATCTAATTTTTGTGGCACATTCAGTCACTCAATTTCTTCTCTCCTCCTTCAACCATTCACTTATCTATCAGTGCTCCCGCACAAAAGACGTAATGTGCGGGTGTAAGATGCGTATTTAATGCTATGATGATGAAGCAGAAGGACCCACAGAGCAGACGAGTGAAGTGCTCAGTCTTGCAACTAAAATAAATATGTTTTGCTGCAGAATACAAGAATTTCAGCGGCTAAAATAAAAAACAGCAAAAATAACTATAGAATAAACTACAGAATAAAGCTCTTAAACAAAAAAAGGTCATGTTTTATATCACGTTATATACATTTATTTGTGAGTCTCTATAAATGAAAGCCAAACATGTGTATCAATGCAGCTTTCATGAAGAATAATCACTAAAAGCTTTAAGGACTCGTGTGTTTAAGATATACGCGCGCCCAGAGAGTCAGAGCACAAAATACTAAACCGAGTTATCTTTCACAGCTTCTTAGTCTGAAACCATCATATAAACACAAAATGACGTCAACATTCCCATATGAGCAAGTATCCTTGTTAGAGTACACTGTATAAACGCATGTGTCACACTATATTAGATCGATTTAGTTGTAAAATATCTGCTTAAAATATGGTATTAATCAATTCTTGTTTATCTGTGTGAGTTTATCTATAAACAATCATTTGTATTAATTGGTCATTCAATTATTAATTGCATCAAACACGTCTGGATGTAGTTTTAGTGTTTCTGGTGCTATCAAAAGAGGTGCTGGTGCCACCAACTGTATGACTTCTTAGCACCAGTCCCTCCTCTCTCAAATGTTAATGTTTTCTTATAATGTGAAAAATAAGAAACTCTTTCATTTTACCTGGAACTATGACAGACACTTTCATTAGATTGTAGATCATTTCTACACCTTAAACACAAAAACACAATCAGACACAATCAGACTGTCTAATATTACTGAACTACATAGTTTTACACAACTGTTGTACCTCTGATCAGGTGATGTGTCTTTAAATGTCAGTGGTTGAGTGATAGATCGATCACTCTTCATAGACACACAACTGATCTCAGGTGAGTCTGATCTCTTCTGATCAACTGATCTGTAACAGAAAGTCAATTATTATTTTAAGTAAATTATTCATTCATTCTTTGTCATTTGTTATAGAAAACATGCTGAAGATGAATAATTATATTAATATTTAGATTGTATTGTGCTTTAATATAATTAAGCATATTAATATGTAAATGCACAGTAAATGTTTTTAAACACAGACTTTAATAAGAATACCTGAATCCTGGAGAATAATCTCCATCTCTGAGTGTTTGTGAATCATCCATGAATCATTCAGTCACATCAGTCTGATCTTCACTGATGAATCTGATCACCTCCACTGACTCTGAATGGATCTGATAAATCACATATTTACACATTATAATTATTATTATTACTATTGTAAGGTGGTAAAACATGTTAGAAAAGAAGAACCACCATCCACCCACTGGCCCAATGATGGAGTCCAAGTGTCATGGCGAAGGCATGCGCGAGTTCTGTCTTTCCAGCGCTCTGGGTTGTTACAGTTAACGATATTTTAACTGCGTAAAAGATAAAACTCCAAAAGATAAAAAGGAAACCTCGTTGAATGATATTATTTGTGTTTGATTATTATGCGTGATAATAATCCTGCAACTTTGGTCAATGTTTGATTATCCCGCTTTACTCTAAACTATATTCACTCATCCGATTCTCATGTCGCTTAGAGTCTCGCGCCGGCCGTTTATATGCGGATCTCATGGTCACAAACTCGCCAGTCTTGGTCACTGCCAGAGGTAAGAGACCAGTAACATTGAGGTGGCTGCCCCCTGCAACTCACTGCTAAACGCACCTTCTTTGCTCAGCCTAGATTATTTACACCTAATCACAAGCAACAATTATTTTCAGCCAGAGGTCATGACCACTCCACAGCGATAGACCAATCTTACCTTCACTAATGGCAGCTTTATATAATCCTGCTTTATATAATTCCCATGTACACTTAACTGGAATAAAATGACTGTAATCAGAGTCTGAGACTTACCCTATTTAGATTGGTCAGACAACCCTTGTGTTGTTCTAACAGAAATTCACATTAACAGCCTCTAAGATCTAAGTACACTTAAACTAATGCCAAGTTGTTAGCCGGATCTCTTAAATTCTCAGCTGGTGTGTCTTTGCCACCTAGACAGGATTCTAGTCCGTTACTAACCTGAGCGGGGATCTGCGGTAACAAGGATGTAACGGGATACAACATAATTCTTATACTGAATACATAATATAAGAACTTGTTAATAAATTCAGAATTCACAAGTACCCATCGCACTGAGACATTTCAAATGATAACAAATATCCATATGAAGATTCTATATAAGATGGTATTTGTCAAATCCAGTTCATGGGTGAGCTTTGAATCGCTCTGAGTTCAGTTGGAGAGAGATGAGAGGGGGAGAAGAGAACAGATGTAAAGGTGTGAGATGATAATCATCATTCATTGTTTTACGCTGTCTGAGATGGAGATGCAAACCCTGTGAGGACTTCATTGTATTGGATGAAGTTCTGTGTTTCCCGGGATGTGGTGCCCTTTTGACACTATTATTATGGTTTATTGTGAAATTGTCTGTAAATCAGAACACACAAATATATATTAATATAAAGGTTTAAATAAGAATGAATCAAAACAAATACATTTTTTTCGAGGCAAATTCATTCACCCAATTTATACATCATTTATCTGCATTGAGGGGATATCTATAGTTTTCAGTCACGTGACCTGCTGGGGGGCTGGTGGTCAATAAAGCGGCTGTTTACATTGAGATCTCAAGTTTCCTTCAGTTTCAAGACACGAATATTTAAATCATCACAACAGAAGAAAAACTAAGATATGAACACAAACTACACAACGTTATGATCCATATATACAGATAGCAGCACCGCAGATGTATTTTAATCACAGATTCCTGTCAGAGCTCCTCTGATGTCAACATGTATTTTGTGGAGAATCCCTCGAGACGTTTATGGCACAAAATTCATTATTTCTGGATTTTCTTTCTCAGACGAGATTCTGTACAAACACAGCAGTTATTTTATTGCACAACAATGATTCGTTATTTAAGATAAACGCGGAAATCAACAACTTTGAACCTCTCAGACATCGACAGAGATCTCATTGCTCATCCCGCTGATGTTCCGCCTAATGCGCTGCGACACTTCAGTGCGACGACACACGAAACTATGAGGCCCGTTAACAACTAAAATACAAAGTTTTACTTCTCGTCTGTATTTAGTGCTAATGTTAGCTGAAGACTGAACCTTTAGCTGTAGCTCCACATCATCTAGCCTTGCAAAGATAAACGCAGTTTTAAAATCAGTAAAAGATCAAATACTCGACACTTACCTCGATTAAAATGTTACTAGAAACTCAAAAGATCCCATCAGAGTTAAAAAGTGACTTTATCACTAGTGATGGGAAGTTCGGATCATTTTATCGACTCGAACCTTTGAGTCTCGTTCAGCAAAATGAACGAATCTTTTTTCGAGTCATATCGGTCCATTCGTTCATTTTAGCAAAGTATAATTAAATTGTTACGAGTCACTTTCCTAACAAATCTACTACTAATGCAAACGTTGATCACATAACAACCAATACAAGACTATAATGCTATAATAAACAGAAAAGATGAATAACTTGTTTACATGGGTATTTAGTCTATGATTTGCTCACCTCACCTGTTATCTGACAAGTCTTCGGATTTGACTCGTTCATCACGTGACAGCCATGCACGTTTAACAAATGCAGTCAGAGCCGGAAAGAGAATCGATTAGTTCACCTCTCGAGTCTTCGGGTTCGAGTCGTTCGGTCTTTTGTCACGTGACCACTTGTCGGATCAGTATAAAACACAATACAGTAAAACTGTATTTTTATAATGTTGGATCATATTTTAAGAATTATCATAAAATTATCAAAATATGTGAAAAAAGCATAGATTGTTCATTTTTGTCATTTTCTTGTTGCGGTTTTCTTAAAGATTCTTTGTTATTTTGAAATAAATATGACAATACAATATTCATTAATTTGTCATTTCACTTTCTTTGTCTATCAATAAACAAACACTAGGGCTAGGCTATGCACCCGTTGTTAGGAAGGTTGTAAATTAGCTAATTTCTCTGTCCAAAGCTGTCACATCACATGATAAGAGACCGAACGACTCGAACCTGAAGACTCGGGAGGTGAACTAATCAATTCTCTTTCCGGCTCTGATTGCATTTGTTAAGCGTACGGAGCATGTTGCACAATGCGCATGCGCGACTGAACGAATCACTTCGCAAGACGACTCGTTCTTCCCGAGTCACATTTAAGATTCGAACGGCCCATCACTAGAGCTCACATGACGGGCTGTCGGCAGTCTAAAATCATGATATAATAAGAAATGAGAATGTCCTCTTCTTTATACTACTCAGTAATGATCGCTTGTGTTTATATACATTGTCCATATGTTAGTAACAAACGACTGAAAGGTTTATGACTTGATAACCGCGTGCACGAGCTGGACAATCCCGGTTTATTGTCTTTTTGTACTAAAGGGATACATTCCGATTTTGTCAACCGATCAAATATAATGTGTTTCACCGATACTGCACGTGTAAGCAGCTGATCGCGCGCACACTCAGCGCGTGCCTCCTTTAAGATGCGCAGCGTCTGCGTTACAATGCGCAGCTGTCGGTGTACCAGTATAATGATGCAGAATTAATGTGGAGGAAATCATCAGCTCTGTCAATCTCTGTCATTCATTATTCACAATAAAACATCATTTAACCGTCGTCTCGGTTTATCTCATTCCTGAATGATCTCTGCTGCTGTGACTAAACTGTTGTGTTTACTGTCTCACTCTTTACCATGATGACACAACTATATGATCACTGTAAGAAACACTACACATGACATTAACACTAGTCAGAGTTGTCTTTATAGTGGTAGCAGTGTAAGTATATTGCAGGATGACCATATGAGACAATTCTGTCCACAATTCCCCACATGAGAAATACTGAAGTATATACATTTACTATCAAATGAACAGCTGATATAAAGTTTCCCATAATAACACAGAGAACATACATCAGAATCAGAAGGAGCTTTATTATCAAATGTTTTCTACACACGAGGAATTTGTGTTATAGTGACAGAAGCTGGCAGTGCACGTACAGCTGAAAGTGACAAGAGACAAGACACAGATAACAAAACAGTCAAAATAAATATGAGCAGAAGATGATATATTGTGTGCATGTGATATATATACTGTACAAGTTCTGAGGTGATATTTACAAACTGTGTAAGGGAATGTGATGCTGTGTGGTATATTAAATCAGTATCATATGTATAATAAATAAATATGAGCAGCTGATGATATATTGTGTGCATGTGATATATATACTGTACAAGTTCTGAGGTGATATTTACAAACTGTGTAAGAGAATGTGATGCTGTATGATATATTAAATCAGTCACATATGTATAATAAATAAATATGAGCAGCTGATGATATATTGTGTGCATGTGATATATATACTGTACAAGTTCTGAGGTGATATTTACAAACTGTGTAAGAGAATGTGATGCTGTATGATATATTAAATCAGTCACATATGTATAATAAATAAATATGAGCAGAAGATGATATATTGTGTGCATGTGATATATATACTGTACAAGTTCTGAGGTGATATTTACAGACTGTGTAAGAGAATGTGATGCTGTATGATATATTAAATCAGTCACATATGTATAATAAATAAATATTAGCAGAGGATGATATATTGTGTGCATGTGATATATATACTGTACAAGTTCTGAGGTGATATTTACAGACTGTGTAAGAGAATGTGATGCTGTGTGATATATTAAATAAGTGACATATGTATAATAAATAAATATTAGCAGAGGATGATATATTGTGTGCATGTGATATATATACTGTACAAGTTCTGAGGTGATATTTACAGACTGTGTAAGAGAATGTGATGCTGTATGATATATTAAATCAGTCACATATGTATAATAAATAAATATTAGCAGAGGATGATATATTGTGTGCATGTGATATATATACTGTACAAGTTCTGAGGTGATATTTACAGACTGTGTAAGAGAATGTGATGCTGTGTGATATATTAAATCAGTCACATATGTATAATAAATAAATATTAGCAGAGGATGATATATTGTGTGCATGTGATATATATACTGTACAAGTTCTGAGGTGATATTTACAGACTGTGTAAGAGAATGTGATGCTGTATGATATATTAAATCAGTCACATATGTATAATAAATAAATATGAGCAGCTGATGATATATTGTGTGCATGTGATATATATACTGTACAAGTTCTGAGGTGATATTTACAGACTGTGTGAGGGAATGTGATGCTGTCTGATATATTAAATCAGTCACATATGTATAATAAATAAATATGAGTGTAAGTGAGTAGTTTAGCACATATTTCACATTTGAATATTTCATGAGGATAACTTGAGGTCAGTCTGCACAAGATCAACATGTTTGTTTGCTTTGCATCCCTTTAAATAAAGTTTACAAGACCAAACATTCGATCATCTCGTCAATTATAATCCATTCAAACAATATTCTTTATAACTTTACTGTCATCGTCAGAGTATCACAAGAAAACATGTCATGACAATGAACTCTTTTAAAGTGTCGCTTAAACAACTAGACTTGAGAGTGAGTAAATAATTGAGTGAATATATATAACAACAATCAAATAGACAAATAAATAAATAAGTGGAAAAACACATGTAATAAAAAAGTGAAGTATAAATAAAAACACTCAGAAGCAGCTTTAAAAATCTCTAGTGATGTAATGTCAGGCCTGTGGTCTTGAATAGAAATGAACGCAGCGTCACGTTCTGTAACGTGAATTCAGGCCGGAAGTTGACAGAATTATAACATTAAACGAAACATATCGTTAGAATGTCGCAAAATGTATTCAACAAATACATGATTAAACATTATTAAATACAATTATTATTAAATACATGATTAAACATGTACAAAAACCCCAAAAACAAATACATTCAGTCTACTGAGACCGTTATCTCGACGAGTGGCCGATAACAAAACTATGAAACAATTCTGAACGCAGATTTAAAACACAAATCTTCTTTTCAACACTAATGATGTTTGTTTATCAAATAAAAGCTTCGCTCATGTCTTTCTAGATAATAAATGATGAATTATTTTACTTACTTCGTCTCTTAACAGTTCATGAAACAAGCGCATCCTGAAATGTGTTTTCACTTTCACTTCAACTTCAACAACATGTGGTTTCCGGTGTTTTCAGTAAAGTTCAGAGGTCTGAATAATAATACTGAAAACTTACACACTTATCAACTATTACAACTGAAATGTTAAGTTTATCTTCTATATTGTGATCAGATACAGATTTAAATCCTATAGTTAATACTTCAGTGAATGTATTTGTGTGATTAATGTCTTTTATCAAACGCTCTCATCATCACACGGTCTATGTCGCCCTCTGCTGGTGAAACACTGTAAACATCAGATCACAAACATCCTCACAGCAGATCAAACACTCAAGTCTGAATGAACTTCATTTTGCTGCTGTGAATAAATCATCTTTTTAATAATAGATAATTACTCTCAGTCACTTCTCAGGTCTGATATTTAACCAATAAAAGTATTAAAAGACTTGTGACTAAACCTGTTAACTGTAAAACCTCATAAGTTCACAGCGTCTCTATTGTGACTGAAGTGCTGAACACATTCTGCTCTACTCAACAATTATCTCTAAAGCCTTTATTATAGAAACACTAATGTTTTGTTGCACATTTACTCAAAACACATTCAAGAGTTGATGGATGTTAGTCAGTTTGTCTAAATAATGTAAATGGTAGAAGAAGAGACATGCGTTCTGACACATACTCTTGTATTGATCTTACTTTAGTTTCTAATAATCTGGAACATTCTTGTGAGGGAATTATATTAAAGACAGTTCAAGTATTGAGAGCGACAAGTTTCCAATAATATGCTCTATAAATGTTGAAATAGAAATCCAAGAAAGGTCTCGGCATGAGAAGTGAGATTTTACAAAAGCTGACGGGCAACAATGTGAAGAAATATGTTGAGAATCATCAGATTTAACTGTAATGAAGGATGATATTGATGAATGTGAGTCTGAAGTTTCACAGTTGATATTAAAAGCAGCTTTGAACAGAAAACCACTCAAGACAGTCCAAGGAAAAAGGAAAATGGTCCCATGATGGAATGATAAATGTACAGAAATGATAAAAGAAGGAAATAATGCTCTGAGAATATTAATAAATAACTTGAAGCAGGAAAATGTAATGAATGATCAGAAGAAAAAGTCTGAAGCTGGACGAGAAATGAAGAATAGTAAAGGAAACACATGGAGGAGTTACTGAACAACTATTGGACAGAAGTTGAAATAGGAGAGATATGATCAATGCTGAAGAAAATGAGTGAGAATAAAGTGGAGCTTAAAACAGCCGTATTACCGGATGAAGGAATAATGATCATGACACATCAGGAAAAGACACAAATATTAGGAAAGAAGATTGGTGACCATTTAAAAGAGATTCACAGACAAAATAAAGAAAAGATTGTAAATGAAAGCAGGGATGTGTTTATTAAATAAGATCATGTGGAAAGTGTGATGAGTGAAGAAGTGAATATGAATGAATTAGTGATGATATTTAATGATCTCAGAAATACTGCTACAGGAGAAGATCAGTTGAGCTGTGTCATGTTTCAGAAATGACCAGAACAAATATTAGAGATAATATCGTCTCTGTTTAAGAAGATTTGGGAAGAAGGTCAAATGGCAAAAGTTGTAGCTATAGACCCATCGCTCTAACATCTCACCTGTGTAAGTGGATGGAGAACATCTCATTATTTCCTTGAACACAGACGTTTATTTGCACGTGAGTGCTTTCAGAAAAGGACGTTCTACAATGATGCTGTTGTGAATGAGGGATGGTGGTCTAGTGGGTTAAACCACTGAACTGGTAATCAAAAGGTTGCTGGTTCGATCCCAGCAGCCACCACCAGTGTGTCCTTGAGCAAGACACTTTACTCCATGTTGCTCCAGGGGGATTGTCCCTGTAATAAGTGCACTGTACGTCGCTTTGGACAAAAGCGTCTGCCAAATGACTAAATGTAAATGTAAATGAAAGTAAATAATGAGAAAACATTTCAGATGAAACAATTCATGAACAGTAATAATCTTTGATCTTGAAAAAGCTTACGTGTGGAGTGAAGGGTTATGAATGAAACTAAATAAGATTGAAATAAGAGGTTTGTGCTGTAATTGGGTTTTAGATGTTTTATCAGAAAGAAGATTTTGAGTTAAAGTGGATCAGAAGCGTCTGAGGAATTGAGATTATTAATGGAATAAGTCCAGTGCTGTTTAATGTTATGATTGATGATATTATTATGAGTTTGGATATAAGAGTCGTGTCAGTATCGTATGCAGATGATGGGACATTTGGGTAAGAGGACGAGATCTCACATGTGTGAAGAGTCAAATCAAGGAAGTAAAAGGAAAAGTAGAACAATGGTCATACAATTGAGGCTTTAAGATTTCTCCAAGTGAATCATGTCTTGTGTTATTGACCAGGAATAAAGGGATAGACAAACACAACTTGAAGTTATATGGTCAGGATATGGAAACAGTCGAGTGTTTTAAATATTTGTATATGTGGTTAAATCAAAAGAGTTCATGAAAGTACATCTGTAAAAGGTGGAATCAAAATGTAAGAAAGTTATAAAGTGAATGAGAGCATTAGTTGGGAAAGACTGGAGCAGATAAACAATCATTAATGTTTATTTATAGGGCTGGAATGAGCTCAACAATAGATGACGGATGCTTTGTGTACAGAAAACACATTGAATGAAAACAGATGGAGTTATTAATAAAGCTTTGAGGATTTGTTCTGCTGCGATGAGATCAACACCAACTAAGACAATCCAGGAAGAGTTAAGAGACGTGTCCTCAGACCTGAGAAGAGATAAACTCATGCTCACATACTGGTGTCACCTAAGCTATGTACCTAATACATGATGGTTGTAATCCTCCATAAAACTAAGAAGAAGAAGAAGAAGCAGAAGAAGAAGAAGGAGAAGAAGCAGAAGAAGAAGAAGAAGAAGAAGAAGAAGAAGAAGAAGAAGAAGCAGAAGCAGAAGCAGAAGCAGAAGAACCAGAAGAAGAAGAAACAGAAGAACCAGAAGAAGAAGAAACAGAAGAAGAAGCAGAAGCAGAAGAAGAAGAAGAAGAAGAAGAAGAAGAAGAAGAAGAAGAAGAAGAAGCAGAAGCAGAAGCAGAAGAAGAAGCAGAAGCAGAAGAAGAAGAAGAAGAGGAAGAAGAAGCAGAAAAAGAAGAAGAAGAGGAAGAAGAAGACTCAGGCGAGGAGACTGAAGTGAATCATCTGAGCAGAGCTGAGCTCCTTTGTGGTTTATTTTGTTTCCTGATTCATTTCTTTTCACACCGTTGTGTTTATATTTTGTTATTTAAATAACAGCCGCCTTTCTCAGCTTTAGTCGCTCCAATTCCCTCTTTACCTGAAGAGAGGAGACAGAGAGAGGATTACTGAGGGTGAAGTGGAAAGTCATCATTCATTTCTGGAGTCAGATGTGGAATGATGGTGTGATCAAATCTCTTCAAATACATCTTCAGCTCATCAGAAAGGTCTCATCAGTGTGAGGTGTTATTGTGTCTTCAGTGTGTGTTGATTGTGTGTCTGTGATGTCACTATAGTGTCGTCTTCTTATTGTCCATCAGATGATACTGAACATCACACACACACCTTTAAACACTCACTAGTGTGTGATCTTCTGTGGTACTCGAGTCCGATTTATTTATTGCCTTGGACTTGTTGGTATTGTCAATCATTCATCAGGCACGATGTCAGCGACGTAATACAATTTGGTTTTACAAACCCTTAAGAATTTATCGACAGAGAACTTAAAAGGAAACTTTTTGCAACAAAACTTTCCTCGAAACCTGTGAGACAACATCCACTTTCATCAGACACCTGTAAAGACCTCAGAAAGAGAGGTCAGTTAATGTCGTATTATCATAAGATAACCTCTAAAGATACTTGCGTTTCATGCAGCTTCAGCAGGTGTTACAGATGATGAGTCTGACGAGGCTCATGTGATGCTATACAGGGGTCTTCATTCCTCATGATAGTGGTCCGGGGTCGCAGTTCCACACACTGTTCACCGGTATATTAAACTTTCTGCCTATAACTCACCCCACTTTTAAAACCACTGCGCAGTCTTTAATAAAGCAAGAATATTTGTTATCATGAACATAACTGTGAGTCATATTGTGACTGTTGGCATATTAAATTGTATCTGACTAGTCGACTTCACAAATGTTAGTTTGTGTGTTAAATCAATACACGAGGTCGAAATGGAGAGAAAACTTATCATCTAAAACATTTATGAACATTGTAGTATAAGAGATGAGAACTCCTTACAAGCCTGTGAAAGTCAGTCTGAGACACTGCCAGCAGTCTATAGAACAGGTGCTTGATAAAACTGCACAAATGTTTATTGTTCATTATTATAGTTAACTATCAATGTCAATAATAGATGAAACTTACACTCATAAGTGTGTGAAAAAATAGTTATTAGTGAAGACCATCAGAGTTTGATTTGAACCTTTTATTTCAATATGATTTACTGTAAGTCTTTGACACGGCTTTAGTCAAACTAAATCAAAATCTAAAGTTTATACTTTCAGAAGATATTCTTTACATTATGTAGTTGCGCTGCTGAAAAAAATAATAGAACCTGTCCAAAACACAAGAGATGCAGATGAGAATCGATAGAAAAGACTTAACATTTATAAAGAAATGTGGTTCATAATGGTATTTAAAGGGAAAAAAATAGAATTAATATAATTGTATAATTAGCAGGGTGGATTTATGGGTACGCTGGGGGGAGTCAGAGTAAACTCACCACAAAAAACTAGACTACACCACTGGATAAAACTGAGTAATCATAATGGTTCATTTTCGTAAGGATCAACAGAGAGAGAGAGAGAGAGATAGAGAGATAGAGAGAGATAGAGAGAGAGAGATAGAGTGAGAGAGTGAGAGTGAGAGTGAGAGAGAGAGAGAGAGAGAGAGAGAGAGAGATAGAGTGAGAGAGTAAAAGTGAGAGAGAGAGAGAGAGAGAGAGACATAGAGTGAGAGAGAGATAGAGTGAGAGAGAGAGAGAGACATAGAGTGAGAGAGAGAGAGATATATAGAGAATTGAATTTTAACAAAACATTTATTTTATAATTCTTATACATTACAACATACTTCCAATATAAATTTAACCACAACAATACACATCACATTAGTGATACTTATTGTAACGCACAAGAAAAAATTAAAAGATCATCTACAACAAAACAAACTGCATCATTATAACACCATTGATTTGAAAAAAACGTCAAGTCATTCGTCATCTTATAAAATTTAAAGTCAATCCACACTCTTGATTTTATCCTGTTTTTAAAAATAGACACAACTTCACATCCTTCTGACCCTTCAACTTTGTTCTTACTGCTTAAGTATATTGCCATTTTTGCTTCACCTATAATGAAGTTTAAAAGTTGACTTTTTATTCTATTTTTTGCTACATATCGGTAACCAAAAATAAAACTCTGAACAGTAAAACCTTCATTCAATTCATTAAACAACAATCCAAGAAAATCAAACAAATAACCCAACCTTGAACACTCCATAAAACAATGAAAGATTGTCTCCCTTTTTTTACAAAAAGGACACCCATTAGACACATTAGGATTAATAACACTTATAAAAGCATTAACAACAACTGCCCCGTGTAAAATCCTCCATTGAAGATCCCCCACTCTTTTTCCCAAAGGAGATTTATACAAAACTCTCCACACAGGTTTTATACTCTGATCCAAGCCAAATTTGTCTCTCCAAACAGTGTCTACTCTTCCATTTAAAACTTTCTTATTTAAAACTTTAACACAGTTTCGATACCATTTACGGTCAACCTCGTGAATACTTAAATCTTCCAGGTTCTCCAACATCCCCCCATTAGCTCCTTTAAGATCAGGAGTAAAGAAAACTTCAGGAAAGGGATCTTTTTTGTTTGGAGAAACTTTCCCTTCCCCATAAATCACAAGTAGAGACTTTTCTTCCATCGTAAGTTTCTGTTTTAAAACCTCCAACAATTTTCTTGCCAATCTTTCCGATTTTAATTTTAGACCAGATGCTACCCCTTGCGAGTTACTTAAATCAGTAACCCCCTCAGCTATCAGATCACCCAACTTAACCTTTTTTAGTACACATTACATTTTCAAATCCACATGCAATTTCATTCCAACCTGGCTCCAAACACAGTCGGTTCTTCTAATAACCAAAATAAAGATGATTCAGAAACCCCTCTTCTCAATTTAAAACAGCTCCACACTCTAAAAATCCCCTTATACAAAGGTGTCAGTCCATTCACTGGAATCCTGTTGGAATCCATTAAAAACAAAATAGAGTCCAAACCCAGACCTCCAGCTTGCTTCAAAATAGATCCAGAAACATTTCTCCAAACCAGATCCTCCGGACCTGTTAAAAGTCTTTGAATGAACTGTAAACGAAAGGTTGCTCCTCTGCTGACCAGGTGTATCAGTCCTTGTCCCCCTTCCTCTCTAGGAAGATAGAGTACACTCTGCGGTATCCAGTGAAGTTTAGTCCAGAAAAAATCCACTATTACAGCCTGTAGTTTTGCAAGAAGTCCATTTGGCGGCTCAGTACATGCCACCAGATTATTAATAATTGTCACACGTCCTCTATAGGACATTTTTGGCCACAACCATCTCCATTTGCCAGACATCCTTTTGTCTTTTCCAAAACCCCTTCCCAGTTTTTTTGCAACATTGAATCATCTCCAAGATAAACTCCCAAATATTTAAAACCACTTTTCTTCCACTCAAGTCCAGCTGGTAGTTTTGAAGGCATCTACCTTTCCATTTTCCGCCTACAATGGCTTCACTCTTAGCCCAGTTTACTTTAGCTGAAGACAATTGACCAAACTCATTTAGAATTACCTGTAAAGGGTTTACTTCTTCTTGATTTTTTATCATAACCACAATATCGTCAGCATACGCTGATATCTTAATCTTACACTCAGATTGCGGTATACTCCACCCATCAATGTTTGCCCTAATCCTTAACAACAGAGGTTCAATGGCTAAAGCATACAACATGCCAGAAAGTGCAGACCCTTGTCTAATACCTCTTGTAATTTTAAAAGGAACCCTCAACCCTCCATTAATTTTAAGTATACTCTCAATGTTTGCATACAACACTCCAATCATTTTGATAAAACCCGGGCTGAAACCAAACTCACTCAGAGTCTTCCAGAGATACTTACTTATGCTTATGTTTCTGAGGTCTCCTTTTTTTGGTAACAGGGTGATTACTGCTCTCCGGCAGCTTATCGGCAGCGACCCTCTGGTCAAGCTGTCATTAATCACCTCCAGAAAGTCATCACCCAACACTGCCCAGAGTGATTTATAAAACTCAACAGGAATTCCATCGATCCCTGGAGCTTTCCCACACTCCATCCTCTATAGAGCGTTATACAGTTCACCCTTCGTAAAAGGTTTTTCCAGCTCAGTGTTCGCTTCATCCGGAACTTTAGGCAGACCCACTTTAACAAACCTCCACAAATACACCAAAACAAACTTTGCCAAAGAAAGAAAGAAAAGATAGAAAAACTCACACAGCCCCCAGGCCAACGCTCTCGCACTTCCCACACCCGTTCAGCTCAGACGCTCACGCATGCGCACACACAGAGAGAGAGAGAGAGAGAGAGAGAGAGGGAGAGGGAGATGGAGAGATAGAGAGAGAGAGAGATAGATAGAGAGTGAGAGAAAGAGAAAGAGAGAGAGAGAGAGAGAGAGAGAGAGAGAGAGAGAGAAAGAGAGGCTTTTAAGAGTCCATTTATTACAAAAAAAATAAAAATACATTAGTCCAAAATCATATTAGTAAAAAATTAAGAAAATAAAAAATAGGTAGAAATAATAACAGTTAACACCTAGACATAAATTTCCAGAACGCCATCATTATTCACATCACACAGACACCGGTTTACAGCCCATTTATATTTAAACATTTCCATGTCATTAACCAGTTTATAGTAAGTGAACTCAATTTTGATATGAGATTTTAGTAGACCCTTTAAAAGTGACACGTTATCTGTTGACCCAGTACCATTCAAAAGATTTTTACTTTACTTTTTTTACCAAAAAGAAAATTAACTAAAATATGAGTTTCCCTCCTACTTCTACAATACTTTGGCACATAAATGAAAAGGACTGGCGTAAAAACTTCTCCTCATGTATGACACCACTCTTCTAATATGAAAAACAATGACTGAAGTCTTTCACATTTTAAAAACAAATGAAAAACAGTTTCCTCTTCACTACAAGAAGAACAACCCTCCCCTACTTGTGGATCAATGCGTGTTCTGTATCTGTTTGTAGCTATAATCCCATGTACAATTCTCCACTGAAGATCTCCAGATCTTTTTTCAATAGGTGGTTTGTACAGGGACCTCCAGCTTCCTTTGGGGGCGACACCTGGCCCAAAAAAAACCTGCCATTTGGACTCTCGGACACTCTCTAGTGCATTAAGATGACTTACTTTCAAGCACATAATATAAATAGCCTTCTTGTCTCCATCGATAAAAGAGTTCAGGTGAGGTGTCTTAAAAGTTAATAGGCAGCCTTCATTTTCTTCCCAAAGTCCAATCCCAGCTGAAAAAACCAACTCTGGAAAATCTTTTTTTCCTGCCTCTTCATCAAAGGTTTCTAATGCAAGTCTATATTCCTAAGGCAGAGATTCTATCATCCGTGTCATCATGGTCTGTACCACCCGGATTGATTTTGTTCCCAATTTTTCAGCAAGAATCTCAGGGTTTATCCATGCGTTTTTATTTCTTAAATGTCCAATCTTTGTAAAATTTGCTGCCAACATGGCTTTTCT
The DNA here is from genome assembly GCA_008369825.1 of Triplophysa tibetana. Lineage (NCBI taxonomy): Eukaryota > Metazoa > Chordata > Actinopteri > Cypriniformes > Nemacheilidae > Triplophysa > Triplophysa tibetana. The sequence continues at coordinate 1,126,507 of CM017917.1, read as the reverse complement.
GAGAGTGTCCGATTTAAAAACGTCCAAATTTAGAGCAGGGTTGAAAAATAATGGCTCTTCATTCATCCACAGTTTGAGGGTGTTGCTTGCATCTCGAGAAAAATTAAAAAGCGTCCATGAGCTTAAAAGTGATCTATAAAAAGGGCTCAGTCCACTCAAATCCAGTTTCTTAATGTCCATGAGGAAGAGGTGGCGGTCCAGACCCATTTTTCTTCTAAGGAGGGCGCACGCCACGTCAGTCCAGCACACATTCACTCCGTATAGCAGTCTCTTTGCCGTCTGAATCCTGAAGGTCTTTAATCGTGATCTGATGTCAATCAGCCCCTGGCCTCCTTCTTGTCTAGGTAAGTACAACACCGCCGCCTTCAACCAATGATGTCCCGACCAAAAAAAATTCACTAATCGCTGTTGTATTCCTCTCACCAGATCCTCTGGTGGTTCGATTATTGTCATTTTGTGCCATAATGAAGAGGCAACCAGGTTATTACAAATCAAAACTCTCCCCCTGTAGGACAACTGGGGTAGCAACCAGTTCCAGCGAGACAACCGAGCACACACTTTCTCCACAAGGCCCTCCCAATTTGTCTTCCTGTACTCTTCTGTCCCTATAAAAACACCCAAGTATTTAAAACCTGTTTTTCCCCACTGTAGCCCACCAGGAAGTATTGGAACTTTAAGATCTCTTCCACACCATAAAGCATCACTTTTACCCCAGTTAACTGCTGCTGAGGCGGCTATTCCATAACAATCTAAAGCCTCTTTTAGCAACTGAATATCACTTTGCTTCCGGATTATAATTGTGACATCATCTGCGTACGCAGATAATTTGATTGAACAGTTAAAAGTGTTTATATGCAGTCCAGTAAGCTCTCGCCTCAATTTGCACAGCAAGGGTTCAATTGCAATACTATACAGTTGACCTGAAATTGGACGGCCTTGTCTTATCCCTCGATTTATGTTTATGGGGATACTTAAACCTCCAGCCATTTTAATCATGCATGTAGCTTGAGTATACAGAAGTCTTATTTTAGAAATAAATTTCTCCCCAAACCCAAAAGCTTTTAAAGTATCAAAAAGAAACACATGATCAACCCTGTCAAAGGCCTTTTCTTGATCCAATGAAACCAATCACATATTGACATCATTATAATGAGCAAAATCAACAACATCTCTCATTGAATGAAGATTGTCTGTAATTGATCTATTTTTTACACAATATGACTGGTCCTTATGTACAATCTCATTCAATACATTGTTTAGTCTGTTGGCTAAAACTTTTGATAAAATTAATTTTGTATTCGGTACACAGAATTGCGACGGGTCTCCAATTTTTTAGCAGTGTTAAATCTCCCTGTTTTGGGAGCAGAGACAAAACAGCACGTTGACAACTGGTTGGGAGAATTCCTTCACTGCAACATTTTTGTAAAACTTTAAAATAGTAATTTCCAATGGTAGTCCAAAATGTCTTGTAAAACTCAGATGGTAGTCCATCCAATCCAGGACTACTACCTAGTGAAAGTCCCTTAACAGCCAAAGTAACTTCTTCAAACGAGATATCGGCCTCTAAACAGTTTTTTTTTTCTTCAGATAAAACAGGTAAGTCCTTTAGAAGCTCATTTTGACAAAGTTCATCAGAAATTTCAGTAGCGTATAAATTAGAATAAAATCCAACGGCAAGTCTTCTCATCTCCAGTGGGTCTGTTGTAACATGTCCACTATTGTCTTTCAAGGAAAACATTTGTTTCTTTTGACCCACTTTCCGCTCCAGGTTAAAAAAATACGCCGTAGGAGCATCCATATCCTTCAGAGACGAATAGCGGCTTCTTATCAGGGCTCCTTTAACTCTTTCATTTAGAATTGAGCTCAAGTGACTTTTCTTCTCCGTCCAAATATCTTTCAGGTTAGCAGAATCATTAACAGTCATATTCAATTCAATGTTAGTAATCTCTGTTTCCAGCCACTTTAAAGGATTTTTTTTAAACGTACAGAGGAGTGCGCAGCATATTTCTGAGAAAAATCCCTTATATGTGCTTTGCCCACTTCCCACCACTGAAAATACTTTCAAAAAGACTTTGTTCTGTTTGCCATGTCTCCCAAAAAGACTTAAAAGCGTCACACAAAAATGTAGTGTTGAAATGCCAGTAACAACTTTTATGTGCGCTTTGACACAGGGTAAAACCAACTGTACTACGTTTATGAGCAGAAAGAGCATTGGGAATGATTTCTGTACTAAAAACTCTATTTCTTAAATTACAAGATATATAAAAACGGTCCAAACGTGCATCTGAAATCCTTTCATTACAGACTTTCACCCATGTTTATTGCCTTGTAGAGGGATTATGTTCTCGCCATACATCTATGAGACTGAGTTTTTTTAAAACACCAGCTAAACATGAGGCTGATTGTGCATGAGGTTCAAGAGTGCAGTTCCAGTCCCCCCCACAACAATAAACACGTCTTCCTTTTCTTCTTTAACTATACTCTCCAGTTTAGTAAAAAATACTCTTCTTTCTGCTCCAACATTAGGGGCATAAATGTTTACAAACAAGAATTTAATGTTATTAATTTCAGCCTTTACAGCTAAAAACCTTCCTGTTTTAGATAAAATATTCACTTTTAAAGAAGGAGAGAAGAGAACAGCTACACCAGCACTTAAATTGGACCCATGACACAAAGCATACTCTCCTTTCCACCATAATCCCCAGTTTACTTCATTACTACAAGTACTATGGGTTTCTTGTAAAAAAGTGACACTCAAATCTTTTAAATCTATAATTTCTGATAAAAGTACATTCTTTCTCCCATCCCTCATTCCGTTGATATTAAGAGATCCTAACCTCAAAAACTCCATGAGAAAGAGAGAAAAAAGCGGAAAAGAAAGTCGACCCAGACAAGAAGAGTAAACAGCCATTATTTTTTATTAGCTTTTCCCCTCGCCTTACTTATCTTTCTACCTGTTCTGAGTACAGTAAGATATTTATTTAAACAAAATCTTTTTTGTTGATTCAGTTCATCATTACTGGTTATTTTCTTAGCTCGAATCACAGAGGCAATAAACTTTTCAATATCAGGGAAGTGATCACTGACTTCTACACCTGATTTTCCTTTAGTTTTATCAAGGAATGAATTGATCTGATCAATAGTGTAGAGCTCTGTCTCAACCCTGTTAGACACATCAGACCATTGCTCATCATCTTTTATTCCATCATCAGTGTATTGTGATAGACTCTCAGTCTCATCAGCCATATTCTCCTCAGAAACACGTGACTGAGCGACTTCACTGTCCTCACACACATCTTCAGAATCATTCTGATCATTGTCATTCACGTTACCAACACTCACAACAGCTTTATCAGGTACAATAGTGCATTCAGGTTTCTCCACACTGCCAGTATTAACATTAATAACACTCACCTCTTTCTGCCCCTTCACTTCCTGTGTAACTGTTCGATCCTGTTCTTCAGCTCTCTGAGAATCTGCCTTATTGATCTGATCGATATTGTCTCCATCAGCACGAGTTGTTGACCCGCTTTTTTCCTTTTTATGTGGACACGCAAAGCGCTTGTGTCCCAAATCACCGCAATCAAAACATCTGATATTCTCAGTGCTTGCATACACCATGAAAGAATCCTTACCGTGAGTAACACGGAAAGAAACCTCCAAAGTTCGCTCTGGAGAATTGAGAAACATGTAAACATGTCGCCTAAAAGAAGTAACATGCTTCAGGGCGGCATTCTTACATCCGAGGGGCAGTTTTGACAGGACTAGCGATCTTACCAAATCTCAACAACTCTTTAACTATAACTTCGTTAGAAACAAAAGGCGGAATGTTGGATACTGTGTCTTTAGTTGGTGGCGCGGATAGCGGGGTTACTGGGACGAAGGTCTCTTTCACCCATATTCCGCTAACATTCAACTCATTAACCAACGCTTCCGATTTTAAAAACACAACTACTGCTTTGTTCATCCACGAGGCCGAGATAATATTTTCAAACGCGAGTTTTTCGCCAATTATCACCTTGCGCTTGAGATGACGCCATTCCGGCGGCAAAGGGCCGAACACACACACACAAACTCCCTTCTTACGCTAAAAGTGATCTAATGTACGAGGGGAAAACTAATGAAATGAAAAAAAGAAAGAAAGATATTCAATGAAAAAGTTCACTGTCACTCTCAACATGCGCTCAGCACCTCCACACACTCCCAGCATGCACCAGAGAGAGAGAGAGAGAGAGAGAGAGAGAGAGAGAGAGAGAGAGAGCCTCCACACACTCCCAGCATGAGAGAGAGAGAGAGAGAGAGAGAGAGAGAGAGAGGCTTAACACGACTTTTATTATTACATTAACTTTTTCCAAATACCAGATTTCCTATCTGATCATATAATACAAAAAATCACCTATAATAAATATACAATAAAAAAATATATATACACATATAACATTTCTACTTCAAACCTCTTTAAAATTTGAGATACAACATGTCATCCAAAACCTCACACAAAACTCCTTCCACTGACCATATTTCGGCGAACCTTTGAATATCATTAATCAATTTAAAATATGTATATTCAATTTTAATTCTAGCAGTCACCATGCCTTTAAAAGCATTTTCTGCATCTACTGTACCTATACCCAATAGCTTATTTTTTCGAGTCTTCCAAATCGCCATTTTGGCCATACCCAACAAAAGATTTAATAAGCATATTCTTCCTCTCTCATGAGATGTATATTTAGGACCACTTATAAAACACTGATTGGAAAAATCTTTACCAAAACCTTCAAACAAACTTTTTAAAATAATAAAAAGACTGCTTAACCTCACACAATTAATAAACAAGTGCTCAACTGTCTCTTCAATTCCACAAAAAGGACATTCCCTCCCCACTGCTGGATTCAGGTGTGCCACGTGTCTGTTTGTAGCTATAGCACCATGAATAAGTCTCCACTGTAGGTCTGCTGTACGTTTCTCAATGGGAGGTTTGTACAGAGACCTCCAGGATCCTATAAAGTCTGGTCCAAACACTTCTGTCCACCTCCCTGCTCGTACTCGTTTTAAAACAGTCTGATGGGCAACTTTAACGCAAGTAAAATAGATTGATTTTTTAGTTGTTTCACGAAACTGTCCCATCTCCGGGGTCTTAAAAGTTAATATTGTATCAGCATCTTCATAATTTTCTTTTGCCGCTGCAGATACACTGATAGATGGAAACTGATAGTTTTTCCTCCATTCTTGAGCTGGTTGCATCTCCAGTGCCTCCCTGCAGGTTCCAGGCAATGCTCTCTGCACCTCGTCCAACACCTTCTGCAGAAGACGGAGAGATCGAATACCAGTCTCATGCTGTAATGCTGCAGCCGTCCTCCATCCGTTGAGGTCTCTCAAGTCCCCTATCCTCTTGAGTCCAGCTCCCGCCAGGCAGTTCATCAAACTTCCCGATGACAGAGTTCTCGTTTGTATTAGTGGGTTGTAAAACAATGGCTCTCCCATTATCCACTCCTTTGGTTCTGAAAGATCTCTGTTGATATTAAAATTATCAAGCCAGGCTCTCAGCATTGACTGATAGAATTTGGTTAAATTACTCAAGTCCAGTTCTTTAAGGCTCAGTAAAAACAATTGCTTCTCGTAACCAAGACCAGATGCTGCCCTTAAAATAGCACAAGCAACACGAATCCATCCCAGATCTTCTTCATATAATAATCTTTGAGCTGTTTGCAGTCTAAAAGTCATAATCCTGCTCCTGATGTCTATCAGAGCTTGTCCTCCTTCTTGTAAAGGGAGATATAATGCGGATCCAGGAATCCAGTGTTGCCCCGACCAAAAAAAATCCACAAATTTCTTCTGTATAACTTTTATCAGTTCATTTGGAGGATCCAGCACATTGAATCTATGCCATAGCATGGAGGCGGCCAGGTTATTTGTAACCAAGACTCTACCCCTGTAGGATAGCTCAGGTAATAGCCAATTCCATTTAGACAACTTGGCAGACACCTTCTCCAGCATACCCTCCCAGTTTTTTTGTCTATAATTTTCCTTACCCAAAAATACTCCAAGAATTTTAATTCCCTCCGTATTCCACTGTAACATTTACATTTACATTTAGTCATTTGGCAGACGCTTTTATCCAAAGCGACTTACAGTGCACTTATTACAGGGACAATCCCCCTGGAGCAACATGGAGTAAAGTGTCTTGCTCAAGGACACACTGGTGGTGGCTGCTGGGATCGAACCAGCAACCTTCTGATTACCAGTTCAGTGGTTTAACCCACTAGACCACCATCACCATCTAGAAGCTTAGGTGGCCCACCATTTTTCCAGGGACCCACAACAAAACCCTCACTCTTTGCCCAATTTACTCTTGCTGAGGAGGCTCTCTCATATAAAGCTAAACTTTTAGACAGTATCTGAATATCCCCATGTCCAGTAATAAACACAGTGACATCATCAGCGTAGGCTGAAACAGAAACACTTGAACCATCAAAATCCCCAGGTATATGAAAACCTTTCAAATTATTTCTCAGTTTAATAAGCAAGGGTTCAATAACTAAACTGTAGAGTTGTCCAGAAATTGGACAACCCTGCCTAATTCCCCTCTTCACAGGTATTGGACAACTCAGTCCCCCTCCAACCTTAAGCATCACTGAGGCCCCTCTATACAGTAATTTGATCCAGGAAATGAAAGTCTCCCCGAACCCAAATGCCTTCAAAACATTTAAAAGGTATTCATGACCCACACGGTCAAACGCTTTTTCTTGATCAATCGATAAGAAACCAATATTAAAATCATCATTCATAGAAAGATCCATAACATCTCTTATTAGAAATAAATTATCCATTATTGTACGTCCTGGAACACAGTATGTTTGCTCATTCCTCACAATAATGCTCAAAAACTTCTTTAATCTATTTGCTAAACATTTAGACAATATTTTGTAGTCTTGACACATTAAAGAGACAGGACGCCAGTTTTTCAACAACCCTAAATCACCAGTCTTAGGTAGAAGCGATAGTACTGCTCTTTGGCAACTGCTGGGTAACGTACCTTTTTGAAAACATTCACAGATTACATTATAAAAGTCCTCTCCTAAAATGTCCCAAAATTATTTATAAAATTCAGCAGGCAGACCGTCTACTCCCGGGGAACGCCCTGTGGACAACTGCTTTACGGCCTCTGAAAGTTCATCATATGAAATTAATTTATCCAGGGTTCTTCTGTCCTCAGGTTTCAAAATAGGCAGTCCTTTTAATAACTGATCCATACTCTCAGGGTCACAGTCTTTCGACCCAAAAAGTTCAGCATAAAAGTCCACTGCGATTTTCCTCATTTCGATAGGATTTGAAGTTAATATGCCATTGTCCTTCCGAAGATAAAGCATATTTTTTCGACTTACTACTTTACGTTCCAGGTTAAAAAAGAACTTTGTTGGAGCGTCCATTTCCTTGATAGAAGATATCCTTGCTCTGATTAAGGCACCTTTTGCTCTTTCCTCTAACAGTGTTTTCAACTCCAATCTCTTTTTATTTAAATCCTTAGTCATACCTGAAACATTCAAATCAATTACATTTTCTATTTCATTAATATCTTTCTCCAAACTTTCAATATTTCTCTTTACAATCACAGTATTATTATAAGAAAACTGCTGACAAAAAATCTTGATTTGGACTTTTCCTACCTCCCACCATTGAATTACATTTTCAAAATATTCTTTTTCTACTTTCCAACTCTCCCAGAAACATTTAAATTTTTCACAAAATAACTTATCCTGCACCAGTTTGACATTGAAATGCCAATAAGATTTTGAATGTGACATGCTTTTAGTATTAAAATCAATAGTCACTATATGATGATCAGAAAACCCACAAGGAGCTATCCCAACATTCATGACTCTATTATTGTCTGATTTATTTACATATATTCTATCCAGGCGTGCTCCCTTCACAATAGAATCCAAAATTTTAACCCATGTGTATTGTTTTGTTAACTGATTCTTATTCCTCCACACATCATCCAGTTCTAATTCTTGAGTTATCCTGAGGAGCATATTACTAGACTGTAAGTGAGGTTCTTGCCCATTCCTATCCAATACAAAATCAGTAGTACAATTCCAATCTCCTGCCATTATTACACACATTTTTCCATCATCATATTTTCTTAATGCAATGCTTAACTTTTCAAATAGTTCTAATCTTTGTGGACCTAAATTTGGAGCATATACATTAATAAAAAGAAACTTTAACTCTTTAATTTCCACTATTGCTATTAAAACTCTACCTTTTTCTAATTCAATAGTGGATAGGATCTTTAGATCCAAATGTTTGGAAAAGATAATCGCTACTCCTGCGCTTAAATTTGTTCCATGACTCAGAATACATTCACCTTCCCACCATCTATATAATTCAGTTTCGTTTTGTTTATCTGAATGCGTTTCCTGTAAAAACATAATATTGATGTCTTTCAGGTGAACATATTCTGATATCACTGCTCTCTTATTCCTATCTCTCCCTCCATTAATGTTTAAAGAACCTATTCTCAAAATATCCATAAAGAGATATAAAGAGAGGAAAAAAAGAGGCAGGAAAAACAGAAAGCACTGCAAAGACACCCTTGATGTGTATCTCATTTCGCAAAATCAATTTGATTTACTTTTAACTGGGGTTTTCCCCTTTCTAATTTTAGTGAGAAACTTTTTCAAGCGAAACCTCTTCCGCGTGTTCAGTTTTTCTTCTCCTACCCTCTTTTGCCAATAACGAACTGAAACTTCAAATTTCTTTACATCTGGAAAGAAATTCTTCACATCAGCAACCTTTCCAAAAGTCTCATCCAAAAACGAATTTATCTCATCCAACGAGTAAACCTGATCACAACCTATCTGAGAAATATCTGACAGATCCGAAGTATCAGATAGAACACCATCCTCCTCATCATCAGCCTCTTTTATTTCTTCTTCACCTATTTTTTTTATTTTTTCTTTAGGCTCACATGAATTTACCTCTCTGACACTTCTTTGATCCTCATTTCTTCCAGACCTGGTCACCACACAATCTCTGCTCATCCGACCCTCAATCCTCGAATCAACTTTTGTTTCAGACATCTGTACTTCAACATCACCGTCATCCATTAGTTCATTCTCAACAGACGACTCTTCGTCCTTCCTCACACTCTCAGAGACCTCGTCATTTATTAATCTCTCAGTAGGAACTTCCTCATTATTCCTTACATTCTCAACATTCACCACAACAACCTGATCATCATGTGGATCTATTTGCACGGCAGTTTCACTTCCACTCGGGCCTGCCTCGGTTTTATTAGGACATGACAACCTTACGTGCCCAAAAGCACCGCATTCAAAACATCGCATCTCACCTGCGCTCGCATATAACATGTACGACTTGCCTTCATACATGCACCTAAACGACACATTAAGATTCTGCGAGTTCAAAAACATGAATACGTGCCGCCTAAACGACATCACATGTTTCAAAGCTGCATTTTTGCAGCCAAGTGGAACCATTTTGATTCCACTAGCAAGTTTACCAAAACGCGAAAGCTCACGTTCAATATCAGCATTAGGAATGAACGGCGGAACATTGGAAATGGTTACTTTACTTGTTGGTGTTGCTAACGGTTGAACATGAATAAAAGCACCACTTACCGAAATCCCGCTTTCGATCAAAACAGTCACTAGTCGTTCATCCTTGAGAAAAACCACCACCGCTTTGTTCATTCGGGACGCAGAAACAATGTTGTCGTGACCGACGCGTTCAGCTACATCCAACAACACGTCTTCCACAGATTCGCCGGCGTTTGTGACACACCTGATACCGTGACGGAGTGACAGAGACGACGCCTGCACACTCCCGTGCGATGCCATCTCCGTCCCCGACACGATCAATACTTTACTATTACACGCAGAAAAATCCAGGAAGGTTACAGACTAAAACCAAACTAGTTCTGCGAAATTGCACACATAGAAATCCTCCCAATGGGCTCCCAAAACAATAGTTAAGAAACCGTGTTCAAATTTCCCTCTCACCGTGATCACCCTCCCACACACTTCCACTTCCCAGCATGCACTGAGAGAGAGAGAGAGTTTTATTATTACATTAACTTTTTCCAAATACCAGATTTCCTATCTGATCATATAATACAAAAAATCACCTATAATAAATATACAATAAAAAAATATATATACACATAGAACAACAACACATGGAAAGGTTATAAATGAATATATGTGCATTTCTTTAAAAATGTATCTGTACCTGTTAGTGTTGTCACGATACTGGAATTTCTAACTTCGATACGATACCTTGAAAAATATCGATACTCGATACCATTTTCGATACCACAGAGAAAAAAACTGCCACAACATTAAGGGGGTAATTTTTTATTTATTATTATTTAAAGATAAATATAACATATATAATGTATTATAAAGAGTTATTAAAGGGTAAAATGCATTATAATTCTTCATAATGTTGTATAATCACTTTTAAAATGAACTGAACTTTGTAACTAATCTCAGTACTTAAGTAATTGGTAATAGATATTTGTTAACATAAATAAACAATGAAAAATACTTCCAAAACATGTATTAATCTTAGTTAAAAGTTAATTTAAACTAACATTTACTAATACATGTACTAATTAAACTCCAAAGTTCTATCTGTTAATATTTTTTTTCATTGGACCAGATCAAACATGATCCGTTGTATTTTATTACATACTGTCATCAAAGATTAAAATATACTGTAGTAAATGGATTGCTCATCGTTCATAAATTGTGGTTAATACATAACATTATTTGATGAACATATTTTAATGCCGGATTCAAATATCACCGATCCACACACGTAATCATTTTTTGAATTAAGTTAATTAAGCACAAGTTAATTTACATTTGACCACAGTTAAAGTCTTTAAAGATTCACAGTTAAAGATTCCTCAGTCGGATTATATTAACTTTAAGAACTACGCTGAAAAAACGAGACAACACTCATATCGCTATATTAGAGGTGTTAGCGCCTTTTGTTAGCACTGCTCTGTAGCAACTCTTGCATATCGGCTTGTTTGTGTCCTTCGGCTTTCCATGTTCATTTGCTTCATATCCAAAATATTTCCAGATAGCACTCCTACTGTGTTCTTTATCAACCAAAGCCGGTTGCGTTTGCTATTTAACCAGAGCGAATGAGACGAGACACGTGACAGGCACTGCGGTCACGTGTGGTGTTTGTCAACGCGCCTTTGGAGATAAGTGACAGCTCGGCTAGGATCGTAGTATCGATACTTCGGGAAATTAGTATTGGTACCGTTCAGATATTTCAGTATCGATACTTATCGAAATATCGATATTTTTGACAACACTAGTACCTGTACCTGTAGGACTGCATGTATGTCCCCAAAGTGAATAAAGAGAGTGCATCTCCCTACATTCCATTAGGTTATAAAAGAGTCTTATCTTGAAGGTTTGGTGTGGAGGTTGCTTCTGAGCAGTCTAAAACTGTCATCCAACGAGCTGTTTCAATATGCAGCTGGTGTCAACATAACCACTATTTAAGTAAGACCACCTCTAAAGATTTCGTTTGAGCAAGTGCTGAAAAGTGATTCTGGCATACAACCTTCTCTCTGTTCGGCTATAAAGACTCACGGGTATCTTTTGAAGAGACATGCACTGAAAGAGATCGCTGTGAACTGACCTGTTTAACATAATCGTTGAGGAAAGTATGTTGACAAAGAATACCATTAAGAATCATACCAAATCATGGAACTATGGGCATTTGATGTCTCCCTTAATAATAATACTGAATTTAACACCAACATTAGAATTGAATTCTAACAGTAAATGTGTAACTCACAGTAGTGTCTGTAGTTGACAGTGTGGATCCTTCAGTAGATCAGAGAGCAGCTTCACTCCTGAAACTTCTGGATTATTTCTGCTCAGATCCAGTTGTGTCAGATGTGAGGGGTTTGATCTCAGAGCTGAAGTCAGAGCAACACAACCTTCTGATCCAATACTACAGCTATACAGACTAAAGATAAAGAAAAACTCTTCACACTTACAGCAAATAAAGTCATGAATTTACAAAATACAAACACGTTTAACTTTATTGCTTTAAGGACTTTCTTACTGTAAAGTCTTCAGTTTACAGTTTGTGTTCTTCAGTCCATCAGAGAGCAGCTTCACTCCTGAATTCTTTAGTTTATTGTTACTCAGGTTCAGTTCTGTCAGATTTGAGGAGTTTGATCTGAGAACTGACGCCAGTGATGAACAATTTTTCTCTGTCAGATTACAGTCACTCAGACTGAGAGAGAAATAACAAGATAACAGTTAAATCTGTCAGGGTTTGACATGGTAGAACCCATTTACAGGCAGAGACAGAATGGTATGGGTTAAACAAGGGTATTTATTATTACAAAAGGCACTACATAAAGGACAAAACAAAACCAACGATGGGGAAAACAAGACTGGGAAAACTATTAATTAAAACAAGGACACAGACTGACTAGACTTAAGAAAACAAACACTTGAAACTAACACTTACTAGACATGGGGAACACAGGAACAAGACAAGGCAAGGCAAGGCAAGGCTAGGCACAAGGCACAAGGCACAAAACAAACAAGGTACGTGGTACAATGTTTAGCGCTGCAGCAACAATGAACGAGCTCAAGGCCATTAAACACCAGGGTGTTTTAAAGGGAGACAAACACAGGATAATAAACAAAGAACAGGTGCTGGGGATTAAGCACTAAGGAAAGGTTAACAAGGAAACGACATGGCGGGAACAATGACGCAGACCGGAGAGAGAGAATATAGAAAGCCGGTAGGATAACTATCTCTCCCTCCACAAACAACATAAGGCTATGCCATGACTCCACTGCAAGACAAGAATAAACATGACATGATAGTGGAACCATGACAAAATCACACATTTTAGTATCACTGAGATCATTAAAACAATCATAAAGTGCCGTTCATACAGAACCCCTTACAGAATCTCGTTTTTTAAAAGCATTTTGTTTTTACGTACTATCCTTAATAAAAGATATTTACAAATGTTCCATACGCAAAAATAATAAAAAAATTAACACAATTGAACTGCTGACAAAATTACTGCATAGTGTTACTACACACCTCTCTGAAGTACTTGATTTTAATTTATGATATTCTGACATTTGTTATCCCCAAAAACAACCACTAAAAGTGAAAACACTCTATCTGAGTCATGATGCATAATGAATGTAAGTCATCCTGATCAGTTTATGTTATATATAATATTAGAGCCCGACTGATACATACACCTAAAAAAGCACTAATCAGACAGGATAAAATTTGCGGCTGAAGTCCGTAAAGTTTGGTTAAATCAAGAAGAACGTATAATGCACAATGTTCTCTCAGCATTCCACACACACACAAACAGCGTTCAATGCTGTCTCGGGCTGTCATAGAAGAAATAAAAACTGCTGCTTTCTGTATGTTTTACTGTCATCTCCGGTTGTGTTCATGTGTAAATCGTGTGTGTTTAATTTGTTAATTCGTTTGAAAGATCCGAAGAAACCCACACATTTACAAGCCCATAAACCCTCCCTCAAAGAAATCAAGACATAAGTGGGTAAAAGAGACTGCTTAAAGCACCAGGTGTAAAAGAGTATTTTTCTCTCTCATCCACTTGTGATTCGATCGACCAAAACACATTGTCATAACAGTAAGCTGCTAACTAGTTTGTGAAATACTTAAATAACAGTAAAATGAATAAACAATGACCCCCGTAAATTTCCCTTTCCAAGTCCAATATAACATTAACCATGTCCATTAAAACTGCTACATGTCACTCATGCTTATCACAACGCTCTTATCAGTATAGTTTGTCAGTACAGACAGTAATGCAGCAGTATCTTTCTGTAGTCTAATACAGTGGTTCCCAAAGTGGGGGTCGTGACCCCCCGGGGGGTCGCGGAGTGGGGTGCGGGGGGTCGCGAGATGATTTACAGAAACATAATTATTTTTTTTATATGTTAAAAAATGTTCCAATGATGCGAGTATAAATTTAGGATAATTAAAATAAGCTGGAAATAAAACTTTGTTTGCTCCGATTAATTATGACAGTGTGACGGCGTCAATCACAATTTACAGCACAACAACATGCGCTAGCTATCTAGATGCACATTTGGTGTTTTGCTAAACAGCGATCAGTCTAATTTGAGATCTAAACTTGATAAAAAATGAAACGCTGGTTATTATCATCAAAAGAAAACGAGAAGGGAGCAGAGATGCCTGCTGATGAGAGAGCGGGATCAACAGAAAATACAGAGCCGCCAGGACTACCCTCCACCTCTGGAATGGCAGCCCGCCAAACCCGTGCCCCGCAAACGGACCATCCCTCCTCGAAAGCCAGAAAATATAGACAGGAATACATAAACTATGGTTTCACGTGCATTGTTATAATTCAGGTACAACACCCTCAATGCGCTTTGTGCTCCGAAATCCTCGCACATGAGAGTCTGAAGCCCGTGAAAATGCACACCTGAACACCAAATTGCACTTTGGCTCAACGTATTTATGCGAAAAACATTCTCCGCGCTGACTTACATTAAGAATAAACACAGGTCACGGCGTAACGTGGAAGATGATCTGCGGGTGGCGATCTCCATAAATTGAACCTAGAGTGGACATGCTTTGCTCCGCGCACAGCGCCCGTCCATCACATTAGGCGTTTTTTATGAATACAAAGTTATTGTTGTATGCGTGTTACAGGCAGCTTGTTCGTATTCTGTCTGTACGCATTTCACAGTTATGGGATGTATTTGTTTTTGTCCATAATTTGTTAATAAAATCGCCTGGCTTAGAGATTGCGTTCCTTTTTGTTTTAGCTCTGTCATTATGTAACCAAATCGCAAATCCTCACAAGCTGTCGGAGGAAAACACAGAGAGGAGAAAGGAGGGGGGGTCGCGGGTCGTCAGCAGTCTAATATTGGGGGTCGTGGTCTGAAAAGTTTGGGAACCCCTGGTCTAATAGACTCTAGTATGCTCGTAGCGTGGGCATTAGTCTGTTGAGTGGGGATTCAACGCCAAGATGTTATCTAGTTGGTAAGACTGTCGTAATGCTATAAAGTAAATAAACAATGTCCCTGTCTTTTACACTCACAATGAGCTTATCAAGACGCAGTTTTGTATTGTGTATTGTTAAATACCCGACATCAATTACATATCTTTGTCATGTCATTATAAGTTTTTGATTACATAATTTGAGTGATTATTCCAAAAAAAGTGTTTCTGTGTGTATATTTAGTTTATGTAGCCCGTATACTGTATTCTAAAGCACTTCCAGTTCTTGTGTCCAAACTTTTGACTGGAACTGTACTGTTATATACACATGAAGAATATCGGTCGATATATCGATATCAGACTGTTACGCCGTGGCGTAAATCAACCGTCAGGGTTGCACTCGATCACGGCAGATGTCGCAACTCGCCCAACGCCTCTTCCTGTGGAGTCAGCAGCGCGTAAAATCCCTGCGGGGCCACTCATATCCCAGGTATCCTCAACCCGACAGCCGATGCACTCTCTCTGAAGGTCACGCTCCGCGGAGAGTGGCGACTCCACCCCCACGCTGCCCAGCTCTTTGGGCGCAGTTGGGGCAGGCACTGGTGAACCTGTTGCCTCCCTGGACACCGCCCATTGTCCACTTTGGTTTTCCTTGACCAAGGCCACCCTCGGCACGGATGCCTTAGCTCACAGCTTGCTGCGGGACAAGCGGAAATACGCCTTCCCCCCCGAATGAGCCTACTTGCACAGGACAGGGAAGATGAGCATCAAGTCCTGTTAGTTGTGCCCTATTGGCCAAACCAGACTTGGTTCTCAGAGCTATCGCTTCTGATGATGACTCCACCCTGCCCGATTCCCCTGATGAAGGACCTTTTTTCTCAGGGGAAGTACACAGTCTGGCACCCGAGACCACACCTCTGGAGCCTCCATGTCTGGCTCTTGGACGGGACCAGGAGATCCTGAGTAACGTGTTCCTGCAGTTGTAAGTACTATCAATCAGGCAGGAGCTCTAGCCACTATGAGCCTGTATGCCTACAAGTGGTCTCTCTTTTCGTCCTGGTGTTCTTCCTGCAGGGAAGATCCGCAGAGTGGTGCAATCGGTGTCGTAATGTCCTTCCTCCTGGATAAGTTAGAAAACAACTTCTCCCCTTTCACCCTCAAGGTGAATGTGCTCTATCGCCGCACATCACACATTTGTTGCAGGTAAGTCTTTCAGAAAGCACGACCTGATCATCAGATACTTGAGGGGTAAGAGGAGGCTGAATCCTCCCTGTCCGCGCTCCGAACCCTCTTGGGACCTCAATATGGTCCTTGAGGGCCTGGGCCATCCACAGAGCTGCAGGTTGGGCTACTGCCAATGATTTAGCAAATTCTACATACTTCGTATAGAGCCGGTGTCTGACCACGTCTTGCATGGAGCTAAAACTGGCGGCCGGCTGCGTGTATGCCTGCCAAGCACCTTCTCCCCTTCACCAGGCGAGTCAGTGTGCTGTTCAGCTTCCCTACTTACCCCACCAGGCAAAGTAGAAGTATTTGCAGCAGCACTAACCTGTGACTCACCCAGGATAGTCATTGTTGCTCCGCTGGAGGTCGTGATGTTGTGCAGCACCATGGCAGGTTCCTCAGCCCAAAAGGTGAATGAATGGGCACCCCATCTTCCTTTTATACCCGTATGCAATTGGGCGGAGACTGCCATGCCATGCGCCAAGTTCATTGGCCTTTTAAAAGTACAATCAGAGATGATAGGTTCTCAAGTTCAAACCCCATTCTGTTGGTTCGAAACAACGTCTTGTTCCCTCCATCAGGGAACTGCGGTTACATATGTCACCAAAACGTTTTTACTCCTTAGTATGGCATCTGCCTCCTCCCCATAAAAACTCATGTTTGTCGGCCTGTATACAATATGTCACCCATGACAGCTTTGAATCTGTTAAAAATGAGCAATCCTTTACTCTTGTGGTAAATATCCATATAAAGAGTGGGATAATGTACATCCAGACAGTTGTTAAACAAAATACAAATCCTGATAAACCTGTCATAGTTTATATTGCACTAACAACCGGCTGGATGTACATTATCCCTCACTTGTCTACTTGATGATCAATAACTGTTTGTATGTTTTGTGATATTTGAGCATGAGGTCCTATATGTCAAGAGTTAACGCTGACTAACATCTTTGAATAATCCCAGTAGCTGAATTATTTTAGAACTCGAGTGACTTGAGTTTTGTGTTGTGAAGTAACTGACTAGCAGACATCAGTAGTTGTTAAACTCTCCACACTACATAAAGCTTTTTTAAGACCTAATGGAAGAAAAAGTGATTCTTACTCATTCAATGCAGTTGTTTACTACCCTTTTAATTATTAAATTCTATTAAATATGAATCATGATAAAAAGATTGTATAACTCACAGTAGTTTCTGTAGTTTACATTGTGGATCCTTCAGTAGATCAGAGAGCAGCTTCAATCCTGAATCTCCTGGATTATTACAACTCAGATTGAGTTGTGTCAGATGTGAGGGGTTTGATCTCAGAGCTGAAGTCAGAGCAACACAACCTTCAGATCCAATACTGCAGTTATACAACCTGAAGAAAGAGAAAAAATCCTTACACTTGCAGCAAATAAAGTCAACAAAATGAATTGTAATGAAATGGTTGTGACTGTTATGAGCAGAATATATTAAAATGAGAGAGAAAATAGAGTGAATAAAATGCAATTATCCATTTAAAACTATTATTTTAGGTATTTCCCAGTGTAAGAGATATGAAGTCATGTTTTCTTTTATGTGAACTCCATTGAATTTACATTAAAGGTGACAGCACCTGTTTAACTTTATTGCTTTAAAGATTTCCTTACTTTAATGTCTTCAGTTTACAGTTTGTATTCTTCAGTCCATCAGAGAGCAGCTTCACTCCTGAATCCTTCAGTTTATTGTGACTCAGGTTGAGTTCTGTCAGACTTGAGGAGTTTGATCTGAGAACTGACGCCAGTGATGAACAACTTTTCTCTGTCAGATTACAGTCACTCAGACTGAGAGAGAAAAAACAAGATGTGTTGACAGTTATGGTTAAAATAGCTTCAGTTTTAAGTGTGTAAACCCCAAAAAACAATTATAAATGGACCAAACATTTCATCACTGAAACGTTATACCTTTTCTCTTCTACCCTGATTTATAACTGACTGTTATGTGTGTGTGCTGTGTATGTGTCAGGGGCTGACACGGAGGAGGATGAATGGAGAAACAAAAAGGTATAATCCAATGGGGTTTAATGAAAACAGAAGTCCAAAACAAACACGGGAGCAGGAGAACAGGGAAGACCAAACCAGTTATACAATTCATTGACATAAATAATAACCGACAAAGAACAGAGGGAGACACAGGGCTTAAATACAAAAGGAAGACACTCATGGAAAACAGAAACAGGTGTGGAACTAATTAACAATGACGAAACACAAGTGAAAACGAATTAACTAATAATGAGATTGGCAACGGGAGATTAACAAAGATGAGGGACAGGTGAAAACAATGAAACAAGTGAAAACAGGCAAGGAACAAACGTGACATTACCCCCCCCTCCACAAGGCGCGACATCGCGCCAAAACAGTACCAAAGGGGGAAGGGGGGGTGGGCGTCCTGGAGGCCGGTGCAGGGAAGACCAGACCTGGTGGGATGGGAGACCTCCAGGACGATACGTCCAGCTCTGGGACTCTGGAGGGCGGCGGCCATTCTGGAGGCCTTGAGGGCGGCGGCCATTCTGGAGGCCTTGAGGGCGGCGGCCATTCTGGAGGCCTGGAGGGCGCCGGCCGTTCGGGAGACCTGGAAGGCGTCGGCCGTACCGGATGGCAGACGACCGGTCTAGCCTTCAGGGCTATCCCTGCCATATGGCTCCCCCCCAAAAAATATTTGGGTTTAGTCCGGGAGCTCATATGGAGGTTGTCCAGGACCGGTTGGGCAGCGGGCTCTGGCGGCTGGGCAGCGGGCTCTGGCGGCTGGGCAGCGGGTTCTAGGAGACCGGACGGGACCGGCTGGAGAGGCCCTGGAAGGCCGTGCGGGAACGGCTGGAGAGGCTCTGGAAGGCCGTGCGGGAACGGCTGGAGTGGCTCTGGAAGGCCGTGCGGGAATGGCTGGAGAGGCTCTGGAAGGCCGTGCGGGAACGGCTGGAGAGGCTCTGGAAGGCCGTGCGGGAACGATTGGAGAGGCTCTGGAAGGTCGTGCGGGAACGGCCGAAGAGGCTCTGGAAGGCCGTGCGGGAACGGCTGGAGAGGCTCTGGAAGGCCGTGCGGGAACGGCTGAAGAGGCTCTGGAAGGCCGTGCGGGAACGGCTGAAGAGGCTCTGGAAGGCCGTGCGGGAACGGCTGGAGAGGCTCTGGAAGGCCGTGCGGGAACGGCTGGAGAGGCTCTGGGAGGCCGTGCGGGAACGGCTGGAGAGGCTCTGGGAGGCCGTGCGGGAATGGCTGAAGAGGCTCTGGAAGGCCGTGCGGGAACGGCTGGAGAGGCTCTGGAAGGCCTGCTCTCGTTGCTGGGTGGTGGAGGAGTGAGGCGTGGATCCGAGATGAGCCGGAACGAACCCCTGGCCTGTGACCGATACTGGGCGACCCCCGCTCAAGTCCTCATCAGTCACCCCGACGCAGAACTCGGAGCCGGTTGCTTGGAGGACTCGATTTACGAAGTCCTCCAGCCGGTACTCATCTGCATCGGGAAGCATGACGAGGACGAGCAGAATGTCGTCCAGACCGGCCACAAAGGCCAGGTTTAGAGCTTGATCGCTCCAACTCACCCGATAGCACACGCCAACAAACTCCTCCACGTAGTTCTCCAGAGGCCTTCCGTCCTGCCTCAAGTCCGTGAGGACAGCCTCTGGAGAAAAGGTACAGCAATCCATTTTTAAAGGTCGGTTATTCTGTCAGGGGCTGACACGGAGGAGGATGAATGGAGAAACAAAAAGGTATAATCCAATGGGGTTTAATGAAAACAGAAGTCCAAAACAAACACGGGAGCAGGAGAACAGGGAAGACCAAACCAGTTATACAATTCATTGACATAAATAATAACCGACAAAGAACAGAGGGAGACACAGGGCTTAAATACAAAAGGAAGACACTCATGGAAAACAGAAACAGGTGTGGAACTAATTAACTAATAATGAGATTGGCAACGGGAGATTAACAAAGATGAGGGACAGGTGAAAACAATGAAACAAGTGAAAACAGGCAAGGAACAAACGTGACAGTATGTTTGTGAAAGGTTTATTCATTTAATTTATTAGTTTACTGGGTTAGGAGCGAGTGCCAATTTTTTGTTCTTGTTTTGGTTAGAGAGTGCAGGTAAGTTGGGGTGTCCCTGACGCTGAAG
The DNA here is from genome assembly GCA_008369825.1 of Triplophysa tibetana. NCBI lineage: Eukaryota > Metazoa > Chordata > Actinopteri > Cypriniformes > Nemacheilidae > Triplophysa > Triplophysa tibetana. The sequence goes on along the minus strand of CM017917.1, from coordinate 1,106,115 downwards.
AGGTTTTTCCTTTTGTTTGTTTGAAAAAGCAACTGAATCCCCAACAAACCTTTACATCATGGGAGAAACGACATGGCACAGATGGTGTTTTGTTAAAACAATACGGTGATGAAATGGTGCTTAAACATACGGACAGATGTAGAAGCGCTGTATCATCAGCACTATACATATAAACGTGACTTGAGAAAATGTTTTAACTAAAAATGGTCTGACTGGTTATGACTGCAGTGTTTATAATACTTTCCAAACATATTAGCAAGTATATTGTTTTCTAGCCTTAATATTTACTTAAGAAGATCTTGATGTATGCTGTTATGTTTAAAAAGTAATCATGCAGATCATAAACATTTCACTGCTGAAATTATGGTTTTTAACTAAAGGAAACGTAAACAAGTTATGATGTTTTAGATGGCTGTTCAGTATACAGTGTAATCATTTACCATATCTGTATTTATGAACAATTATCATTTTATGACATTGTGGCGAGGGGGGCGTGAATGACTCAGCAAAGTCTGCAATTCGAGAGGGAGACAGGAGAAGAGCGAGGCGGAAGTGGATCAAGTGCTGATGATAAACACCTGTGTCTCGTTCCAGTAATTGGTGAGGAACGGACAAAAGCCTTCACAACCAGAGGGATTGTTAAGAGAGAGACTGTCGAGGAACTCTGGTGGACAGAGCTCAGAGAAAGATGCAATCTTTTGAAGACGTTTATTTGGAGTTTGTGACTGAGTGATAGATAGTGAGTGAGCGCCCCTGTATTTTATCTTTATTTTACAGTAAACCTACGAGTTCCCGTCAAGCTGACCCTGTTTCCGTCCTTCACTCACTCCAGAAGGAAGCCCAGAAGGAAGATCGCGAGCTGTTCCTGCATAAGATGGGGACTCAGGATGAACCAGAGGTATTCCTTAGACTGTCAGAGAAGTCGGCAGAGGCTGCTTCCCGATCTCGAGGGAACCTCATGCTGCGACCCCCTACACTGTGAAGATCGTCGCCGGGGGCTGGCCCACCCTCGATGACTAGAATGAGGCCCAGAGGGGCAGGTTCACCACGTGGCAGACCAGGCCACACTCCTATCCCTTCCCCCTGTACTCACCAATTCCTTGGTCCACTTCCTACCCCTAGGGCGGCGGGGAAGCCTGGGCTTGTCTGTTGCCGCTGCAGGGACCCGGATCACTTTGTTGATAGCTTCCCTGTGATGCCCACACAACGCAATGTTTTACCCCTAGAACAGTCTCAGGACAAGATGCTTAAAAATGTCTTTGAACAGGTTCAGTACATAGACGGTCAGACTCTACAACCGACGCAATCACTCTCCAATCTGTATCTCCTATATCTGTATCGAGTGACCAAATACGCTCAGTCAAAGCAAGATACGACCCAATTAGTCATACCAAGGAGCCATCGAGGGGGGGCATTTGGAACAGGCAGCAACACTAAATCGTTTAAAAAACGATTTTTCTGGCCGGTCATTCATGAAAACGTGCGCAGGTGGTGCATGTCTTGTCCTGAATGTCAGTTGGTAAACCCACCGGCCACCCCAAAAGCACCATTGTGCCCTCTCCCTCTTATTCTTGTCCCCTTCGAGAGAACTGGAATGGACCTGATCAGAGCGATCAGCACAGGGACATCCCTTTGAGTTAGTCATAGTGGACTATGCAACGTGATATCCAGGAGCATTCCTTCAAAAAGTGTGGCGGACGCTCTGTTTCAGGTAATCTCCCGAGTGGGAATCCCTAAAGAGCTTCTCACGGAACAAGGTACAACGTTTGTCATTGACCCTATGCGAACTTTACAAAATATTGGGCATTAAATCAATTTGTACCAGCGTCTACCACCCACGAACAGATGGTTTGGTCAAACGATTTAATTGCATGTTAAAAAACATGATCCAGAAGTTCGTTGACGAAGACACCAAAAGTTGGGATAGATGGCTGGAGCCCCTGTTATTAAGCATTCGCAATGTCCCTAAAGCCTCATGTGAACTTTATCTGGTTTTCCACTAGGGTATTATCTCCTGAGACAGGGATTCATACTCTGTTCGGACCACACCCCTCTACAGTGGCTCCACCACATGATGGATACCAAGGATGAATCATTTACATTCAAGGTTTTCCACAGACCAAGGTTTTCCACCTGTGTCTTGTTCCAGTAATTGGTGTGGAATGGACAAAAGCCATCACAACCAGAGGGATTGGTGAGAGATAGACCGGCAAGGAACTCCGAGAAAGCTACCATCTATTGAAGAAGTTCATTTAGAGTTTGAGAATGAGTGAGAGAACGCGCTTGTGAGCGCCCCAGTATTTTATTTTTATTTTTCAATGAACCTATGAGTTCCCGTCAAGCCAACCCTGTCTCCTTCCTTCACTATCTTGAACCTTGTTACAGACTCGTATCTAAAATTGCAGTGCATTTTAACAAGCGCTAAAACTGATGAATATCATACAAATACGATCAATAGCCACTCCAATTGAAGTGATATTATCTTCAAAATAAAAAGGAAATATAATAATAATGTATATAAAACACTCCATGTTAAAAACAGGTTTCTGACTCTTCTTACGTCTGTTTACTGCAGGAGTTTGCAGTCAGTTTTGAGAGCTGAGTCTTTTGTGAAACTGCAATGTCGTCTGACATCTGATGTAAAGCTGAAATCAAATTGGATGGCCCGTTTCTTTGCTAGGTGAATGAAAAAGAAATTGACACACCAGATCCAAGAAAATATTCAATTGTTCACCTATGGTGTGAAAGCTTTCCTGGTAAATTTGTTTGAATTCTGGCACGTCACTGCATCTCACATTCACTTTTAAATAAAGCACCTGTTTTTAAACTGCCTCAATGTGTACTTGTTGCCTCATGATACATTTAAGATTATTTATTACCAAGAATGGTACTGTACAATCACCACTAACTCTACACACTGTGTTCATGAACTACTCTTTAATGTTTAGTGTTGAGATGAAAATGCAGTTAAATGACTCACTCAGCTGTTCTGGATGCTTTGATCACTGGCAGAAGCCTCAGAAGACATTCATCTGATGGATCATATTTCCTCAGATTAAACTCATCCAGCTTCTCTTCTGAGTTCAGTAACAAAAACACCAGAGCCGACCACTGAGCAGGAGAGAGACGGACTCCAGTGAGACTAGACTCATCGCCTCTGTTCACATATGTTTGTACTTCCTGCACTAGAGAATGATCATTGAGTTCATTCAGACAGTGAAACAGATTGATGGATTTCTCTGGAGAGAGATTCTCTCTGATCTTCATCTTAATGTACTCGACTATTTCCTGTTTACTGTCACATCTTCTTCCTGTCTGTGTCATCAGATCTCGTAAGATTGTCTGACTGGACTCCAGTGAAAGACCCAGAAGAAATCTGAGGTAAAGATCCAGGTGTCCGTTCTCACTCTGTAAGGCCTTGTCCACTTCACTCTTCAGTAAATCACTCATATTTGATCTCAATCTGCTGAAGAGTCCTGATGTTTGCTGAAGAAATGACAGAAACACAAATAAAGCAGCGAGAAACTCCTGAACGCTCAGATGCACAAAGCTAAACACCTTCCCCAGGTTCAGTCCAAACTCCTCTCTGAAGATCTGAGTACAAACTCCTGAGTACACTGACGCTTCTCTGACATCAATGCCACACTCTCTCAGATCCTCCTCATAGAAGATCAGGTTCCCTTTCTCCAGCTGTTGAAAAGCCAGTTTTCCCAGTGACTCAAGACTCTTTCTAGCCTGCTGAAGCTCTACCTCACATTTCCCATCATACTTCTGACTCTTCAGTTTGATCTGAAACATCAGGAAGTGTGTAAACATTTGAGTGAGAGTCTTGGGGATCTGTGCTTGACTCTCTGCTTCACTCAACATTCTCTGGAGAACAGTGGCTGAAATCCAACAGAAGACTGGGATGTGACACATGATGTACAGACTTCTGGATGATTTCATGTGTGTGATGATTCTGTTGGCCAGACTCTCATCATTGATTCTCTTCCTGAAATACTCGTCCTTCTGAGGGTCATTGAATCCTCGTACATCTGTGATCAGATCAACACACTCAGGAGGAATCTGATTGGCTGCTCCTGGTCGAGAGGTGATCCAGATCAGAGCAGAAGGAAGCAGATTCCCCTTGATGAGGTTTGTCAGCAGCACATCCACTGATGCTGATTCTCTGACATCAAACAAACTCTGATTCTTTGAGAAATCTAGAGGAAGACGACACTCATCCAGACCATCAAAGATAAACACAACTTTATAATCATCAAGATCTGTTGATCTCAGATCTTTTGTATCTGTGAAGAACTGATGAAGAAGATCCATCAGACTGATATTTTTCTGTTTGATCAGATTCAGTTCTCTGAAAGGAAGTGGAAATATCAAGTGAAGATCTTGATTTGTTTTTTCTTCAGTCCAGTCCAGAATGAACTTCTGCACAGAGACTGTTTTACCAATTCCAGCGACTCCTTTAGTCAGCACACTTCTGATGGGTTTGTTTTGTTCAGATGAGACTTTAAAGATGTCATTACAATTGATTTGTGTTTCTTGTGTCTCTGACCTTCTGGATGCTCTCTCAATCTGTCTCACCTCATGTTCATTATTGATGTCTTCACTCCCTCCCTCTGTGATGTACAGCTCTGTGTAGATCTCATTCACAAGTGTTGAGCTTCCTTGAGGTGAGATTCCTTCATTTATTCTCTCAAATTTTTCTTTTAATCTGGATTTGTGTTTCTTCAAGCACAAAGGGGTAAGTTCTGTGGCGTTAAAACGAGAAACCAAAATGTTAATTAAATGTTTTAACTCATTGATCAACCGAGAAAACAGTAAATTTCATGTTATATACAGCGGGGATAATAAGTATTTGACACATCAGCATTTATATCAGTAAGGGGATTTCTAAGTGGGCTATCGACACAAAATTTCCACCAGATGTAGCCATCAAGCCAAATATTGAATTCATACAAAGAAATCAGAACATTTAAGTATACAAGTTCAGTCTTAATAAATAAAGTGAAATGACACAGGGAATATCATTTCACTTTATTTAGTATTGAACACACTTTACTTAATACTTGGTAGAAAAGCCTTTGTTGGTGATTACAGCTTCTAGACGCATCTTGTATGGAGAGACCAGTCGTCTGCATTGCTCAGGAGTGATTCTGGCCCATTCTTCCACACAAATGGTCTTTAAATCTTGAAGGTTCCTTGGGCCTCTTTTATGAACTTTGATCTTCAGTTCTCTCTATAGATTTTCTATGGGATTTAGGTCAGGTGATTGACTGGGCCATTCAAGCAGCTTGATTTTCTTTCTTTGAAACCACTTCATTGTGTCCTTGGCGTTGTGTTTGGGATCATTGTTTTGCTGAAATGTCCACCCCCTTTCCATTTTCAGCTTTCTGGGAGATGGCAGCAGATTTTTATCCAGAATGTCCCCGTACATTTCTCCATTCATCCTGCCTTAAATAATACGAAGTCTGCCAGTAGCCCTTGCTGAAAAGCAGCCCCAAACCATGATGCTTCCAACCCCAAACTTAACTGTTGGTATGGTGTTCTTGGGGGGGTGGGCAGTACCATTTCTTCTCCAAACACAATGTGTAGAATGACTGCCAAAATGTTCAATTTTGCTTTCATCTGACCATACTATAGTCTCCCAAAAATCCACAGATGCTCTTTCGCAAACTTTAACCGAGCCTCAACATGCTATTTGTTCAGCAATGGAGTCTTGCGTGGTGAGCGTGCATGGATGCCATGGCGGTTCATAGCATTGCTTATAGTTTTCTTTGAAACAACAGTTCCTGCTGATGCAAGGTCTTTCTGAAGTTCTGCCCGAGCGGTTCTTTGCTCTTAGAGAACTCTCCTGATTATTCTTTGGACTCCTCGGACAGGGAACTTACGTGGAGCACCTGATCGTGGCCGGTTTATGGTGAAGTGATGCTCTTTCAATTTCCGGATAATGGCCCCCACAGTGCTAACAGGAACATTCAGCATTCAGCATTCTGGAAATGCGCCTATAACCATTCAAAATGCTTTTCAACGATAAGATAACAAAGATCTACAGAGAGTTCTTTGCTTTTACCCATCATGAAGTCTTTCCTGTGTGCCTCCTCGGTAATGAGAAGCCTTTATAGGCCATCAATTAGGACTAAAGCAGCTGATATCAATTAGTACTGATAGGGGGGCAGAGTTTCTCTCTCAATACTGACAGATATCAGGTGATCTCCTGGCTTTCTATGCCATTTTGCACCTTGTTACCTTCATGTGTTCAATACTTATTCCCTGTGTCATTTCACTTTATTTACTATGACTGAACTTGTATACTTAAATGTTCTGATTTCTAAATGTTCTGATTTCGTATGAATTCAATATTTGGCTTGATGGCTACATCTGGTGGAAAATTTGTGTCAATAGCCCACTTAGAAATCCCCTTACTGATAAAAATGCTCATGTGTCAAATACTTATTTTCCCCGCTGTAAATATTATCCATGTGCCTTCATTCTGATAAACAGAGAAATACAACAACACTACTGAATAATTCATTTTGTGCAAAAATTATTTTATTTCATTATAATGATGTGTCCCTTTTAACAGTGCCATGTATTTTGCATGTACACACATACGATATGTATAACAACAAAATAATAATAAATATTTTATGAATGTGTACTACTGATCATATTAAATTTGATTCAATGGGAAGTTTTGCATAATTCTGCACCTATTTTGTTATGACTCCACAATTCTACAAAATATCTTCACCCCATATTCTGCCGTATTTCGAGTCATTCTTTTAAAGCAGAATGTGGACTTACACTGACAGCACTTACAAACTACATCTTCAATCTGTCGACTACTTTATAGAGGAATATGATGATGATTTTAATACTTGACAACGGATATTTAGCAACTTTATAAATTGTTGTGACAATAAACCCATGAGCAATTTGATAATCAGGGAAGGTTTTCAATATCCTTACATGATGTAGATTGTGTGCTATTTGTGATGTGGTAAATCAGTATTATTTTGTATTTACAGTTTTTCTCGATTGCTTACACCCAATTCATGAAACATTCACAATTTTCTGAAAACTATAAACACGTTCTCGCAACAAAACCCTAACTTGCACAAGCCCCACAAAAAAAACCTCATTTTGCAAAGGTCTAACCATGTTCTCATTCAGAAAACACAACACACAATATAATGAACTCAAGAGTCAAGAGGTAACTCAAATATCACACATTTATCCATCGGTAAACATTCAGTAGCAAAACTGTTGACAGACCAATCCGAATCTCAGGATCATATCGAAAGGAGCACAGGTAATTGTGATTCCAATATCATCTAAAGGACTTTATATTACTGTAAAAATAGAGTGTAATTACAGTACTCAGTTTATATAAAACCAATTTCCATATTCTGTATCCAGTCAGTATCACATGTACACCCTCAAATTTGTGATTGTCAAGTTTACAAATTTGTGTTTGTAGCTTTTTTTTAACCTGTTCCGTAATTTTGCAGAACTCAGAGTGACTAATTACGTAAAGAAAATCTGCTATAGTATAGTTTTACAAAATTGGGCCAAAGGTTCAGAGGATGCCATGTTTTAACAGCATTGCCTCCTATTGACAAATCGCTTAACTGTTTTGTTTCCTTTATCTTCTCTGTAGGTCGCTTTGGATAAAAGCATCTGCTTAATGCCTGAATGTAAATGTTATTTATGTAGTTGTGTACTGTATTGTGTTACAGTAGTATATCTTGGACGAGGCAGGGAACTCAGAAGCGGCCATCTTGGACGAGGCAGGGAACCCAGGAGCCTTCATCTTGGACGAGCCTGTTCAGGCGGCGCGATTGCAGTGTGCCCTGGTGATTCACGTAAGAGACTACCGCCGTGTTGTTCACCCGCACTAGGACATGGTAGCCTCTAAACTGCAAGGGTACTCTATGGTAAGAAGGACAAGACATTTGCAATATGCAAGCTTTGCAAAGCGAAGGTAAAGTAATTTGAGAACACTAAACGTAAAGACTAAAATATAAGTGATTTTGCTATGTTTATTGTAATAAAAAAACTATAAAAGCTTTGTTTTTCTTTAATAAAGAAATACATTTAAAATAATTACTGATCAGCACCAAAATTTCATAAGTCAAAGTCTCAAGGATCACCAATTGTTGTATCAAGTTTGGTCTTTATGTATCAAATTTGAATGCGTCTGTGAGTTTTTTTGCTGAAGCTAACGAGAAAGAGGCGATTCGGTCCTGTTTAAAAAGCGCGGGCCGAGCGCTAAGAACTTTGATGTGAAAATTCTCACAATGAACTCTCGCAACTCTCCCTCGAGCAGCTCAAATCAAAACTCTTGATAGTCTTAATCAGAGAGTAGCCTTTTTTCCATCTACACAACAACCTTGGGACCAATCATACGGGCACACAGCTTCTCATATCACTGTTATGCTGATAACACCCAGATCTACATCTCATTTCACCCAGACGATACCACTGTAGCAGCTGCCATTACAGCCTGTCTAGAATACATCTCAGCGTGGATGGAAGACCATCATTTCTAGCCGAACCCTGCCAAGACAGAGCTCATGTTTCCAGCACACCCCACGGTGCAACATGATCTCACAATCCAACTTGGCAATACCACAATCACTCCATCAAAAACAGCCAGGAACAGCTGTTCATATCTGATGAACAGCTGTCCTTCAAGGATCACATTGCAAAGGCAACTCGGTCATGACGATACGCCTTATTCAACATAAGAAAGGTAAGACCTTATCTCACTGAGCATGCGGCACAACTCCTTGTCCAGGCCCTGGTCATCTCAAGGTTGGAGTACTGCAATGCTCTCCTTGCTGGTCTTTCTGCAAAGGCTATCAAATCGCTCAAGCTGGTTCACAACTCAGCAGCATCCCTTGCCTTCCAACAGCCCGAAAGGTTTCATGTGACACCCCCTTTTTCCATCTCTCTCCACTGGCTATCGGTTGAACCCCGAATCAGATTCAAGTCACTTATGCTTGCCTACAGAACTATCACTGGACCTGCACCGGCATACTTTCACACCCTACTACACTCCTATACCCCATCAAGATCCCTGCGTTCAGAAAACCAGCGGCGTCTTGTATTGCCTTCTCAGAAGGACAGTAAAATCACTTTCCCGCTTATTGTCATTCACAATTCCTACCTGGTGGAACATTACTTCTCACTCGGTCCAGTCAACCACATATCTCACAACTTTCAAAAAACTTCTTAAAACCCATCTCTTCTGTAAATCCTTGACAGACAAATTATTTCTATTTTTAAACTAAGCCCCTCTATTTCTCTCAACAGGTAGTGGTCTAGCTTTTGTTGAAACTAGTAACTTTGAATTAGCATTAGTGGTGGGCCGTTATCGGCGTTAACGTACTGCGTTAACGTGAGACTCTTATCGCGCGATAAAAAAACTGTCGCCGTTAATCTATTCTCAAAGTTGGGTTGGGAGCTGGTTCTATACTACGCAAGCTATGATGACTTTCACCTTGATATTTTAGCGCGGATGTATACATAGCTTAATTGCAATGTAGGGGCGAGATTTTTCAACTAGCATGATTCGTGTCATTCGCGCCGCCTCATGATCTCATAACCAGGGCTTCATTCGCGTCATTCGCGCCGCCTCATGATCTCATAACCAGGGCTTCATTCGCTCGATTCGCGCCGCAAGAAGGTCTATCGCCTCTTTGCATTGACTTAACATGTAAATCACTCGCGCTTGATGCGCCATTCGCGTTTAGTCTGAACACAACATAACGTTACTGTGAAATTACCACATCAAACGTGACGTGCTAACATGGATGCAGCTATGAAGCCGCCGGGTTTGCTTCAGGGAAATTTTATTTTTAAGAAGCTTCCCAATGGAAACCTCGACAAGACTTAGGTTGTTTGCACCTTGTTCAATGTGGAATTGGTTTACTGTACGGAATTGGTTTACATACAGTTGGTATAAAAAAAAAAACTTTCTCTCAACAGGTAGTGGTCTAGCTTTAGTTGAAACCAGTAACTATGTATTGGCACCTAATGTATTATGGCTCCTGTATGACATATCGCTTGTTGCTCCCTAACTCTTTGTAAGTCGCTTTGGATAAAAGCGTCTGCTAAATGACTAAATGTAAATGTACTGTAGGAGCTCTTCCAGTCTCAAGTACCACCTAAACGCAAACCATCCCTTAGCTAATGCGGAAGTAAACACAAGTACATTTTATTGAACATAATTTAATTTTCATCACAAATTATCATAGTAGAACAGCTTTCTCAAGCAGTTTGTGATGCATTTTGGAAACAGGAGATGAGCCCCTGGTCTAATGCGCCACCTGGCTTGAGAAACCCGTTCTCAAAGACTTACTTCTAGTCATTATTTGGGTAGCACACATATTATGAATGCCTTCGGCAGAATTCAAATGAGCCATTTTAATCTAGATTAAAAAAATTAATCTATGCCCAACACTAATTAGCATCTATTGTATTATTGCTCCTGTATGACATATCGCTTATTGCTCCCTGAACTCTCTGTAAGTTGCTATGGATAAAAGTGTCTGCTAAATGACTAAGTGTACATGCATCTCTTGTACCCAAGTTTATTAGATCCATGTTGCGCAGTGTGACCTCTCTTGATTTTATTAGATTGCTGAAATCGCAAACTCTGTAGCAGGATTCAGAGTCTCCCGTTCACCATCTCCCGAATTCAAAACTATAAACTACATGACTGTTTACATTTACATTTAGGCATGTGGCAGACGCTTTTATCCAAAGCGACTTACATTGCTTTATCCTATACATTTTACATAGGTATTCGAACCCACAATCTTGCGTTGTTAACGCAATGCTCTTACCACTGAGCTACAGGAAAGTTTACCATTTCGGACTTGCCTGCGTTATCACATTTTACTATTAAAGCTGCCCATGGATCCTTACACTCTCGTGTCTGAGCCTCCGTTAAAATTAATGCACTTTATTAACAGGCAACTACTTTCATGTTCACTCTGAGTTTATTGTAAAGGATAAGTTGCACTGATTCTAAACATAAGATCTTTAAAGTCACCATGAAATCAAACATGAAAATTCTAAGTGTTTTACACAGCTGCAATGATTATTTTAAATGGTTTATCTGTGCACACCATTATTTTTTTTAATCCGTTGGCAATTGTAATCTTTAATGAAAAAAATTAAGCTCCATTCCAAGTCTCAACAACAACTTTCATGGTGACTTTGAAGAAAGACATACTGTAGATATAGGAATGGATGTTATTGTCCACATGCAGGTTAAAGTTTTTATGTGTGGGATCTTCGATGAGTCTGCGAGGCTGTGCATGTTAGCAGCTTAACGGTAACAATATTTTTGTGCCAATGTTTTACATTTTTAACAAAAACTTGGGCCCCCTAGGGTTTACAGAACCCCAGTTGAAGACCCATTCTCTAAACTATAACTGCCAAAGGAAGGAATTGTCGACTTTCTGCAATTTGTTGTTGGTTCTTGGTTTTACATGAAATAAATATTTACATATTTCCTATTTCCCAGAAGTATAGATGTGTATACATATAAAAATCAATGGTATTAAATAAATACAGACACTGTGTCTGTTCATCTGAAGGTAAAGTGATGTAATAGTCACATGACTGAGAGCTCTTACTGGTCTGTAGTTTGTTAGCGAGGTCTGTCTGCTTCATCTTCTTCAGGACGTTCAGTGTGATCTTCAGAAACATCTCTCTGACTCTGATCTGATCTTCATCATCCTCCTCTTCTCTCCCAGAGCATGATGGGTAATCTGGACTCAGTAGACTCTTGAAGATCTTCAGCTCTTTCTTCATCAGAGAGATGAGTTTGTGCTCAAGCTCCTTAAATCATTGTTCAAACACACAGGGTTTACTTGTCTGCAGAAAATATTCTGAAAGACTAACTATTACAATGTCCTTAAAATTACATTTCATGCATGTCTAATGTTGCTGTGTGTGAATGTGAGAATGTCTGCCAAGTTGTAAAGCCGAAAGTGAACGAAACACAAAGCTATTGTCTTGGGGAAAAAAAGAGTTGACTATGAATCAGGAACAAGTCTGTTGATCGAATTTCAGTTCCGGGTCAGATTTGCGTCACTCCGTGTAATGCCCGCGTGCGTTCTATTTGCGACACTGCACGCGGTAGACCAATAGACAGATAATCTAACCCTAATCACCAAACAATTAATTTGAGAGTCAGTCAAGAAGTGAGGTTATAATAACATAGTGTTTTTACACCCTGTATGCATGTCAACTTGTTGTTGGACACTCCATAAACCAAAGTGGGACCTTAAAAATCACTTTAAGTTAAATTTCGGCTGTATTCACAAGTGCACACGACCGCACACACACATTTGTTCCTAATTCTAATGTTAATGAAAGTCGATATTTTCAGGGAGGGAGAACATGTTCAGTTAATTTATTTTATAGTTAATCACCAATTGATCTCCATATAAGTGTTTACACACGTCTCTTGTATAACCAGTCATCATCTCTTGTATGAATGAATCCTTGAGTTTTCACTTCCTCAAATAATTCAATTACAACACAGAAAACAGGCAGACACAGACTACCAAGTTAATAGCCTATCTATAATATCTTAGTTATATTCACTATGTGTTCCACTAAAACTCTTTTTATGTCATGTCTGCATGCTGTGGTTTTATTTTTTTGTCATAATGTACTGTTTTAAATATGTTTTTTCTTTGCCACCAGCTTTCATGAGAGCAGTTATATTTTTTTATATTCTTGACTTTGTAAATCCATGTTTGAACTGACTCTTTCCATGTTTAACGTGATCAGCTGTTTACTGGGAACATCACACTTTTAAATGCACGAGCTTGGATTCTGTTTTGACTTTACAGATAAACTAGCTTTAATAAACAACCAACACATTGACACACAATCCTACCTTGAAAACATTATCCATTTGCTTCCCTTCGATTAAGTTTGATTCATCTGTTGTGTTACTGTAATTTAACAATACATTAAAAATTAATAACATAGTAAAAACACATGGACGAATGTGCATATTTGTCAGTTCGGCTCAGAAAGTACAGACTGATGAGGTGATATATTCTGCTAAATCATCAAACTGTTCTCACCTAACATCTGTATCATCACAGTCTCCTGAACTGAAGTCCATTAAACGGCCAATTGATCTATCACTCTTCAAAGACACACAGCTGGATTCAAGAGATTCTCCACAAGTCAAACTAAAACAACAACACTGTTTTAAAACCCTACAAACTCTGCATTGTTTAAAAATATACAAAAAGTTTGTTCATTACACATGTGCATGTTTAAAATGACTTGAATATAAAAAGTTAGAATCCATGTTAACCAAGAATAATAAATACTATAAAATGATGGCTTACATGTTATCAATATCTCTCACCTGTTCATTGAGTTTGTGTCAGTTTCTCCAGAGAGACTCTTTCTGGAGCTCATGACGGCAGTTCAAATGTTGATTTTATACCTGAAGAGACACTGAACACACACATACAAAGACTCTTCAGATCCAAACAAAAACGTTTCGGTATTTGTTTGTGCTGTTGTGATTTTGGATTGATTTGGAGTTTTTAGACAAAGTAGTAGTAAAATACACTCATTTGTCTAGGATAAACACAAAAAACTTTAAAACTTTCTTCCATTGTGGTCATTGACTTCCTCAAATAACTTAATTACAACGCAGAAAACAGGCTGACACAAACTACACATGATCATTGACCATATTGAGCTTAAAAAAACGTTTGTACAGCTACGAAAAAAAATTCACATACAGCTGTGTAAAAATATGATTTTATTCTATGTTTTGTTGCAGCAGCTGTTTTGAAGAGTTTTTTTAATGTTGTCATGAGAGTTTTGTTTTTTGTGAGTTAAATTTGATATTTAGTGTTGAGTGTTGCGCAGTAGTTCAGTTCTCACCTGTATTGATTTGCTGATCTTTGATACCGCCTACAAAACCATTTAGAAATCTTTCATTTTTCTTTCATGTCTCATATTGAAGTTATTTGTATAGTTATCGTTTTAAATATCGTTTTCCTCTCACATACTTTCCCCCGTAATCGAAAAAATCTAGCCTGATGCTTTCACTTCCACCTATCACTTGACTTGAGGCGGTCAAAATAAGTGAAATAACATTTAAAGGCACAGTAGACATTTGATTCTCAGTCCATATGCCTACAATTGACCCTTCGCTAGCAGTTTGATTGACAGACGATCTTATCGATCATAACGCCTATATTATGTGCCCGCGTGACTGAAAAATGAATAGCTTTTTAATTATTTTATTAGTAAACAGATATATATCCAGATTGATTTAATGGACTTCACACTATAACAATAAATGGTTTTATAACTTGTAAATATATTTCATCAACTATACCAATACAGATACGAGACAAGATATTGTTGGAATCATTAATGTACGAATTACAGATGGAAGCGTTGATTCAAGGTGGAAAATAGCCTAATACTTATTGATATTTTACTTACATATTATATGTATGCGCAAACTGGCCAGATAAGCTTTGCGTCCCTGAGATGTGTTACGCATTTGCAGTGACATATTAAAGGAAAGACATTTTAGCAATTAAAGGCAGAATGCATCATGTTGATCAGAAACTATTTTTGTCATTCTGGTTGTAAATCTCTTCACATCCTGATTCAAGAATAAAAACAACGCAACCTTGCGTTGTTAACACAATGCTCTTACCACTGAGCTAAAGGCAACTGAAAAATACACGAGACAAATACAACAAATTACAATCATAACAACAACAATATAGCATAAGAGAGAAAAAGATAAAAAACACTATAAACACAAGTATTCGGATTAACAAACAACATTTTATACCTACAAAAAATATATAATAATAATTATAATAAAAAGTCTAAAGAAAATTGATATTCAAGGCTTTACAATAGTCCACCGTTCTTTTATCTTTAGTGTTCCTTACACCCTTCAATATTTAACCAACAGTTAGCTCACACAAAACAACTTCTTCCGCCGTGCGTGAGCCTCTCCTGACCTGCACTGTAGATGGCGCTATTCATTCAGATGCGATCCGAAGCAGCCAAGCGAAGAAGCGACCGTTCGCTCTCTTCGTATTATCGCGAGATTTCCCGTCCCGACACCGATCGTGACCACGTCAAGCGAACACAGAAGTTAGAAATCATGGCGGATCGCAGGAGACACAAGAAGCGAATCCAGGTACAACATTTAACACAACAGTCGTGATCCGATCACTGATATTTCGTCTTTGTGTCACATCAAGTCGTTATTACAGTTAGCGTGTCGCTCGATTGTAACGCGATCCGTTATTTTTCCAGTAAACTCGGAATCGGGAGCTGGATTATTTATCAGCGCTTGCAGGCGCAGTTTTTTTGCGTCAGTAACGAAAAGCATCTTCTGCCATTAATATAATGATTTTGATATTTGGTCGATTGATCTTTTCTCAGTCCTCGTTTAGATGTTTTGATGAATAGAAATATCTGTTTGGTACACCAGCTGATCGAGTGTTGCCATGTTAGCTCGACACACACAAAAACAGCTCAATATCGCCAATAACTGATCATCTTTACACGTAACGATTGCGTTTTGTGTGTTATTTTACGCATGCCAGCCCGTTATAAAGGCGATGCCATGTTGGCAGTGGGGAAATATCACTGTGACGTGTTTGTTGCGCATCACACACATTTGTTTAATATTCCACATCATTAAAATGTCAGTGTGGGTGTTTGCTGCTCTTTATGATGCGCTTATCTCACCGGTGACAGCAGGACCATCACATCTCATCTGTGTTTCTAACATTCATCATTCGCACATTAACAGTCTCAGTTTGTGTCAAATCTGATGGTGTCTTATAACTTGGCCTGTTGTCTTTCTATACAAGATGTGGTTCTCAGATGACTTTTAATGTACACGTGTATTTTTGTTGTAGGCATTTCATGCTTTTGAGGAACAGCTGTTGGCTTATAGTGATGTTATGTAAGAATGATGGAGTGTTGAGCCATGATTTTGTCTTGACATGAGGCCTTCAGTATGTGTGTGTGTTTTGCTCTTATGCAACAGGTTAAATTCCACTGTTGTGCCTGTTTTTAATAGTGTTCTCTGTCCTGTTTTGTGTTTAATTAATTCAGTTTTAAAATGTATTGTTTTTGCACGTAGTACTGTGCATCTAATGTCTGCTATAATACACTACATGATGTTTAAAACCTGACATGAGTCACACGACAAAAGACAATAGAACCCGTAATAATTTTATATTTTGTCCACACTAGATGTGATGCGACACGACTAACCCATTAAGAACAAGCCGTTTGTCGTGTCCTTCACATCTGGTGTAGGGTGTGAGCATCATTCACTCGCTGTACATGGTTACAGGATCACACGCTAGTAGATTTTCACATTTAATCCGAACACAACAAACTTGAACACAAACGCACAATTCACGTGTGACGACAGCAGTAGTGGGTGTTGTAGAGATAAGTTGCTGACAGTAATTATTGGGTACTGAATCAAAAAGAGTGCCATAGATTAACGTTTGGTATGAGCGATATAGGTCTTGCGAGGAATTAACATAATAAATCGAAACATTGTTAAAAAAAAGGAATCTCACGCCAGCTTCCAGTGTCAACCCTCAGAACAACGACACCAAGCTCAGACAAATAGCATCTTTATATGGTCTCAATAAGATCGCCTTGCTCCATCTGAATCATGCAGAAGATGTTTGGACCATATGACTGGAGAATTGTAGAATAAAACAGACCTATGTGCTAAAACATTTGGTTAGGAGTTTGGCTATGTCTGGTAGCCATTCATTGGATAAACGAACAATGTCTCTATACAGACCGCCTTATTGACTGGTTTTGTTGTAACTCTCGGTTACATAGTACTATGAGCTATGATCTTTAGCTCGATAAAGGCGTAAATAAACATTGAAAAAAAAAACGGATGAATTACACAACATTACACAAACTGAACTGAAATTTTTAGGAGCGCAAGTAGAAAATTTAGGGGGACACTAAATCACCCTGCATTGCGATATTAACATATTTCCCTAAAATAGCTATATTGACAAATATATTGATAATAAATTGACTCAACTCACAGAAATAACAATGTGCAGTTTTATTTCAGAGGGATATGAGATAACTTGATACCATGGACATACGGAATACGGACAATAAAGATTTTATTGTTAATTGTGTGCTAAAATTTTGAATCTGCAGAATTCTGTGGAACAGTTCTACATGCGTTTACATTTTTAGAGAAATATAAACGTGTTAAAATAGTTTTTAAATACTACCTGTCTGTGCATTTAACTGCAGGTGACGGTGGTTTGGTTCTACTCATCATTTAAAAAGAGGCGAAGCCTACAGAGAAGCTTTAAGTGCTCGGTGAACTTTAAAAAACACCAGACCACATTAATACTGAATTCATTTGAACCAGCAGAAAATGTGCATGTCACTTTGAATGAAAAAGTATGTATGTTATTGTTTATAGTGTTGAAGCAAAACGAAAGGCCTTGTCTTAAAACGTTCTTATAATGGATTTATTTTTAAAGTGAGAGTTTAACATAATCTGAAATTCAAAGAAATAAGCTTTCCATTGATTTATGGTTTATTAGGATAGGACAGCTATTTAAAACAAAGGGTCCAAAAATATCTAAATATTGAAAAAATTGCCAAAGTTGCGCGAATGAAGTCCATATTATAAGCATATTACTCACAAAAATAAAGATTTTACATATTATAAGCATATTACTCACAAAAATAAAGTTTTTACATATTATAAGCATATTACTCACAAAAATAAAGTTTTTACATATTACGTTTGGAAATTTACAAAATATCTTCATGGAAAATGATCTTTACTTGGCTAATATCCTAACGATTTTGGCATACAGGAAAAATCGTTCATTGTGACCCATACAATGTATTTTTGGCAAAATTTTCCTTTGCTACTTAAGACCAAGGCCACCTCCTCATTTGTTAAAAAATTATGCAACATTTTAGGCCTTATTTTATTCACGAAAAGTGCCTTCAGTTCTGTCATTGACACTTTTGTTAAGACCTTGATCTCTCTCTGTTCAGGAGGTCAGTGAACCTACCAAGGAGGAGAAGGCGGTGGCCAAATACCTGCGTTTTAATTGCCTCACTAAATCCACCAACATGATGGGACATCGAGTGGATTACTTTGTTGGTCAGTGTTCTCATTTCTTCCCTACATATCTCTTGTTTTCATGTGGTTTTAATAAAGGATTTGTTTGATATATTTGTTCAGTTTCAAGTGTTTCACTTGGCTGTCACTGAATTAAAGGATTGTTTTGTGCTCATCAGCCTCTAAAGCAGTGGACTGTCTGCTAGATTCAAAGTGGGCCAAAGGGAAGAAGGGCGAGGAGGCTTTGTTCACCACCAGGGAGTCCGTGGTGGACTACTGCAACAGGTGCATTAACACATATATATATAAACTAGTGGTGGGCATAGATTAATTTTTTTAATCTAGATTAATCTAGATTAATCTTGGAATTAATCTAGATTAAAATGGCTCATATGAATTCTCCCGAAGGCATTCAGAATATGTGTGTTACCCAAATAATGACTGGAAGTAAGTCTTTGAGAACGGGTTTCTCAAACCAGGTGGCATATTAGACCAGGGGCTCATCTCCTGTTTCCAAAATGCATCACAAACTACTTGAGAAAGCTGTTCTACTATGATAATTTGTGATGAAAATTAAATTATGTTCAATAAGATGTACTTGTGTTTACTTCCGCATTAGCTAAGGGATGCTTTGTGTTTAGGTGGTACTTGAGACTGGAAGAGCTCCTACAATACATTTACATTTAGTCATTTAGCAGACGCTTTTATCCAAAGCGACTTACAAAGAGTTAGGGAGCAACAAGCGATATGTCATACAGGAGCCATAATACATTAGGTGCCAATACAAAGTTATTGGTTTCAACTAAAGCTAGACCACTACCTGTTGAGAGAAAGTTTTTTGTTTTTTAAACTAACTTTATGTAAACCAATTTCGTACAGTAAACCAATTCCACATTGCACAAGGTGCAAACAAGCTTAGTCTTGTCGAGGTTTCCATTGGGAAGCGTCTTAAAAATAAATGTTCACTGAAGCAAACCCGGCGGCTTCATAGCTGCATCCATGTTAGCACGACACGTTTGATCTGGTCATTTCACAGTAACGTTATGTTGTGTTCAGACCAAACACGAGTGATTTACATGTTAAGTCAATGCAAAGAGGCGAATCGCGCGAATGAAGCCCTGGTTATGAGATGATGAGGCGGCGAGAATGACGCGAATCACGCGAGTTGAAAAATCTCGTTCTCTTCCCCTACAGTGACATTAATCTATGTATACATCCGCGCTAAAATATCAAAGTGAAAGTCATCATAGCTTGTGTAGTATAGACCCAGCTCCCAACCCGACTTTGAGAATAGATTAACGGCGACATTTTTTTTATCGCACGATAAGAGTCTCACTGCGTTAACGCCGTTAACGCCGTTAACGGCCCACCACTAATATAAACACATATTTTTATCAAATTATGTAGCATTTGTATTTTGTGTTTGTATCACTTGTCATCGTCAAATATTATTATTTGAATTATTATTTGGATTTGTATTGGTTTTAATGGAAACTGTAATGGCGTCCACTGGTATGTGATGGATTCTATTGGTTGGATGTTAAATCGCATTGCAATAATGCCCAAACACACTACAAAAAAACTATTTGTAATGGTTTTAATGGAAAAACCTAATAGTTCATAATGATATTTTAATGGAAACCATTAGAACTTCTCTAATGGTTTCTCTTGGGGGTTTTTCAGCAGGGATATCAAGTAATATTCCTGTTGCAATATTACACCATATTTTCTGTATGTAATATACATAGTAAAGATTTAAGTCCTTTCCACATTTAGAATAACAGTAACTAATCAAAACTATGAAAAATAATACAAATGTAAAATAGAAAATCAGCCAAAACTATATTAGATTTTAGCATCCGTAAAATAGCCACCATTGATCTATCATATAATGTTAGCACAATAATAATTCAGCATTTTCAGATTAAAAGCGAATTATTATTACACAATTCAATTACAAATGCAAGGCAAAATTAGCTGTGGATATTTCAACTTCACCCTGCTAAAAAAAACAATAGAAACCATCACAGAAATTCTAATGGTTTGCATTAGAATACCCTTCCAACCCAATAGCTCTTTTCTATTAAAACCATTACAAAATTCCTTTTTGTAGTGTTTTGAGCATTGTTCAATAGGATATAACTTCCTACCAATAGAATCCATCACACACCAGTAGAGACCATCATATTTTCCTTTAAAATCAATACAATTCCCATTATAACCATTAAAACCATTACAACTTCTTTAGTGGTTTCTATTGTTTTTTTCTGTAGCGATAATACCCCACCAATACAGCCCATCGATACCAGTTGATACCATTATAGTTTCCGTTTAATCAGTACAATTCCCATTATAACCATAACATTTTCTGATGTGTTTGGGCAGGATTCTAATTGCATTTTTTGCCGGCAGTGCAGTAGATGAAAAACATATATCGGTAAACCACTAATTTGAGCTGTCAATCAATTCACAGGCTCCTCAAGAAGCAGTTTTTCCACCGAGCCCTTAAAGTGATGAAGAAGAAACCAGAAAAAGACGTGAAGAAAGAGAAGGAAAAAGAGAAAGAAAAAGAAAAAGAGAAGGCGAAGAGTGACAGCGGCAAGGAAGAGGAGAAAAAGAGCAAAAAGGAGAAAGACAAAAAGAAAGACACTGAAGTCACAGACGCAAAGAAAGACAAAACTGTGCGTCAGGAACTTTGACGGAAAGATAAACTGTGGTATAGTGAGTTTGTGTTTCATGGCTTGTTTCTGTATGTTTAGGATGACAGTCCAGGATCCCCAAAGAAGAAGAAGGACGTGAAGAAGAAGTTCAAGCTGGAACCTCATGATGATCAGATGTTCTTAGATGGCAGTGAGGTCAGAATGAGACTTGACTGACGCTCGTCATGCTACTTGTGTTTTGAATTTTTGTTAAGAGACATTGCATCTAATGCTTTGCCTTCCAAACAGGTTTACTTTTGGGTTTACGATCCAGTCCACTTCAAAACCTTTGCAATGGGATTGATTCTGGGTAAGGTGTGTGATCCTTCAGTTCATGCAGTGGGAGTCTTCGCATGCTTTTGTCTCATTCAACGCCTTGTGTTTGTTTGTTTGTAGTCATTGCGGTCATTGCAGCAACTCTGTTCCCCCTGTGGCCGGCCGAGATGAGAGTTGGTGTTTATTACCTAAGCGTGGCTGCTGGGTGCTTCGTCGCCAGTATACTTCTCCTGGCTGTCGGTACGAAGTGTTTTACTTTCAACTCGTGTCGTAAGACCTCCATTCAAAATTTAACATTTGTGTTCATTCTCTCGTCTCAGCTCGCTGCATCTTATTCCTGATCATCTGGCTGGTGACCGGCGGCCGTCACCACTTCTGGTTCCTTCCAAACTTGACGGCAGACGTGGGCTTCATCGACTCCTTCCGGCCCCTTTACACACACGAGTACAAGGGCCCGCGCTCCAAGAAACCCAGCGGCGAAAACAAGGGAGGGGATTCCGGCAAAGCGCAGAAATCGGACAGCGAGGATAAATCGGACAGCGAGAAAAAAGACGGCGAGGAGGAAGAGGACGAAGACGCGAAAGAGGCGGGTTGCGATGGGGAGGCGGGCGGGGAGCGACAGTCGGACACGGACAGTGACAAGAGAGAGGACGAAGGCTCGCAGCACAGCAACGGCAACGATTTCGAAATGATCACCAGAGAAGAGCTGGAACAGCACACGGAGGAGGACGAGGAGGAGGACGAGGAGGAGGACGAGGAGAAGGAGGAGGAGAAGGAGGAGGAGGAGGAAGAGGAAGCCGAGACAAAACCCTTGACTGTCCAGACATAAACATTGGGCTTCACGCCGCACACATACTCCCATGCTCCATGTGGACCTGCTGACGTACTTCTGTCATGTTCAGAAGATGTTTCCCATTTCTATTCTGGCTGAGATCTTCCTCTGTGAACACAGACAGGCTAAATGGTTAAACGAGAGCGGAAAACGGCAAAGGGCAAAGGCTCTATCGTTTCCCTGAATATGTGGATGCAACTGTGTGAGTCTCCCTGACCCTGTGTTTCCCTAAACAATTGGTTTACACCTTCATTTTTTTCTTTGTTAATTGTTATCGTCATCTAATGTCAACCATTTTGTTTTATGCACGTTGGTAATGTTAATTGTTGAAGGATGAGGTGAGCTTTCACAAAACTGTCGTTTTGGATTTGAGTCGGCTTGTCGTTGACTGGTTGCGTTTGTTCCCATCTGTACCGTTAGTAAACATTTATTGGATTATTTGGATGGACCAACATTTTGTCTACGTCATTTTAAGCAAATATCCGAATGGCACTTTTGAATGACCTTTAACACATTTCTAGGAGATCTTGCGAGCCGTTTCTGCGTCACGTGTTTTAGTCAAGTTTTGTTACCCTAGTGACAAATAGTTCTTGTTAAAGGACCCAAAGTGAGATGATGTAATAAATTGGACTATCTTTGACTGCTAATAGTGATATAATATTCTCGATAACAATTTGCATTCAAAGGGGAAACCACATTCACATTTGTGCCAAATTATATATCTATATTCAAGATGTCAGTACAGTTGAACTATATTAGCCAGAGTTGCTGTAACATCTCACATCTTTGCATCATAGGCTTATCAGTCTCACGTAATTCTGTTCAAATAATCTTACCCAAGCGTCTGTGGTCCAAAATGGCCTATTAGTTATAGTGTGTTCTAATAGAGCTGAGGTCCAATACTTTAATACATGTCCATAGGGATGCATACTGTTGGCTAGAGTGTTATTTTGCATTAGCTGTTTTGTTCACTCATACTGAGGATAATATTTAAGAGAGAAAAATGTATCATTTATATATGGATTCTATAAATCTATCAGATATGTTCGTGCCAGCGGTTCCGATTGTGTTCGACATGAACTGAATAAAAGAGTAGTATACTTTAAGTTTGCCTCCATTATCTTTCCATAGTCATTTTTATTCCTACTATGAAAAGTCAATGGGGAGCAAGTTTGGAAGTGAGCTACTCCTACAGGTTTTTCATTTCAGTGTGTATTTTTGCAAATATTAAACCACAAATAAAAGCTTTCAGACGGTTTTATTACAGTCTATTGAATACATGATTAATGCATAGAGTTAGTGTTAACCCAATGCGTACACAAGACTGCGACTTTCATGTCCATTAAGATTACGATGAACCCGTGTGACAGTATACAAACAGCATCTCAAGGAGCCGCTTAAGTGAACGTCGCTCATCTCTCTAAAAAATCTTAACATGTTGATCTTGTCAGTGATATCTGCAGATGGGCGGCACTCAGTTTTCTGTAGAAGTACCGTATATGTCCTAGATGTTCTTCATCTTTGACTTTGAAAACCTGTGTAGCCTGGGCGTATAACTAGTAAGAAATAACTAGTTGATTTAGAAAACACATTCACTTTCTATGAAAATGTTTTTGGTTTCATTGTGTCTGGGGGTTAAATATGCTATAATGTACCTGATGTTTATTCTTTATTGGCAGAAAATGTGTCACAGTTTGTTATTGGGTGTTCCAGCACAGTATCAGTCATGTACAAATGTCATTTTAAATCATATTTCTATAGACCCAATGATCTGCTCAAGGTGTCTTTAACTAATTCATTGTCCTTATTTGGATCAATAGCGAGGACTTTGTCACAATAGCTGCAGTATAATTTAAATGTCTGTCTTAAAGTGTATCTGTATCCTTTCATTGCAATAAAAATCTAGAACACGATGCTTTTGTAGCAAACCAACTCTGTTTCAAGTACAAAATATTTTTCTTGATTTCTGTTTCAGGAAGAACTCCATTGACGAACACAAATAAGTTACAATATAAGTTTGAATACGAGTTACTGTGTTATGGGTACAAGTTAATCCTGAGAATATATCAAGTTGATAAATATTTGTGAAGAGATTTAAAGGGATACTCCAACCAAAAAAAATTCTGTCCGTTCCAAACTTGTCTATATTTATTTGTTATGTTGAACAAAATGAAAGATATTTGGAAGAATGCGAGTTCTGGGGCACCATTGACTACCATAGTAGAATTTTGTTAATGGTGCCCCAGAACTGTCTGCAGCCCTACAAGTCTTCAAAATATCGTTTGTGTTCAACATAAAAAAAATTGTATACAACAAGTATTCCTACTTTGGTAGTCAATGGGGGCCAAAATCCAAATATATATTCATCAGAACAATGGGTAACACTGTATAAATGGTGCTATTTGTTAACATTAATAATGCATTCGTTAACAATGAACAATTTAGTTTTTTCAGTATTTATTAATCCCTGTTAATGTTTATGCATTGTTTATGTTAACAGTGACAACGTTTGATTTTAGTAATGTATTCGTAAATGCTGAAATGAACATGAACTAACATTAATAAATGCTGTATTAGTATTGTTCAATGTTGTTCATTTGAGCTTATGCTAAATAATAACTATTTATATATTATAATAACTAATTGTTAACAAATAGCACCTCATTGTAAAGTACTACCAAACAAAGAGAAAAAAATATACAGGTTTGGAACAACTTGAGGTGGAGTACATGGTGGAAAATAAATCATATTGGGGTGGAGTGTGCCTTTAAAAACCCAAGATATCACTAGTTTAAAGATCAAAGGGATAAATATATTTATTTAAACATAACAAACAGAATGAATACGTGTCTATTTACATCAAAATGTAAAAACCAAAACAGATGTAGACATACTAGCTCTTCTACAGGTGATATGATGTTGTCATGTTGCAGTCTATTGGTCTTAATATAAAGCTACAGATTGTGAAACATGACTGAATGCTGTACAATGAACACAATCCACCACAAGGAGGCCCTGCTGCTCTTCTGCATCACGCTATGGTTCTTGCTGTAGGATAAGTCAAAGGGATGGTTCACCCAAAAATAAAAATCCTGTCTCTTTGACCCACATTTGAGTTGTTCCAAATCTGTATAAACGTCTTTGTTCTGATAAACACAGAGAAAGATATTTTGAAGAATGCCAAACAGTTCTTGGACCCCATTGACTGCAATTGTAGGTTACACAATTATTTTTTGTCTTTTATACAAAAAAGAAGATATTTTGAAGAATGTCGGACAGAAAACAGTTAGGGGGCATTTTTCCTACTATGGTAGTCTATGGTGGCAAAGAACTGTTTTGTTACAAGCATTCGTCCAAATATCTTTCTCTGTGTTCATCCAACCAATGAAATCGATACAGGAACAACTAGACAGTGAGCAATTCACATCTCTTTAATCTCTTGATATAAAACCAATAGTTATTTTAATTCACTGAAGAGAACCCACTAACACGCAGAACAACTGTAGGATTTGAAAGTATCTGAAGCAGTTTATCAGCCTGGAGGTCGCGGTTTACTTTAAGTTCTACTTTAATATAAACTCATTGCCGACATCAATTCATCAGAAGTGCTCAGAAAGGCATTTACGGGCCCTGCAGTTGCTTTCTATGACGAAGAGTTTCTAAAGACAGCAACGCTACAATAAATGCTCAGTATTATGCTACTGTCCTTTACATTGACAGAAGCCCTCAGCTGTCCGACTGACCACGTTTCACGTGACACGATACATTTCCACGTTCACCTTCACAGAGCATAGACAGTCCCAGTACTGACCTTATCTGGTCCGAAAAAAATCATGAGTAGTCTCCGAACTATACCAACGTGTGCTCCAACAACTTCACTCGACACTTCTGTGAGTCAGAACGGACACGTGAAATGTTGTGGAATGTGTATTTTTGATAGGCCGACTGTGTATGTGTTTGCTCGATGGCTCAGTTCTCGGTCTCTGAGGAATCGCTGATGTCTGTTAGGCGCGCTTGCTTCTTGCGGACGTTCCAGTGAAGGCACTCGGCCAGACTCTCGAACCAGTCGTACACCAGGTCATGACAACAGATAGAAGGAAGTGGATAACAAGAGGTGGTGATCGTAATGCTGTGAGGGAGAAAAGAGAACTGTAAAAACAGCTGTGTTGCATTATGGGATTAAAGCAGATTGTGTAAGTCGCACCTATCTCCGTGATGGATTTCTTGCCTCTTTCTACCATCAAACGACACCCAGGCCGTATTGCGTGCATCAGGAGACAGCGTTATCTGCAAAAAAAAACAAATTAGCGGCAAAGGACGAGCAGACGCGTTTACCGCTTCTTTGAACCATAAAACTTTCATAAGCTTAACCACAGAGGCGTATCCTCAACTGTTTGTTTCCCAAACGTACTTGTTCAGTTATTAATTTTGTACAAAGTTGACAAATTCAATTCTGTTTTTCTCTCAAGCTACTTTTTGTTCTCACCATGAGCTCCACTCCAGCAGGCACCACGATGGGTCTAAAAGAGAGGGAGTGGGGGCAGATGGGGGTGACCATGATGGCCGGGACGTTGGGGTGGATCATGGAAGCTCCTGCTGCGGCAGCGTAGGCCGTGCTGCCTGTGGGGGTGGAAACTATTACACCTGCACAGAAACACACCGCTGTTTTGCATTGATTTTCATGACAGATGGGTCTCTAGACAAAACCCAAACAACCCAGTTTTTTCTGTCTCTTTCTTAAACGGATGCAGCAGGCAGACTCAAAATGTCTACTGGTGTGGACACTCATCTACTTAGAATTATAGTTTTTCTTTATAGATATCGTTCTCGGTGCATTGCATTTAAGTCCAATATATTCTGAACTGAATCGGGTCTTAAAGTCTGATGCGAATCTCTCCAAGTCATCTTTTCAACAACCCACACAATACAAGATTCATGAGTTAAACAAAAACAACGCAGAGCTTGTTATTCACTCCTATTAGTTACAATAGTCTGTTGGCTCAAAATCTTGCATCAGTCTTGCATTATTTGATTGTGCAAATTGTTTCAACATTAACCACAGTGAAAATAGCTCTCGGAGAAGTTCCCTAAAACAGACACGAGAATATTAGCAAGAATGTCTGTACAAAGTTTTTCACCAACTCAATTGTGCCACGTTCAGACGTTCAGGTCATGTGTGCTCACCGTCTCCCTGTACAGATGTGATGAGACGTCCGTCCAGGTAAAGATCAACATTGGACAGGTAGGAGGAGGGTCCTCTGTCCACCACCACTTCGTTCAGCACCTACACACGTCAATGAATTAACCCATTAACAAGAAATGTTTTTTATGTTAAATTAGGTCAGTTTGGATTATGTTTCAAAAGAGTAAAGTTAAAAAACACATGCGGTAAGACAGCGGTTTTCAAACTGGGGGCCCCAAAATGGATCTAGAAGGGGGTCCACAGATTTTGTGGTATTTTATGAATTTATCATTCAGTTTATGCAATCAAGCATCAGAAAAATAAGCCCACCAACCAAAAGAATTGCTTTTCCAGCGTTGTGAAACTGAATATGTTTTTGGTTCAATTAAAATTAAAAAATAAAAGTCTTTATTTGGGGGGGAGCACACCTTACAAAAAAAAGTTTGAGAACCACCCCAGTAAGGTACATCAGCTAGTTTATCACTGCATAAAATCATTTTTGTTGAACATGACTGCATCTATTGAACGTTTAACAGGCCAACAATATAAGAATATAAGAAAAAACTAATACAAATAAGACAAACTTAAGAGAACATAGAAAACGTTGGATTATGCAACAGACTTCGTGCAGATCATAAAAAGAAATCGGTTTGTTGTATTGAGCGTTATCATGCTATAGCGGCTATGGTTTCAAATGAATACATTGGTGTCTTTCTATCTTATCAGAAATCTGTGTATTCTGACCCAGAGTCAAATGATTTATTCAAAGCCTTTGACAAATAAATGTATTTAAAACTTAAAGCCACAGAGGTCAAATATACACCTCAGTCAATGGCATACAGCAACCTGCAAAACGAAGTAACCACAACTGTTGGTATGTCAACCACAATGTATCGCATTAAAAGAAACACTTTAACCAAAAACCTGTGTGACTCTTTCTCACGTGGAACACAAAAGAAGATATTTTGCGAAATGTCTCGCAGTGGTTGTCTCTATGGGGTTGTTGGATACCAACATTCTTCGAAATATCTTCTTTTTTGTTCTGCATAAGAATGAAAGTCATACAGGTTTGAAATGACATGAGGATGTAAGAGTAAATGATGACAGAATTTTCATCTTTGGGTGAACTATCAGACACCTTGAATGTAAAATTATAAGGCCAAGTCTGCCCACTCGAGACCAGTTCTGGAGGACCTTGTAACGTAACAATGCATGTAAATAAATCTTCAGCCGTCTCCTCAACCTTTGTCAAATAATTGAACATTTTCAGCCGGTACTGTGGTGTGTCACCTGTAACTGTAGGGAGATCTTGCCTGCCTCATTGTTAATATGGTTATGAGGCTTCGTGCCATTCTCCTCCTGTTCAGTTCTCTGAAACATGCCTTTCACCACCTTCACCTTCAGTCGACTGCGCAGGACGATGGCGGCATTGCCTGCAACAGTCAGACAGTTTAACAAAGTACTCTTAATCGCCACATCATAACTATATAAAAACTCTTGTCAAGGCCTTTTACATCACTATACCTTCAAAGACTTTATCCACCTCAGTTTTAAAGGATTCAAACTTGAAGGGTGTGAGGAACCCTAAAGAGCCCAGATGGAAGGCCATGACTGGAGGAACGCTGCCCTTGAACAGCAAATGCAAAACAATTACCATGTCAAACCACATTTGATTCATGAACTTGTCTCTAATGTTTCATGTTTGAATATTCAAAAGGTCTCTGCATACACGGTGAGCCCCACACAGACACCATTCCGTGGAAAGTAGCCGCGAATGAGAACCAAATGAGATCAAATGCAAATACCTGGAAAAGGGAGGATGCGTAGAGAAGAGTTCCATCTCCACCCAAACAAATGATCAGATCTATGCACTCCGAGATGTCGTCATAACCTGGTCGAAATACAACACATCACTCATTTGGCTAATGCACACCACACTTTACTGGTTTAAAACCTTTCCAGGATTATACATATCCGAGTACAGGTGGGTTTGGAGATAATGTTGAGCACGCCTGAGGTGTCAGTACCTTCCCTGAACGTGCACAGCTGATTGCGAATGGAGGAGAAGAGCTCATCCTCAATGAGAGCGGCATCGTCCACGACTTTCTTCTCCACGTGAACCATAAGGTGTTTCTCCTGAAAACAAAAACAATCAGAGTTTTGCTAACGTGCTGAACGTTTTCACTACAGCTGCAGGATAACAAAGACAAATGCAATATGTGAATATTGAAAAGATGTAATAATGATAAAAACAGTTCCGGTTGTGTATCGATTCACCATAAACCGGTTGAAAATTATTGCATTTGTGACGATTCAAGCCGGCTGAGATGCTATATACAGTTAAACAGTGCGTTGTGATTGGTCGAATAATGCACAGAAATGTTACGCCTCTTACCATATTTAGGAACATCAGGTTTAAAACCATATGTACTGACAGGTACGTCATCTTACTTGCGTTACGCACTGACGTAGATTTGTTTAAATGTTAAAAATCCAAGAAAAGCACAAAGTCCTGGTTTTGGTTTATTTTAAAGAGACCTTTGTAATATTCAATTTTTATTTGATTTGGAATGCGTTTTAAAACTGCAGTTTGGTTTCGTTATTTGACATAAACAATATTTTTATTTTACAAAGAAAAGTGCATCATTTCAGAAATAATAAAATGGCATTTCTAATTTGTCTCCACTCATTTTATACAAATAAATCGTGTCGTGAGATCAGTATCGTGAATCCTGAGTTCCAGTGCTTGATTCTGATCGGTCAATATATATTTATTGATCAATTTAATGTTTGTAAAATCATTCAAATATATATAAAAAGAATATAAACTTCTATATAAAATATAAATATATATACTAAATATACAATACTATTAAAATCAATCAAATCATTTCAATGTCATTTTGCAATATTAATAAATTTCTATATATAATCCGACCTTGGGGTCCATTCTAGCACGGAATAACACAAACAGACATCTTATTTAAGCAAAACGATGATGATAACAGTGTAAAGCCATCTATTAACCCATGAATCATCAACAAGCGTTTTTCCCTGTGCTTTAGCGTGGCCTACCTCAACAAGAAACCTGCAAAGCTCTTTGAAAGGCTCCAGCAGGCCCTCGTCTCTGATCTTTCTGATGACCAGGACGTTGAGGGGGGGTTTGTTCCAGGTGAGCCGCTGGCTGGCCGGATCCTGAATGTGCCTGTGGGATAAAACAGCAGCGTGGGCAAACATTTTCTGTGCCGGCAATGCACTCCTCTCCTCACAGACAACCCCCAACATGCCCTTTGCACCCTTTTACAGCTGTTTTGCAACATACAGTCATGGTTGTACGTTTATTAGCAGTGTAAATGTTGACGCTTTGAGACAATTGTTAGGAAATGTAATGAGTTGTTCAATGTGTGTGATTTCTTAACTTCTGGGGAAACAGAAATCAATTCCAGACAGACAGGAATATTATATGAACAAATTGACGAGATTGAATCTCATGAGTTACACACACATTGACTAGATTAACACTTTTAGGTTGGTAACCACTCTGAAACCAAGCTAACTTTACTAAATATTAAGGATTTGGGTTAATTTGTACAGCACATTTCATTTATTAACCCGAAAGATCATGCCAGATATCGGTGTCGTTTCAACCTTTTTAAGCGGTTTCTGAAAGTATTTCATTCAAACTGGAGTGCAATAAAAACTATTCAAATGCATAATTTTACTAATAATTAATTATTGTACTTTTATTACGCAAAAGAAATTCTGACAACTATTTTTGTACCTGAAAAACACATTGTAAATAAAACAATAGATATCACAAAGAAAACCCCCGAACCTTACATTACCATTCGCATGAGGTTTGTTGTCCTAAGGGGTGCAAAGCAGGCATTTTTTTTAAAGGGGTGCGTTAACTTCTGAAGGAAAAGTGCTGAGCCACGGTAGTTTCTATCTGTCATATCAACCAACAAATATCCCTCGGCCAATCGCGCTGCACGCCACACTTCTTATCACTTCTGCGTCCAATCCTTGTTTGACTTGTAGCTTAAACATTACCAACAGATGCAGGTGACCTGCCCGCTTTCCCTTTCTAATGTGGAGGTACTTACATGACTGAGGTGGGATTGGGAAGTATGCAAGCTTTGGGTCCGAAGTGAGTGGCAGGGTGTGGTCCATGCAGAAAATGTCCACGTCTGAAACAAAAAGGCACTTCAGATGTATATTCCTCAACACATAAAAATCAGAATAGGAACTCTCAATGGCGTGCGGACCGTTTTGGGTACCTGCATCTATCCCATCTGTTAGTGGAATTCTCTGCGGTTTCCTCCATAGACACCGAGGCTTCTGGTCCCTGCTGCTCTGGCAACCGATGTAGATCGCTAGGCCCCGACAGGTGGTCTGGACAGTCCGGCTTGCGTTGAGACCTCTTCACTTCTCTCCGTCTCCTCGCGGGCTTTCCCTGCTTCTCCTGTTGCCTGTTGGACCGAATGGTGGTACTGCAATTCCCACCTTCCTCCACCTTTCTGGTGCGCAGCCTTTCCGCAACACCCTCCATTCTTAAGGAAAAACAATCATTTATTTTTAAGATATTTGTTATGCGCTTTCATTCAAAGTGACTTACAATGAATTGAATGTTTACTTTTATATGTTATGAATGTGTGCGCTTAAACCCTTTAGGGAACTGACAAAATGCTCGACCAATAATATACAGATGAATTTTAATGTTTTTTATCTGGAGGGAATGGGACAATTTTATATAGCCTTGATGCTAACATGTTACGTCATCAATTTACGATGTAAACACCAACATTGCACCAGCACAGATATATGACCCTGAAAAGTGCCTATAAGACATATACATATAGTGTAATACGTTTTATTTATTATAATATTGTTTGATAGTCTGTAGTCTTGATCTCTCGTCTACTTTAAATTGCTTAATGTTACACCGGTAAAACAAAACACTTGCAAGCTAGCGCTTCTCGCCCTTATTTTCCTTCTCATGGGTGTATAAAGCGATGGACACATTAAACGTCATGTCACAAAACAATGGACACATCACATGTCGTGTCACAAAACACCCTGACATTGCCCAAAGGACACAACATTACATGTTACCGCCGCTAACTTAAATTAGCCGCGGTTAGCAAACCAAACACTTTCCGTGCGCTTACCAAACTTCCTGTTTGCAGTCGTGTGTCACCACTTAACACAGCTCGTCGGATTTAACACACAGCACTGCGTTACCAAGTTGATAGCAACACGACTTCCGTGGAATACTTCCGGGAAGTTACGGGCTGTCAAATCGCGCCGTGAACCTGACGCGCATGCGCAGGACGTCAAGTGAGTCAAACGAGCACGTCGCAACCAGATGATATTCGGGAGGAACCTGAGCATATAATCATCAACAATCAAATATTGCTCGAACATGTGACCACATCACAATCATCTCGGCTGGTACAACATCAGCAATCACAGCATTTACTTTATCAGCTCATGCAAGCTCCATCAATAGACAAGCAGTCTTACATGATGCATCTCGCAAGGTCAAAACTCGTGAACCTGCGCTTGTCTTTCCGTGTGAACGTTTCTTAAAAGAAAATGTTGAATTATATACAATTTATCCATCAAATCACATTATACGCATTACACATGTATCATAATTAAAAAATAAAATAAGTAATTTACAACAATAACAACAACATCAATAATAGTAGTGGTAACACAAAACTGCTAAGAAAATGAGAGTCTTCGAGCTGACGTCATCAGTGACGAGTTCATGTGTATTTATTTTGATTCGTTTTATCTTTGTTAACTGTGTGTGCGTGAGTGCGTACAATTGTTGTACCGAAATCCGACTCCCCGGACAAATCATACTCCCCTCGCGTGCACGCGCCTTATTCACATTTGATAGGCGGAGTTAAGAGTTCTGTTTGCTGCGATTCTATTTCACTCTTCTAGCCCCAGGAATGAATGTGTAAATTAGTCGTTGTCAAAGTCCTAAAATCTACGATCACCAAAAGATGTTAAGCAATACTAAGGATTAAAGATGGGTCAAGTAAATAAACACACAACAGCATGGTAGATCGATGTAGCTCGCTCGTGGAAGCGATATCTTCAAGACCAACCGGACAATTTTACATGGATTATCACAGTGATGCTTTTTATGCAGACTAATTTGGATGCCCGATGTAATTTTCTGTGCACAACTTTGTTCCAAAAAGTAATGTCACGATATCTTTAGATTCGTGGATGACGTTTTGCTGTTGCCATGTTACTAATTCACACCGTCTTTCAAATAACTTTTAGGCTGATCCTTTATATTTCCTTTGATACTTGCATATGAATGTCATTTAAAATACAAATATTCAATCATTGAAGTATAGAGAAATACATTTATTCACGGTTATAATGTGCTCTTATAGAAAACGGTGTTAAACGTTATACTGCCAAAATTCTTTCATTTATCTCTTTTTTAAGGATTTTTCCCTTCTGTTACATTTTGTATGACCAATGAAATCACGATTAAAAGACAAAACAAACAGTTTTCAATTGTCTTCTATTTTGATAATATTGAAAATGCGTTATGAGTTATGAAAATACAGAATATTGTATCAGGCTTTTTAACAAACCATTCTAGATTCCTCTATTTCTTTTCAGGTCTAAATATTCTATTCATTGTATGTTTTTCTAGCCTTTGTGTAGTGTTAAAAAGCTGGAACAAGAAGCACTTCATTTGTTTAATATATCTTTGGTTGGTGGCCTCGTGATCATTGAGCTTTAGTTTTACTAGAACAAGTTTAATGGGGGGGTAAAATTTCCACAATTTTAAACTTACACTTGCCAAAAATGTACTCCCCTCTTAATCTCACTTGAATATTATCACAGGCACGTCACATATAAGATACTGACACATCTTTATATAGAGGTTGTGTCTTTAAAAGCATTTGACTCTAGCTTCAATACAATGGGTTTATTATGGGGGGTATAATTTCCACAACAATAACCAATATACCCGTTGAAAATGTACTCCCCTCTTAATCTCACTTTAATATTATCACAGGCACATCACATATAAGATACTGACACATCTTTATATAGAGGTTGTGTCTTTAAAAGCATTTGACTCTAGCTTCAATACAGTGGGTTTATTATAGGGGGTATAATTTCCACAACAATAACCAATACACCCGTTAATAATGTACTCCTCTCTTAATCTCACTTTAATGTTATCACAGGCACATCACATATAAGATACTGACACATCTTTATATAGAGGTTGTGTCTTTAAAAGCATTTGACTCTAGCTTCAATACAGTGGGTTATTATAGGGGGTATAATTTCCACAACAATAACCAATACACCCGTTAATAATGTACTCCTCTCTTAATCTCACTTTAATGTTATCACAGGCACATCAAATTAAAGACACTGACACATCTTTATATAGAGGTTGTGTCTTTAAAAGCATTTGACTGTGGCTTCAATACAATGGGTTTATTATAGGGGGTATAATTTCCACAACAATAACCAATACACCCGTTAATAATGTACTCCCCTCTTAATCTCACTTGAATATTATTACAGGTTCGTCACATATAAGATACTGACACATCTTTATATAGAGGTTGTGTCTTTAAAAGCATTTGACTCTAGCTTCAATACAATGGGTTTATTATGGGGGGTATAATTTCCACAACAATAACCAATATACCCGTTGAAAATGTACTCCCCTCTTAATCTCACTTTAATATTATCACAGGCACATCAAATTAAAGATACTGACACATCTTTATATAGAGGTTGTGTCTTTTAAAGCATTTGACTCTAGCTTCAATACAGTGGGTGTATTATGGGGGGTATAATTTCCACAACAATAACCAATATACCCGTTGAAAATGTACTCCCCTCTTAATCTCACTTTAATATTATCACAGGCACATCAAATTAAAGATACTGACACATCTTTATAAGAGGTTGTGTCTTTTAAAGCATTTGACTCTAGCTTCAATACAATGGGTTTATTATGGGGGGTATAATTTCCACAACAATAACCAATATACCCGTTCATAATGTACTCCCCTCTTAATCTCACTTTAATATTATCACAGGCACGTCACATATAAGATACTGACACATCTTTATATAGAGGTTGTGTCTTTAAAAGCATTTGACTCTAGCTTCAATACAGTGGGTGTATTATGGGGGGTATAATTTCCACAACAATAACCAATATACCCGTTGAAAATGTACTCCCCTCTTAATCTCACTTTAATATTATCACAGGCACATCAAATTAAAGATACTGACACATCTTTATATAGAGGTTGTGTCTTTAAAAGCATTTGACTCTAGCTTCAATACAATGGGTTTATTATGGGGGGTATAATTTCCACAACAATAATCAATATACCCGTTAATAATGTACTCCTCTCTTAATCTCACTTTAATATTATCACAGGCACATCAAATTAAAGATACTGACACATCTTTATATAGAGGTTGTGTCTATAAAAGCATTTGACTCTAGCTTCAATACAGTGTGTTTATTATGGGGGGTATAATTTCCACAACAATAACCAATATACCCGTTAATAATGTACTCCCCTCTTAATCTCACTTTAATATTATCACAGGCACATCAAATTAAAGATACTGACACATCTTTATATAGAGGTTGTGTCTTTAAAAGCATTTGACTCTAGCTTCAATACAATGGGTTTATTATGGGGGGTATAATTTCCACAACAATAATCAATATACCCGTTAATAATGTACTCGCCTCTTAATCTCACTTTAATATTATCACAGGCACGTCACATATAAGATACTGACACATCTTTATATAGAGGTTGTGTCTATAAAAGCATTTGACTCTAGCTTCAATACAGTGGGTTTATTATGGGGGGTATAATTTCCACAACAATAATCAATATACCCGTTAATAATGTACTCCCCTCTTAATCTCACTTTAATATTATCACAGGCACATCAAATTAAAGATACTGACACATCTTTATATAGAGGTTGTGTCTTTAAAAGCATTTGACTCTAGCTTCAATACAATGGGTTATTATGGGGGGTATAATTTCCACAACAATAATCAATATACCCGTTAATAATGTACTCCCCTCTTAATCTCACTTTAATATTATCACAGGCACGTCACATATAAGATACTGACACATCTTTATATAGAGGTCGTGTCTTTAAAAGCATTTGACTCTAGCTTCAATACAGTGGGTTTATTATGGGGGGTATAATTTCCACAACAATAATCAATATACCCGTTAATAATGTACTCCCCTCTTAATCTCACTTTAATATTATCACAGGCACGTCACATATAAGATACTGACACATCTTTATATAGAGGTCGTGTCTTTAAAAGCATTTGACTCTAGCTTCAATACAATGGGTTTATTATGGGGGGTATAATTTCCACAACAATAACCAATATACCCGTTATAATGTACTCCCCTCTTAATCTCACTTTAATATTATCACAGGCACATCAAATTAAAGATACTGACACATCTTATATGGAGGTCGTGTCTTTAAAAGCATTTGACTCTAGCTTCAATACAGTGGGTTTATTATAGGGGGTATAATTTCCACACAATAACCAATATACCCGTTAATAATGTACTCCCCTCTTAATCTCACCTTAATATTATCACAGGCACATCAAATTAAAGATACTGACACATCTTTATATGGAGGTCGTGTCTTTAAAAGCATTTGACTCTAGCTTCAATACAGTGGGTTTATTATAGGGGGTATAATTTTCACAACAATAACCAATATACCCGTTAATAATGTACTCCCCTCTTAATCTCACTTTAATATTATCACAGGCACATCACATATAAAATACTGACACGTCTTTATATAGAGGTTGTGCTTCAGATTAATATAATCACAGGCACATCCTAGATGTCAGGTGGCCCTATATAAACCTTTGTGATGGGCATGCAATTGTGATGGGCATTCATTTGCCAATTTCATTGGCCTTTTCTATTGAGGTCAGAGTTGATTGGTTCTCTGGGGTGAAGGAGTTTTTTAATAAGTTTTATTACGTTTGAATCTTTACTCTTTATTATAGTTTGATTAACATAATGTGTGTGCCTTAATGAAAATGTTTAAGCAGTGAGGGGTTTCTGTGTTGAAATTGAAAGTGCCTGCTACAGGAATGTGAGTGGGGGTAGCAGCCTTGCGCACTAAAGATAAGGGAGTTACTGAAAAGCAGTTAAAAACTCAGGGTATGTGGGTGTAGACTATTAGGGATTTAATAATTTATGTTTATCATTTATGTGTTATATTTAATCATTTATGTGTGTTATTTTTCTGATTGCAAAGTGTTAAAATATAGTATGATACATGCATTTGATACCTAAGCTATGTGATGATATTGGAGTGTTTGTAACAGGAATGTAGGTGTTTGGGTAATAAAATTGGGACAGGGCTAGGGAATGTGTGCTGTGGGGTGTCATATGATCTTCGCAGACAAAGGAGAACGAAGCGGATTGAATCAAGGGAAGGAGGCACCGCCTGAAGAAAGAAGACACACCCTCTCACATACACACTATAAATATGTTGTGAAATCATTTCCGGGGGTTGCTCCTATGTAAGACGATTGTGTCGAGAACAACCCAGCGCGCTGATTGCAGAGTACTTCTGATCAATAAATCTCAACATTTATTTGATATGCCTTTTATCCAATTTTTGAACACGCAGGACACTTAAAAGTCCAACAGTGGCGAACCCCATCTGTCGTTCACGACACAACGTCGAGAGACAGACAGAAAGGGAACTGAAAATTAAAGAAAAGAAAATAATAAATCAATGCAAATACTCAAATGAAATAAGACTTAAAGACAAAAACATTACAGTATTAAGTATAAATTTATAATTCACATTTTGATTCACATGTAAATAATCCTTTACGTATACTAGCATGTGACTATGGAACCATCTAGTTTTTACTATCCAATGAGTGAGTACAAAATAAAAAAATATCATTAGAGTAGACGCAAGAAAACTTAACATACATATATAAAACACATAAATAATAATCTACATGTGATGACACAAGAATTTGCATGGGCAAACTAAATACATTAGTTTGCAGTGATGTGCATTATAGCTGTGACTCACATGAATATTGTACAGCTTGTTAAGTGACTGAAGTCATTCCCTGTAAATGCAATTGAAGTTAGATAATTAATGTGGCTTTGGAGACGGTCCCTAAATTTACGATAATCGAACGTCCAGAGTGAAACCAACTATGGTAGTGAACAAATACTGAATTTGTAAAACTTTTAACTGCATAAGTTGGCAAAACTAAATAACACTTAATAATAGTACAAAATATAGTACGCCTTCTTGTTATTTTCCTTCACGTTGTTCCATTACAGACAGATAGCTTCGTTTTGCCATGGCCATATGAAAAGACTCATTATCATTATGCGCAGGTCGTCATCATCACCTGTTCGCGCTGCATGATGTCCAAATGTGTCACAGTTTATTAAATAAATTAAGAATTACATTTTTTTCAAAGAATTCTGTAAAGTTTGTAACATAACACTCCGGAGCCAGAAAGTTGAATACGTGTCTTGTTTACAGTAAAGTGTTTTTCATTCGGTTCTCGAGGGGCAGGGTTGGTGCAGGGGTCCTAAGCAACTTGCGTAGTTTGCGTATCGGAATGATCGGCTCTGGGCAAGTCATATCCGTAACGGACACATCTTAACGAAGCCATTAAGGAATCTTTAGCTTCAATGCGGTGGTTTTACGTGGGCAGTAAAATCACCACAATTATATCGATTACACCTTCCAAAGGAATGATGTTTTTTTCGATCATTTTATTTTTAAGGTTACATCCATACTATTAAATTTATATAAAGGGGATTTAGTTACTACGTGATAATTACTTTGTAATCATCCACTGTATGTTTGTTTAATCTACGTCATGCACGTGTCCTATCCCTTGCGCACTTACTACAACGCATTCTTGCACGTGACAATCACGTCGTCATTGACGCTTGGGTCAATTTAGCAGATTTTGCTTTTTGTAAATTGGCATGTTTAAACATGGATCCAGTTATTTACCAGCAGATTGTGTCTTATAAATGCCACGGCAAATACCCCGATGGACTCTGCAAGAATGAAAAAAAAAAATTTCGCAAAAAGCTAATCTTTTTGAAATTGAAGGTAGGCCTTATTATGAAAGCAACTTTAATCGTTTGTAATATTTTCGATGATGGTTGACTATAACTAATACAATACAATAACTAACATCAATTAAGTTTTGTTAATGCAAGTATACAGTGCTATTGTACTAAATATACAGTGATATGCACAGACGTTTATATGTAGCACATGCATGCTTCGTTGTAGGACGTTATTAATAAATAAATACTTTCATTAAAGTCTTTATGACAAACATAAATTAGTATTAGTAGGGGATGCGTTCTTTGAAGGCTGCATTTTAAGACCGATTGCGTCACAGCCGCGCGACTGAAGGCTTGTAAGGCTATCCCATTCGAAAAATGCTTAAGATGGAGCCTCAAATGCCATATTTTAGTGCATAGTGCATAGTATGTCATTTGGGTCACACCTTATTTTTGTAACGGTGCATGTGTCCAAGTGCGCATGCGCGCCTGAGAGTGCTTCATGTCTGCAGCCAGACTCTTCTCACTATTCATCGTAGAGCATTTGAAAATCAGAGTTGTTACACACTTTCATCTCTGTTCATCACAAGGGATACCATAACTTAATCTGTACAGTATGTGTATGTATAGTATGTGTATTATGTATCTTGCATATATATGTTGAATAACTATATTATGTGTACATTTTTTTGTCATAGATGGCAAATTGTACTATGTCCGCTACAAAACGACTCCCAAAGCAATCAAAACAGAAGTTGTGGTGGGGATAGAAGAGGCCAACAGAATATTTGCTGAGTTTCATAACAGCGACATTGGAGCACATACGGGGCAAAACAAAACAAGAGATGCCATTTCAAAAAGATTTTATTGGCCTGGCATGTCTCAGGATATTGACAATGGGTACTAACCTAAGTTACCATTCTTTAAGTAGCTTCATTGTAATATTCACTGTGATTTATATTTCTTTGTTTATACGATTTAAAACGAACACATTTTAAATCAATAGTTTAATTGAAGCCTCATATCTGTGTATGTTTTTAAAAGGTGGCACAGTGTGGCCAATGCCAAGCCAGTAGTACCTCCGTAAAAGAGGGGACTGCATACACGCCTATTGTGGTATGTATTATTTTCTTTACGCCACATATGTTAAGTATATTGAATGGGTCATATTTAAGGTGTTTGAAATAACATTATACCGTCTCATGATATAATAACAATTTGTTTTTGTTTTTGGTTTAAATTTGCTTTAGGTTAATCAGCCCTTTGAGCTCTTAGGGATGGATCTCATTGGAAAGTTAACTTTAACAGATAATGGAAATCAGTATATCTGTGTCATTATTGATTACCTTACAAAGTGGCCCCAGGCCTATCCTTTGAAATCCAGTCTGCCATAGAAGTGACCCAGTGTTTGATACATTTTGTGCATCAGTTTGAAGCTCCAAAAAGAGTGCTGACAGATCAGGGGACAGAATTTGTGAATTAGGCAAGTTTTAATATGAACAATTTATTATCACCTTCATGCTTCAGAACAATAACTAAAAAGAATTTCCTGTTTGTAGCTAAACAGACATGTGTGCAGTGTGCTTAACATCCAGCGGTCCTTATGTGCACCCTATCATCCGCAGACAAACGGTCTTGTGGAACGAATGAATGCTACCAAAAGGTATCTTGTGAAATATTTAAATTGTGCATAATGACTTTAAGTTTAAAATTAATTTGTTTAGTAGCCCTCTGCCTGTGTTTCATTTTGCAATAGACAAGTAATATTAACTTAAACTGTTATTATTGCTTTTAATGTATCTGTTTATATTAAACCATGTTCAAAATCAGAGCACTCTGCAAGCTTGTCAAGGACCAGCCAAAGAACTGGGATAGGCATCTCGATGC
>CM017917.1:959888-1064791 GCA_008369825.1 Triplophysa tibetana | reverse complement strand
AAAATATTGATCTTTAGATTGATTTGGATGCGTTTTCTTTAAAAGTGGGTCCCCAAGTGTGGTTGAAACAAATAGAAATCAATCTCGCAAAAACATGGCTGCGTATCAACATTCAATGTTCATTTTGTAAAGGATTAGTGCGGTATAAAATGGTTTATCTTTACATTTCAACGATCAGTTTAAATTTCATTTTAGGCGGGTATTTATGCATACGACACATTCCATTGGTATCGTAAACAGTTATATGATATATCTATCTTTACAGTTGTAAGAGGCCCACGTGTTTATATTCTCATACAGTATTATTAAAATGATTTAAGCTTTTGTCAAAGTTTGGACTTTTCTTCATAGCGTTTGTTTTTGCATTGTTGCCAGTCCCACATATTTGATCTAAATCTGACACTAGTGGACATAAAATAGCTTTTCCCTTTAAAACGTGCACTTTATTTTAAACATGATTCCCGCACAAATCTTTCACATGTCTTAGAGGTCATTATACTATTAGTGTAAATGTCTATGTTTGCACTAATGAAACGATCATTTCTGAGGACATTAGGATTTTCTAGTAGAAGGACTTTGGTGCTGTGTTTTTGATGGCTGGTGACTTTGTCAATTCCTTCCAGTTTGCTGGTCTGTTAATTGGTAAAGAGTTTGAACAAATGTTTCCTGGTAAGACTAGGACTAGCTTGAAATGTTTCCCTTTTTAATAAGTGTACATATTTGCAAAATAATCTTTTCACAGTATTACATTTCAAGGTTGTCTTTGAAGTCTAGGCCTTTCACATTGGGACATTATTTTACGTTTCTATTTCATCTTCTGCTTCTCAT
Source organism: Triplophysa tibetana (assembly GCA_008369825.1). NCBI lineage: Eukaryota > Metazoa > Chordata > Actinopteri > Cypriniformes > Nemacheilidae > Triplophysa > Triplophysa tibetana. The sequence goes on along the minus strand of CM017917.1, from coordinate 1,063,963 downwards.
TTGAGCAGTTTCACACGATTTCAGGAAGCAGCAAGGCTGATACAGATGGCCAATCGTTTGCTGGGACCCTTGGATGCATGTACCTCTTTGCCTCAAACATCAAATACTTCTACCTAAAGGACAGAAACATGCAGAATGTTACCACACCCGTCTCTTGCCCTTTAAACCCTCACACAACATCAGTTACTACAGCCTTATCATTTCCAACTACGCAACAACCAATTTCTTCTAACCATCTTCTGTCTCCAGTGTGACAAATCCTCTTACTTCTTCACTAATTAGCCCACCGGTTCACATCAGTTCAGCATCAGTTTCAGGTATTTCACAAATTCAGCCAGCATCACTTCTACAAGCTACCACATCGGTACATCACCGTTCTGCAAGTGGACTGAATTTGCGTGCTGGGTCAGCCCTTAGCAGACTTTTCCAGCCGTATGTTAACATAAGATCCCAAAGATCACGTCAGAGGCTAGGGCCTGTCCCATGGGAGCATGATTTTTTCTGTATGGCAAATCCAACAGCCAATACACAACCAACGCCTGAGGAAAACAGTCTTCTCAAATTTAATGGTCTTGGAAAAAAAAAATAAGATTTGAAGACATAAATGGATCCTACACAGATTTCAAGAAAAAAATTGGAGAGGTATTCCCCGCACTACAACAAGTGGGTGCGTTTAAAATAATGCGCACAGCGAGAGGGCGTCAATTGGTTGATATCCCAATGCCACCAGAAGGGTACAGTATACCCTATATAAGACTTGAAAGTGGACTAAACAAGGCTGTGGCTTATATAGTACCAATTCAAAGCAACATTTCTCTTGTAGATCAAGACAACACCACAGAGGTAGGTCTAATGGACTGTACTTTTAAATAATAAATGGCAATTACACATTAACATTGTCAGTCTTGTTTATTCCAGAATGTTGTATTAGAATTGTGCAATAACTGTGGTTGTGAGGTGCCTTTGCATAGGCTGGAGGAGCATGTTAGCCAGTGTAGCAACAGGTGTGTATTATCAATTGACCATGCTAAACTTTTCCACTCTAAGCAATTCTTTCATTTTTGATTGTATGGTATGATTGTTTTAATTTAAAGCATCATTTTAAATCATGCACTCCCTTTACCAGGGACTAATCCATTTGGATTAGTGATTATGGATTAGAAACGTCATTGTCATTTTAGCTGAATTCTTTTTTCCCCTCTATTTTAGATCATCTCTTCAAGAAAACACACATGGAGGGTAATAAAACAGAAAAAGATTGCTTCGTTTTGTTTATCTTTATGTATATTGCTTTATTATTTATTATTTTATTTTTATTGCCTTGTGGCTCACTGGTTAGAGCATGACGCTAACAACGCCAAGATCATGGCTTTGATCCCTGGGCATCGCACATACTTAGAATTAATGTGTAGTATAATGCAATCTTAGTCCCTTTGGATAATAGCTTTCTCCAAATACATAAATTTAAATGTATTAACGGTCTACTTTTGTATTTTAAGGATGACAAGAAACAATCAATGTCAAACTCTGAAAATGCGCATTGTTCTGCTGCTTGACCACAATATGGTGACTTTCAATAGCAATTTAGGTAAATGAACAGCATAGTAATATTATTCCTACAATATATTAAGAATACTATTAAATTCACTATATATGCATTTTCATTACTTCGTGCATTTTGCTTTTTCAGCCACAGAAATGAAAAAACTGGATGTTCCATGCAATATAGATGAGGCAGAGCTAAAAACTCTGCTTTGGCAAACGTTCCCCAGACTGGGTAACAAAGACTTTCAGCTTTGTAGAGTGGACCGTTTCAGACATGTTTGTCCTCTCTCATCAAGCAGATTTACTCCAATGTCTCTACGTAGAGAGCTGGTCGATCTGCACTCTACATACAACCAAAGGTAATTTGGTCTTTCCATGCATGATTTTGTCTTAAAGATTTCTTTTTCAGTCTAGTTTGGATGCAACCCAATAGTTTTTATAACCAGACTACATGAAGTGCTGGTTTACTTAACCCAAAAGTAGGTTTGTAGTTTATCTCTTTTGGACATTCAAACCCGTTAATATAACCTGCTGCTGCTAATACCAGCCATCAATGTATAAATAAATAATGTATTTTGATACTGTTGACCCATGTTTTTAATGATTAAACATTTTTAGACCTGATGTTAAACAGAATTACTGTACTGACCATACTCCGATGGAAAGTATGTTACATTTTATGAAAATGGACACATTTATTGTTAAACAGGAATCTCTGGAATTGTCTGAGGACTGTGATTCATCTACATCATCAGTAAGCCATTTTTGTCCGAATATAATATGTAAATGTATTGGTAAATGCTTTTGTCTGTTTTTGTATTAGCCACATATACATTTTTACTCAAGGTTGTTGAAGTTACATCTGAGGGAACTGATGAAAACTGTTTGGACAGTCTGGAAGGGGATGTGGACGAGGACAACATCATTTCTCCTGTAAGTTTTGTGCAGATTCTTTGTCTATTTTGTGAAATCACATTTTTGAAAAGCAAGGTCTATTAAAATTAAACCATAACCTCATACAATAGAAGTTATTTTTTATTGGACATTTTCACTGAAGGTAATTGAAGTTACATCTGAGGGAACTGATGAAAACTGTTTGGACAATCTGGAAGGGGATGTGGACGAGGACAACATCATTTCTCCTGTAAGTTTTGTGCAGATTCTATGTTTAATTTGTGAAATCACATTTTTGAAAACCAATATATCTATTAATGTCCAACCACAACATCATACAATGGAAGTTATTTTTTATTGGACATTTTCATTGAAGGTAGTGGAATTTACATCGGAAGGAATGTCTGTAGATGGCCCAGACAATCTGGAAGAAAATGTAGATGAGGACAGCATAAATGCTCCCGTGAGTTTAGTGTTCATTGTTAAAACCCATGTTTATTTGTGGATTCTACATTTTAATATGTTGCTGCTACTGAATGTAGGCCCCAAATTCTCCTCAAGTTCAGAGAGATCATCGTCAGCTTATAAGGTTGGTACTTCTCAGTGTTTTTGTGTTCTCCTTGAAAGCAAATGAAAAAAAGTTGGACAGTGTAAATATGCAATAAGCTTTTGATACTGTTTGGATGTTGTTGGTCAATTTGAACTATTCTAATGAATGCCATTTGGACATGTCATGTTTTGCACTGTAGAAACATGATATAACATTATGCCTAAACTGTTAAAAATGATACTATGATTAGTTGTTTGGTTGATAGGATAATATACAAAAATCGCAATAACTCAAATTGGGAACAGTGTTCTTAAAATATTTGCAGTCTTTATTTTAATACCTTGTTTCTCTTATCATCAGTGCTGTCTTGCTGTTGTCGCCTTGAATAACATGTTTGTTTTTTGTGTCTGTGACTCTGTACTATAGTGCAGAGGATTTCTTTGTGAATTCAACATTAGCAGATTCTGATGATGAAGACATTCGATTAGCCTCCCCAGTCCGAAGATTCAGCGGAAATGTATGTATACACATACAATCCTAACAATTATATAATTTATTTGAGCTTATACTTATCTTAATGCTTCTTTTTTAGGAACAAAAGGATCTTGTAACAATATTAAAAGAATTCACAAAGGATAATTTGGACTTGCACAGCAACACTACTGTTGTTGCACAACGGAAAAAATATCTCAGAGTGCATGTCGTGCTCTAGAGCGAAGCTACTTTGAGTGGCATAAAGTGCCGAATATTGAATTCATCGGTGAGATGGCTGAGGATCACGGTGGACCAAGGAGAGAATTTTTCAGGTATACTGTATATTGTACATGTGTTTTTGTATTGTGCTAACCTTGAAAAGGCTCCGAAAATACTTTTGTGCTTTTGAATTAAATGACATATTTTGCCGTTGTGTGCTGTCATGTTAGTATATTAGATTTGCTTAGAGAAAGCATAGGTGTTTTCAGAGAGGCTAACAATATATTAAGCTAACGTAACATTGAGCATAAGGTCACACCAAAACCGAATGCAGTGATTGGACAAACATTTTATAGTCCTGCGCCTTCCACAAAAGGTATTTTTATGTATAATTTTTTTTAGATCACCTTACTTCGTGATTGATGTGAAGAGACTTTTAACCAGCATAACAAAAAAATTCTGAAAAGAATTGCCTAGTCTTCAAACTCCTTTTGAGATATTGTTCAACCATTTTGACAAAGGCAGTGTTGGGGACTGACAGCCTTGATCTTAACTATAATTATAAGAAATAATGATGAAAACCTGATTCTCAAATTGACAGTCCCATTAAGGATTTTTTATTTTAATTGCAGACTTCTTATGGCAGACATCCAGCATTCGCTCGGAACATTGGAAGGAAGACCAGGAAACTTGTTTTTTACCTATGATCAGCAAGCCTTCAGCCAGAACAAATACTACACAGCTGGCAAGCTTGTTACGTGGTCTATTATGCACAATGGACCGGGGCTGAGATGTTTAAATTCTGAGCTGTTTCAGCTCATGTGTGGCCACACACCAGAGTTGTCTGAGTTTAATACAGAGTTAATACCCGAACCAGAAGTTCAAGAGAAATTGTCCAAGGTTGTATTAGTATATTTTTTTTATTACATTATTAAATATATAATTCATTTCATCTATCACAGCTCTTTCTGCTTACCTCACTTTGCAGCTGTTTTTCCAGCATTCGTACTCCAACAAAATGTTTTTGTAGTCTTAACTATTTCATTAAAATCTGGTTGTAAAAGGAGTCTCAGGCAGATTGACAATATTAAGATACAATTTAGTGACAGCAAGCCAAATTGTTATCTTGTAAATCCAGTTGCATATTACTATATACTGATGTGAAATCCTGAAAAACATGGTTTGTCTGCCAGCTGTTAAAAATACAGATTTCTTTACCCCTATACCATATCTTTGATTAAATCTGTTTCCACAGCTTCAGAAATGCAACACTGAAGCAGACTTCAATGAAATCAAATCGAATCTGGGAGACTGGATTTCAGAGTGTGGAGTGCCCAGCATTTTTTCGTCCACCTTTCAAGATGTAACTTCGGTTTTTACACAAATTCTGAAGCATTACATCTACCACAGGTAGTACTGGTATTTCCCCTTTATCTGTGTTGTGACACTGATTCTAATGACATGAGACAATAAATATGCCTGACATTGTGTATTTCAGGGTGGCTAGTATGGTACAGCAATTCAAAGCTGGCATGAATTCTTGTAACCTGTTTTGGGAGAAAGTAGCAACAGATTGGCATGAATTCCTACCCATCTTCACTCACACTTCAGTGCGGCTGTCTAGAACCGTTTTCCGGGAACTGTTCTATGTCAAATGGAGTGCGGAGGGGAGTAATAGACGGGAAAAAGAGGAAGACACCATGTACCAGTGGGAGTGCCTGCTGATGTCCATTCAAGGTAAAGTCAAGTTATTTTCATTTATGATTCCTTATTCTTAACATGTATTTTATAAGAAGTTGTTTTAGCTATATGCATCTAAAACTGCTGTACATTCTGTCGTTTTAGAGGGAGAAACAACTGACATTACGTTCGAAGAGCTGCTTACTTTTGCAACTGGCGCAGATGCAATACCTCCTCTGGACTTCCCGCATAAATGTTCAATTGAATTTTATGATCAGGAAGAAGGCTCCTGCAGACTACCATTTTCTTCTACTTGTGCTCTTGTGTTGTACTTACCGAGGGGAATTGCACAGGAAGACGAGTTAAGGGATCTATTAACCTTTGCATTAAAAGGGTCACTTGGGTTTGGTAAAGTGTAATTTCCTAGTGCCATACAGTGCTTGTATATGTATATACAGATACATATTCAACTGAGAAATATTTTAAAGTTCAACTATTTGGTATGTTTTAATAGCCAAATAAAAAAATCTCATATCAAATTGGGTGACCTGGAAGAGAATGTAGTCGGGAAAAGTTCTTTGTTAAAACCCATGTTTATTTGTGTATTCTACACTTTAAAATCTTGCTGCAACTGACTGTGGACCCCAAATTCTCCTTAAGTTCAAAGAGATTCACAGAGCAAAAGCTTTTTGATAATGTTCGGATGTGGTTGGTAGATCTGTTACAAATGCTTAAGTTTTGGTTAATAAGCATAACTATACAAATCACTGCACTGTTTACCTTTATTGAATAAGGTATTTACCAATTTTTGCATTAAAGGTCACTTTGATTTGGCAGTTTAAGGTCCAGCTGTCATACAATGTTTATATTGTACAAATATATGTCTTCAAAAGTTTGTATCAAATAAATCATTAGAAGACTTGGTTTGGTGAATTTTGGTAATATTTTATTTTAAATAGCCCCCATTTTCTGACTGAAATAGAGAACATGTAAGAAAGACACGTACGATTTGTCCCCAGAAGCGTAGAACAATATTACTATTTCTATCTTATTTCATTTATGTTAGTATTAATTTATATAATTATTTTATTGTATAATCACAAACATTAAGTGTATATCAAAAATATAATGTGTTAATTAAATACTTAGTATACTATAATATAAGTGAATTTTAGAGAAATTAACTGTTGGATTTTTAAACTATTTTTAATATGTTCCACTGAAAAATCATCTAAATGATTTTATTAAGCTAATATAACTGTTTATTATTGTATATAGTTACGAAGCCACATGAATTATATTGAATTTGAGAACTTGAAGAATAAATACATGTGTGATAAGATTACACTTACAGTCTCTGTGTAAACCTGTAAATATAACAATCTGAAGCACTCGTGGACAATAATCCCACTGTGTTCTGAATCTGACAAATAATCTGACAAACGCTTCTTCTCTTATTATTATCTAACTGACCTGATCTGTAATATCACAAAGCTTCAAAACATTACCAGCAAATAGACTGAATTGTGTTCAAACGCACTTCAACATGAAGCTCTTCAAACCCAAACACATCATCTGACAGCTGTCTGTCAAACTCCAGAAACTTCAGTTTCACAGCAGAATAAACCAAATCCATACAAAAGTCAAATCACATTTGGACAATAAAAGTCAAAAGATTCAGACTCAAAGTTTCAATCTCTTTCTATTTCTGATCCTTCTTCAGATGTTGTGACGCTTCAATTCATTTGTTTTATTGGTTGATAAAGTGAGTCACACACATGATGATCTTTACTGTACATCTCTGAACACACACACTAGATTTGCTCTATTTGATTCAAATCTACTGGAGTTTACACAACATTTGTGTGTGTTTACTGTCCTGACAATATTGTGAAACATCATTTTCTTTTGTTGAAGAAGTTTTTCAGTCACTTCATCAAGACTATCACAGGATTATGAAACTGAATGTGTGAATGATTGTTTTCAAACAGTGTTATCAGTGTGAGGTGTTATTGTGTCTTCAGTGTGTGTTGATTGTGTGTCTGTGATGTCACTATAGTGTCGTCTTCTTATTGTCCATCAGATGATACTGAACATCACACACACACACCTTTAAACACACACATTACTGTCATCACCATTCAATCCTAAAAGAGAAACACAAAGACAGAAGTAATGTATCATCACTACACATATCAACAATAATAAACTCACTTTAATCTTCCTCTGTTGAACTTATAACCTGTATTATATGTGTCATCTGTCACTTTATTGTGTAGATGTTTTGTGTATATATTGTGTGTTGTTATTTCTACAGTCTGTCAGTATTCTGCAGTGTCTGAAGCACTCAAGACTTTCACTCACTGCACACGTGTGATGATGATGATGATGATTTGATCAATAATAATGATCAAGAGCATCAAATAAAAACATCTACCCATGTGTGCACAAACACTGAGGTGAACATCCATCAAACAAACAGCAGGAAATAAAAGAATAAAGCTCCACATCAATAATAATCATATGTTTAAGAAGAGTAAGATGACAGTATTAAATCCTGAAGTCAACAGACTCTTCATCTCACTCATTGAATTGAATTCTTATTGTGCTGCACTTATAAAACATCAAGTGTGTTCATCTGTACACTTCACATTTACTCTTGTGTTTGATTATTCACAACTCATATCTGCTCCACTAACTGTTCTGAAAAATATCGTTTTTGTTTTCAGTTGGGCTAAAATCTCAGAAATAAAACACATAAAGTTTGATTAAACTGATTGTATTTTGACAAAAACGAATCAGAGGGGTAGAAAGATTTTAACCAGCAAATTATAAGGAAATAATAATGAGAAATGTCATAAAACAGAAACACTGATCTTATAACAGCACCAGAGTCATTTACATTTATTTCAGTAAGTTTTTATAGTTGTTGAACTGTTGAAACATTTATTTAAATGAGCTCTACTCACCTCACTGTCTCTAGTTTATAATGTGGATCATCTCTCAGCTCATAGAGACGCTTCTTTACTGAATCTCCTACATTATTAAGAGACAGATCCAGATGTCTCAGGTGTGAGGGGTTTGATCTCAGAGCTGAAGTCAGAGCAACACAACCTTCATCTGTGATCTTACACTGAAACAACCTGTAGAGAACAATAACACACACTTCAGTCTCTCACTTCAGCAGAATGTCATGAATGAAACACATATTACACTGAATAACATTCATCATCATGTTAAATCTTCAGCTCATCATTAAAATGCTGTTCTCACGCTCTCACACCACACATCTGTTTTCTTACACAGGACCGTACGCACCATTGTTTCTATAGTGTGTCATCAAATGTGTGTAATAATTGTGTAAAAGCCGAAGTGTATTTAATGCTGCAAACATTTGATAAGGTCTCAGTGGTCTAACAGCGCTCCTCAATGTCAAAATAAGTGAGGTGACCAATCAAATGAAAGAAGACGAGAGTTAGTGTTGACAGAGCCGAGCGCTTCTGTAAATAAAGTTTTTCATGTGCAGATGATCTGATGAGCTCAGAATATAAACACAACAAGTAAAGTTTCATGTTAAGCGTGTGTGAATGTCCCACATTAAACTGTTTCCTTATAATGGACTTCTATGGAGGAGAAAACACTTAACGTGACATTATTCACTTTATCTGTGGAATAACAACTCCTTCTGTTGACAGCAGCTTGTGTTTATTACAAGTAAGATTTGACAGAAATTGAGTTTTTTTCTGCTGGTTGTTTGGGTACGTTAAGTGCTTTTCACATTAAGCATTTTACAAAGTCCCACTAAACTGTGTGGTTTTTAAAGTTTGTTTATTGGCTGTGCTTAATATATTAAAATAAAAATTTGATTTGCAAATACTTAAATGCATCATTTAACAATAAAATCGAGAAGAGAAACTTTTTTTCTTTATTTCTGTGGTGTTTTTCTTTATGGCAAGATTTCTCATATCTGATCTGAGCTCAACATTTAAAGAGGTTTTATTGGATGACTGAAATGAACATTATTGTGTAATTGGTGGAATAAAGTGTGTTTACACGGTTTATGATAAAAAACACATTATTTTCACACACTGTGCATTACTGTTGCTTCTCTTTGTCTCGCCTTTCTGAAACCCATAGATTTTTAACAAAACTCATCGTTGTGAAAGTGATGTGTACTCTGATTGGCCAGCTACCCAGTGCGTTGTGATTGGCCGAATATTTGGCCGATACTTTGACGCTCGTAAATATAAAACAATTTATTCATTTGTGATCGTAGGACCAACAAAAAGCTTTTGTTTCAATAGTCAGTTGCAAATTCTTTAATAATGAAAATATACTTTCAGGCTGTGAGTGAGAAGCAGCAGACTGTCCTCACAAAGATGGATTTGCTCCACTTTTTAGAAACAGTCGTTGTGCACAACCAGGTGTTGGATGTGCTGCACACACTCAGATTTTGGATTTGTGTTGTTTTGAAACAGTGTTGTTAATAAAACTTAACAACCGATTTATAATCGAGTCCTCGTTTAAGAGACCCAACTAAGTAGTTTTTCTTTTGTAATAAAACACATGACGCAGCAACAACAACACTACAGCGTGAACACACACACCTTCTTTCTGTGTGTAAACATTTGGGCCGTTTTTCTTCAACGCTTCTCACGAACTGACATAGACATGTGGGGGTGTGTTTAAAAGAGACGTTTTAGGAAGGTTTGGATGAGACTCAGCTTTTAAATTAAACATCTCCTTTGGTTTGAGACTTTCATTTGTGCAACTTTAAGTGTCTAATATAAACATGAACACACCAAAGATACAGGAAAACAAGAAATTGCATCATATGATTGTAGTTTCAAATGTTTTGACAATCACAATACACTTATAATGTAAAGTTTTGTGTTTGTGTTTTTATGACATTCGTGCATCTCAAATACTCCCCAACCAACCCATGAACATGAATATAGAAGATGATGAACTAAGAATCAGTACATGTGTGACTATCAGAGAGATGATCTTACTTCAGTGTCTCCAGTTTACAGTGAGGATTCTCCAGTACAGTAGAGATCAGCTTCACTCCTGAATCTCCTACATTATTATCAGACAGATCCAGATGTCTCAGGTGTGAGGGGTTTGATCTCAGAGCTGAAGTCAGAGCAACACAACCTTCATCTGTGATCTTACACTTCATCAACCTGTAGAGAACAATAACACACACTTCAGTCTCTCACTTCAGACACACAGATGTTTGTGTTGAGAGACGCATTTAATTATAAAGAATAAAACTAAAAATGTAAATTAAGATTCATTTTTTCTAAAAAACAAACTTTGGATTAATTTAAGTAAAAAAATCTAAAGTATCGACAGTATAAAACAAGTTTCTCACAGTAGTGTAAGTAATAGAGTTCAGTAGATTATCATTAATGTAAAGAGGGTTCTGGGGGGTAATATATAAATATATCAGCGTCATTGTTTTCTTGTAAGGCATGTTTGTAATAACGTCTTTAATGTCTTTATTTAACTCTTGTTTAATCTAATCTCTGTCTGAGAAAATGTCTGATAGTGTTTGATGAACTTGATATTTGATGATAGAAAATGAAGTTTCTACACAGAGTGAGGATCAGTGTCATTTCACTTAAAGCTTCATCACTTCAAGCAAACTTCATCCTCGTGTCTTTTCATTTCATCCTTCTCTTGAATCCTAAAGCCTGATACAGACTGTGTGATTTCAGTCCTCTTATAAGATCATGACAGATCACACTGTGTGACATGGATCTTATAAACTTCAGGAGCACATGTATGATGATGACACCTACTGAATCATAGACTACAACACAAGCTTATAAACAAACACAAGATCAATCACACTTTGGCAGTCGTGCTTTTCATGTGTGTTAACAAAAGAAGAAGAAGAGATCAATATGAGAGAGGAGTCATGACTGTGTGCTTCTCTTCTCTAGTCTCTCAACTGTCATAAGCTGTATTTTAAAGGGGTCATTTCATGAAAAACAGACTTTTTCATGTTTAAATGCTAGAATCCGGTCTCTAGTGCACCTGCCAACTCAGAAAACGTGAAAAAAGACAAATCATTAAGTGTTTTTATGTGAGTATCTCTGCAAGACTTTGAGAAAACAAACGCTTCAGAAATCTCGCTCTTACTGATGTAAGTAGTCGTTCTTATTATAATATTTCTGCCTCTTGTTCTGAATGTGTCCGTCCATTGCGCCGCCGCCATTGTTGTGTTCACATGTGTGAAGTTCAAACACGATGACAAAACTATCAAAGCTTACGAACTGTTGTGTTGTTGGCTGCACAGAACAATGTTCCCAGACTCACGGGAGACAAGAGAGCGATGGATTTATTTAGTGTTCAATGGAAATCATCCACACTGAACGAGTCAAAGCTACAAATAAAGACATTGTAAGTTCAGGTATTATATAAGTTAAACCCCAGAGACCTGCGGTAACGTAAAAGTAGATAAAATGTCACTGTGACACGTTTGTCCGTTCACTATCAGAAATCAATGTGTGTGTCTTGTAAACATGCGACAGGATTGTTCTGTGTAACATTCATTTAATTTAGAGAAATATCGATGCGTTTGTCTTGAGTATCTTCACTTCAGAAAACTGTGTGATTGGTTTGTAAACACATGACGTGGTTCTCTCTCACAACAGGGACCTGAGGGGCTTCCAGAATGGCCACGGGGGGAAACAGGTGTGCTTATCAAAGACAATGTGTTTGGTGTTTAAAGACAAGAACTTGTTTCTCGTTCGCTTTATGTGATTCATACTTTAATGTTTTGTCGCTGGAAGCACAGACTCACACAGCACGTTTTCTGCTGAAAAGGGGGCGGAGACTAGCAGCTCTCTTGCATTTAAAGAGACACACACACCAAAACAGCGCGTTTCTCCTCACATGCAAAAGTGGGAATGTAGCGCATGGTATATTAAAAGATCTGTGATGTTGTTTTAGCTAAAACTTCACAAACACACTCTGGGGACGCCAGAGACTTATTTAACATCTAGTGAAACCCTTAGAACAACCTCTCCTTTAATAAATCATAAAACAGTCAAATACACAATAAATCAGTTATTATTTACTTATTTGTCTTTTCTGTTAATAGTGAAATAGTGAGTGAACGTGAGCAGTTAAACTACATGTTAACCAGCAGTGACTGAACTGATCAAATGTGTCTCAAACTGTGTGTGTTTATAGATGAGCTGTGTTCATGTTCAGATGTCCAGACACTCATAAATGTTTGAAATGAAAAAGGCTCAAACAAGGACAGTAAGAGATGAGTTGTTGAAACACAGTTGTGTATGTTCACATGTCATTGACGTGTCAGTGCGGTCTGAAGTGAATGTGCTGCTTCTTCCTGTCGCTCACTGAACACAGTAATGTGCTCCTGCTCTTGTGCTTAACATTTATACAAACTCACCACATTTATCACTACATGCTTCTATAATAAGACACAGAATCTAGAAACAAAGTCACTAAGTTGACAACACAGACTAGACGTCCTTCAGGACTGAGATAAGAAATGTTTCTAAGATTTATTTATAATTTGAAAGAAAATGAAATAAAATGTTTTATTAAATCTTACGTCAGTGTCTCCAGTTTACAGTGAGGATTCTCCAGTACAGTAGAGATCAGCTTCACTCCTGAATCTCCTACATTATTATCAGACAGATGCAGATGTCTCAGGTGTGAGGGGTTTGATCTCAGAGCTGAAGTCAGAGCAACACAACCTTCATCTGTGATCTTACACCACATCAACCTGTAGAGAACAATAACACACACTTCAGTCTCTCACTTCAGCAGAATGTCATTATTAAATAAAAATAATGATTATATAAAATAATGTTTAATAAAATGACATCACTAAGATTTACATTTTCATTTGCTCAGAATAAAGTGTCAGAATTTATCACTTGTTCAGATGATTTTTTCAGAACATATGTGTTGTATGATGCACTTCTTACTGTCACATTAATGTACAATAACAGATGGGCTTGAATGTTAAAGTTGCGCTCAGAATCTTTAAAGATCAACACAAACACTCTCATACAGTCTGTTTTGTTGGTCTGTTGGGTCAGATTGTGTTTTTATCACAAGTCAACTGCTCCAGAGTTCATGATCAAGAATGACGAGACACTTTATTTCGGTGTTTTTTTGCTGCGTGACCGAGTGTGATTGTCAGGTTTGACAAATGTTCCTCAGTGATGTCATCATTAAATAAAGATTGAAACACACAAGAGTACCTGACACAATGTTTTTAATAATGAATAGAGGAGAAAACCTGTTCATACACAAAACCAGCAAAGAGGAGCTTGTCGTCTGATCAGATCACTTCATAACTTTTATGTCCCATAAATTCTGCTTTGTTTTAAAAACACTTGATGTTTTCTGCTACTGTAAGAATCAGTACATGTGTGACTATCAGAGAGATGATCTTTTGAACTGACAGTATTCATCAGGAAAACACTAAATAACTCCTCCAGTAACATCACTCGCTGTCTGCTGTGTGTTCACACGCACGAGCACCGCTGCACCCCGAGAGACACGAGCTGACAGAGACACAGCCATCGGCTACAATATTAAAGGAGTAGTTCACCTTCAACTTCAACATTCTGATGACTTTCATATGACTTTCTTTCTTCTGTTGAACATAAATGAAGATATTTTGAAGAATGTTGGTAATACAACAGCACAGCTCCTCATTCACTTCTATAGTAACCAATGACAGCGAATGTGGGGCTGTTAACAACATTCTTCAAAATATCTTCTTTTGTGTTCTGCAGAAGAAAGAAAGTCATACAGGTGTGAAATGACAAGAGTGTGAGTAAATGATGACAGAATGTTGATGTTGAAGCTGAACTACTCCTTTAATCTCACTCTTTCTCTAGTGCTCAACACATCACGCTCTGAATGTGCACACGCAGTACTTGACTTCAGTATTCATGAACGCTGTTTTTTATTGCTGCTTGAAAGTAAGTGACATATGAACTCACACATCATTAAAAGAAGAATTATGATATGATCTCAAACCATAACATTATCCAGAACATAAACACTGCCTCCGACCAACCCATCATCCACCTGATATTAAAGAAATGTGATAGAGATTTTCATCACTTTAAACTCCAGACGCTCTTCACATCTGATCTGATCAGACAAGCTCGGCTTCACTCCACATGTTCATCAGTAAGTCTTGGGCACCTCTGACCCTGATGCCCATTCACCAGGAATGAGGAACACTGACAGGTCAAAGTGTTTTAAACATGAGCTGACCCAGTCTCTATCATCTCTATCTGGCCCTTGTCAAAGTCACTCAGAGATTTTCACGCCTGATTTTTCTGCTTCAACACATGAACTTCAAGCACTGACTGATCACTTGATGTCGAGCCAAACAACTGAATTTAATGGAGTGTTTACAGTATTATTTATTTATGTTTTAAAAGTACACACTGATAAACATGAATGAATGTTGTGTGAGCAGTGTGTGTGACTATCAGAGAGATGATCTTACTTCAGTGTCTCCAGTTTACAGTGAGGATTCTCCAGTACAGTAGAGATCAGCTTCACTCCTGAATCTCCTACATTATTATCAGACAGATCCAGATGTCTCAGGTGTGAGGGGTTTGATCTCAGAGCTGAAGTCAGAGCAACACAACCTTCATCTGTGATCTTACACTCACTCAACCTGTAGAGAACAATAACACACACTTCAGTCTCTCACTTCAGCAGAATGTCATTATTAAATAAAAATAATGATTATATAAAATAATGTTTTATAAAATGACATCACTAAGATTTACATTTTCATTTGGTCAGAATAAAGTGTCAGAATTTATTACTTGTTCAGATGATTTTTTCAGAACATATGTGTTGTATGATGCACTTCTTACTGTCACATTAATGTACAATAACAGATGGGCTTGAATGTTAAAGTTGCGCTCAGAATCTTTAAAGATCAACACAAACACTCTCATACAGTCTGTTTTGTTGGTCTGTTGGGTCAGATTGTGTTTTTATCACAAGTCAACTGCTCCAGAGTTCATGATCAAGAATGACGAGACACTTTATTTCGGTGTTTTTTTGCTGCGTGACCGAGTGTGATTGTCAGGTTTGACAAATGTTCCTCAGTGATGTCATCATTAAATAAAGATTGAAACACACAAGAGTACCTGACACAATGTTTTTAATAATGAATAGAGGAGAAAACCTGTTCATACACAAAACCAGCAAAGAGGAGCTTGTCGTCTGATCAGATCACTTCATAACTTTTATGTCCCATAAATTCTGCTTTGTTTTAAAAACACTTGATGTTTTCTGCTACTGTAAGAATCAGTACATGTGTGACTATCAGAGAGATGATCTTTTGAACTGACAGTATTCATCAGGAAAACACTAAATAACTCCTCCAGTAACATCACTCGCTGTCTGCTGTGTGTTCACACGCACGAGCACCGCTGCACCCCGAGAGACACGAGCTGACAGAGACACAGCCATCGGCTACAATATTAAAGGAGTAGTTCACCTTCAACTTCAACATTCTGATGACTTTCATATGACTTTCTTTCTTCCACAGAACACAAAAGAAGATATTTTGAAGAATGTTGGTAATACAACAGCACAGCTCCTCATTCACTTCTATAGTAACCAATGACAGTGAATGTGGGGCTGTTAACAACATTCTTCAAAATATCTTCTTTTGTGTTCTGCAGAAGAAAGAAAGTCATACAGGTGTGAAATGTCAAGAGTGTGAGTAAATGATGACAGAATGTTGATGTTGAAGCTGAACTACTCCTTTAATCTCACTCTTTCTCTAGTGCTCAACACATCACGCTCTGAATGTGCACACGCAGTACTTGACTTCAGTATTCATGAACGCTGTTTTTTATTGCTGCTTGAAAGTAAGTGACATATGAACTCACACATCATTAAAAGAAGAATTATGATATGATCTCAAACCATAACATTATCCAGAACATAAACACTGCCTCCGACCAACCCATCATCCACCTGATATTAAAGAAATGTGATAGAGATTTTCATCACTTTAAACTCCAGACGCTCTTCACATCTGATCTGATCAGACAAGCTCGGCTTCACTCCACATGTTCATCAGTAAGTCTTGGGCACCTCTGACCCTGATGCCCATTCACCAGGAATGAGGAACACTGACAGGTCAAAGTGTTTTAAACATGAGCTGACCCAGTCTCTATCATCTCTATCTGGCCCTTGTCAAAGTCACTCAGATATTTTCACGCCTGATTTTTCTGCTTCAACACATGAACTTCAAGCACTGAATGATCACTTGATGTCGAGCCAAACAACTGAATTTAATGGAGTGTTTACAGTATTATTGATTTATGTTTTAAAAGTACACACTGATAAACATGATGAATGTTGTGTGATCAGTGTGTGTGACTATCAGAGAGATGATCTTACTTCAGTGTCTCAGGTTTACAGTGAGGATTCTCCAGTACATCACAGATCAGCTTCACTTCTGAATCTCCTAGAGTCTGATCTGAAGTCAGAGCAACACAACCTTCATCTGTGATTGTGATCTCACACTTCATCAACCTGTAGAGAACAACACACTTCAGTCTCTCACTTCAGCAGAATGTCATTATTAAATAAACATGTTACGTCAATGACAATCATCTTTTTGTCTGAAGTGACAGAAGTTTTATTCTCATCATTAAATGACTATAAAAACATGATAATTGTGTTCACTCAAAAGGATTCTTTATATCTTCATATTCTTCAATGTTTTCACGCTTCACACACACGAGTATAAGGATGCTAGTGATGATGCTAGTGATGATCCTGATGTCACGGGGATCTTTGCTTCCCAAGTTCAAAACAGTTATAACACAAAGAGAAGAGATATGTTATGTGTTTAAAAGATAGTAAATAAAGGTTAAAAAAAGAGTTTTTGAATGACGCATAACATAGACCCAGGGCCGGCCCTAGCATTTTGGGGGCCCTAAACTGATTACAAAAGGAGGCCCCCGATCATATAATGTACACAATAAATCTTTACAGCTTTCCTGTAGCTCAGTGGTTAGAGCATGGTTCTAGCAACGCCAAGATCATGGGTTCGATCCCAGGAATTGCACACTTATTCTTTCTTTTCTCATCTTCTTTCCTCTTCTTCATATTCTCTGCACCAGACTGATAGTGCCGCCTTTTCATTTTTAATCTTAGCACAGTTTAAAGCTAACGCACATTGACACTGTCACAACGAGCAAGTAAATTAAATTTTCACGCACGGCAGGGCCCCCCTAGTGGCCACAGAGGCCCCATGCAACTGCCTATATCGCTTATTAGGTAGGGCCGGCACTGCATAGACCGCTATCAGTGCTTGAATCTAATTACTTTACACTCAGCGTGTACCATCTCAGGCAAAATGCGTTTTAAACAAAACCAGTCTATAATCTAGTGATTATGTAGAATATTGAAAATTTTGGAACGAGTAACGTCCTGACTGTTCCCGGACACACGCAGGCTGGATTTAGATTGACAGACTACTGCACGAGCGGAGGTCAGAGTTTTTTAAATATGCTATATTGGTTTATGTATCGCATAAACTTATCGAAATATATGACATCGATTACTTTGCCTTACAACTCTTATTGTAATTTCCTGATAGTTAGTGCTTTTTGAAGCTTTGGAGTAACATCCACGGGTATCGCAATGGATCGGATTGAAGGGAACCCGTCAGTCCGATACCCGATCCAGCTAAAAAGACCCGTATCGGCCCCAATTCCGATCCAGAGTATCGGATCGGTGCATCCCTAATTATATCAGTGCTCCAGACTGTTAACACACACACAACGTGAGCGCATAACTATGATTATCTGTTTGCGTTCACATTCTTAGTTTGTTTCCTTCTCGCGCACACATGCATAGCGCAGCATCCATATCATACTCTGATCAGGGCGAAATTGCGAATGGATGAGCTCGACACATGTGCAGAATGTCATTTGTATTGAGATGTGATGTACGTGGACAGGATATGCAGACGACCGCGGACTCCCTGATGACGAAAATTGTGTCATGCAGGGGAATATGAAACATCATGATGAATGTCAGTCATCAGCTATGGACGATGCCATCATCTATCGGCCCGACCTTATGTGTGACTATCAGAGAGATGATCTTACTTCAGTGTCTCCAGTTTACAGTGAGGATTCTCCAGTACAGTAGAGATCAGCTTCACTCCTGAATCTCCTACATTATTATCAGACAGATGCAGATGTCTCAGGTGTGAGGGGTTTGATCTCAGAGCTGAAGTCAGAGCAACACAACCTTCATCTGTGATCTTACACAGAATCAACCTGTAGAGAACAATAACACACACTTCAGTCTCTCACTTCAGCAGAATGTCATTATTAAATAAAAATAATGACTATATAAAATAATGTTTTATAAAATGACATCACTAAGATTTACATTTTCATTTGCTCAGAATAAAGTGTCAGAATTTATCACTTGTTCAGATGATTTTTTCAGAACATATGTGTTGTATGATGCACTTCTTACTGTCACATTAATGTACAATAACAGATGGGCTTGAATGTTAAAGTTGCGCTCAGAATCTTTAAAGATCAACACAAACACTCTCATACAGTCTGTTTTGTTGGTCTGTTGGGTCAGATTGTGTTTTTATCACAAGTCAACTGCTCCAGAGTTCATGATCAAGAATGACGAGACACTTTATTTCGGTGTTTTTTTGCTGCGTGACCGAGTGTGATTGTCAGGTTTGACAAATGTTCCTCAGTGATGTCATCATTAAATAAAGATTGAAACACACAAGAGTACCTGACACAATGTTTTTAATAATGAATAGAGGAGAAAACCTGTTCATACACAAAACCAGCAAAGAGGAGCTTGTCGTCTGATCAGATCACTTCATAACTTTTATGTCCCATAAATTCTGCTTTGTTTTAAAAACACTTGATGTTTTCTGCTTCTGTAAGAATCAGTACATGTGTGACTATCAGAGAGATGATCTTTTGAACTGACAGTATTCATCAGGAAAACACTAAATAACTCCTCCAGTAACATCACTCGCTGTCTGCTGTGTGTTCACACGCACGAGCACCGCTGCACCCCGAGAGACACGAGCTGACAGAGACACAGCCATCGGCTACAATATTAAAGGAGTAGTTCACCTTCAACATCAACATTCTGATGACTTTCATATGACTTTCTTTCTTCTGTAAACATAAATGAAGATATTTTGAAGAATATTGGTAATACAACAGCACAGCTCCTCATTCACTTCTATAGTAACCAATGACAGTGAATGTGGGGCTGTTAACAACATTCTTCAAAATATCTTCTTTTGTGTTCTGCAGAAGATAGAAAGTCATA
This sequence comes from Triplophysa tibetana, assembly GCA_008369825.1. Classification (NCBI taxonomy): domain Eukaryota; kingdom Metazoa; phylum Chordata; class Actinopteri; order Cypriniformes; family Nemacheilidae; genus Triplophysa; species Triplophysa tibetana. The sequence continues at coordinate 1,044,222 of CM017917.1, read as the reverse complement.
CAGGTGTGAAATGACAAGAGTGTGAGTAAATGATGACAGAATGTTGATGTTGAAGCTGAACTACTCCTTTAATCTCACTCTTTCTCTAGTGCTCAACACATCACGCTCTGAATGTGCACACGCAGTACTTGACTTCAGTATTCATGAACGCTGTAATTTATTGCTGCTTGAAAGTAAGTGACATATGAACTCACACATCATTAAAAGAAGAATTATGATATGATCTCAAACCATAACATTATCCAGAACATAAACACTGCCTCCGACCAACCCATCATCCACCTGATATTAAAGAAATGTGATAGAGATTTTCATCACTTTAAACTCCAGACGCTCTTCACATCTGATCTGATCAGACAAGCTCGGCTTCACTCCACATGTTCATCAGTAAGTCTTGGGCACCTCTGACCCTGATGCCCATTCACCAGGAATGAGGAACACTGACAGGTCAAAGTGTTTTAAACATGAGCTGACCCAGTCTCTATCATCTCTATCTGGCCCTTGTCAAAGTCACTCAGATATTTTCACGCCTGATTTTTCTGCTTCAACACATGAACTTCAAGCTCTGACTGATCACTTGATGTCGAGCCAAACAACTGAATTTAATGGAGTGTTTACAGTATTATTGATTTATGTTTTAAAAGTACACACTGATAAACATGAATGAATGTTGTGTGATCAGTGTGTGTGACTATCAGAGAGATGATCTTACTTCAGTGTCTCCAGTTTACAGTGAGGATTCTCCAGTACATCACAGATCAGCTTCACTTCTGAATCTCCTAGAGTCCGAGTCCAAGTCAGAGCAACACAACCTTCATCTGTGATTGTGATCTCACACTTCATCAACCTGTAGAGAACAATAACACACACTTCAGTCTCTCACTTCAGCAGAATGTCATTATTAAATAAACATGTTACGTCAATGACAATCATCTTTTTCTCTGAAGTGACAGAACTTTTATTCTCATCATTAAATGACTATAAAAACATTATTATTGTGTTCACTCAAAAGGATTCTTTATATCTTCATATTCTTCAATGTTTTCATTAAGGAGGTTCTATGCGTCTGTGTCAACAGGACATTGAAAATATGTTGTGATGACAGTGATTTCAAGGACTGACTTCATCAAGCACTTCAACACCCAGAACAAAGGAGCAGAAAAGGTTTCTCTTTCCATAACTGAGACTTTTTGCTCGAGGATATCAAGGACTTACTTCAGCTCCGCACTTCAACACCCTGGACAGTGGACTGCTAAAGGTTACTGTTTCCATAGAGACACTTTGTGATTTGGGATCTTTTGTAGATGTTGGACTATTGGGATTTCCAATGGTTTGTGTAGTTTGGTGTGTGTGTGATTCTTCTTCATGGGTTTTTCTATATAAAGAAAGTATTTTGTGTTTTGTGTTTGCAAGTTATGTTTCTGGATACATGAGTTAGTTTATATATTTGCTATTTTGCTCAGTGGTTCCCTCAGTGGTTAAAATGATTTTGTTTAAATTTCACAAGTTTAATCTCAGGTGATTGTTACAGGACGCAGTCATTGTGGATAGATGAGGAAATCCATGTTATAAGTCTTGTTTGACTTCATGCAGCGCTGCGTACACTGATGGAGCCGCTGACATTACAGCAACACCAGAGAGAATCATGAGCCGTATGCTTTTAAATCTCTCTCTCAGTACTGTGATGTCATCCGTCCATCGGTCTGCTTGGCGCTGGATGAAATCAAACAAGCTTTATAACATGGATTTCCTCATCTATCCACAGGAATACGTCCTTGCTTTTCCTCTCTATCATGATCATTTTGTACTGGCCGCCCCGGTCTGTGACTAGTAACCAAAGTTGTGTGTGAAATCTCATTCTATGACAGTACGTACTGAAGTTGAATAAGTATCGACCTATCGAGCGTTAAAACCTGGGAGTGGTGATCAATGATCATCTTAACTTCACAGATCAAGTTGGCAGCACCGCCCGGTCCTGTAGATTCATCCTCTACAATATCAGGAAAATTAGACCCTTCCTATCAGAGCATGCTACGCAAATCCTAGTACAGGCTCAGGTCCTGTCCAGACTGGACTACTGCAATGCGCTACTAGCTGGACTTCCAGCTTGCACAACCAAATCTCTACAGATGATCCAGAACGCCGTGGCAGGAGTTATCTTTAATGAACTGAAGAGAGCACACATCACTCCTCTCTTCATTAAGCTACATTGGCTCCCTATAGTCGCTCGCATCAAATTCAAGCCTCCGCTCCTGGTCTACAAGACTACTGCACCCCCTTATCTTCACTCACTAATGCAGACATATGTACCCACCATACAGGGGCACCGCCAGGAATTTTGGGCCCCATGACAAAAAATCTAATTGGGCCCCCTCTGTGCAGCTGTTGTCACCACATCTCTAGGACCTAACTGTCCCATCAAAAGCTTTACATAACTCTAATTAAAGGCTTGAAACTGTCTTTCTTCTTGTAGTTCAATACTAGTACTAGCACAATATTTACTGCTGGTGATTTGTACATGAATGCAAGTCTATTATGCAGTTCACTATTTGATGCAAGATTAAAAGCAACCATAAAAATGTGCTGAAGGCTATCTTTTACATTCTCAATGTATTTTTATTGTACAATTTGACAAAATGGAAGATTCTCTAACAAAATTATTATTATTATTATTAATTATTATTGTAATTATTAATGAAAGCTTTAAAAAAAGATAAACGAACAAACTTAAAAATTAACATCATCCTCTCATAACAATGAAAACAGCAGATCATTTTACGCAGCTGCACATATGTGCCAACAAGAAAATAAAGTGGATATGTTAAATGGAATTTCCACACATGGGGTTATTATAGTTCTAAATGTTTCCCTGCACTGATTAAATGGTGATTAAATGTAGGCTAAAAATGTCTGTTGCTAGCTAGTTTATTTCACTGTGGACATTAAGCCAACAGGTTAATACCACTCACAGACTATAGGCCAGTGGTTCTCAACTCTGGGTAGGGGTGGGCGGATCGATCCAGAAATATAGATACTTCCGATGCTGAGGTTGTATCGAAAAGGATCGATCCTAACATGAAAACATTGATACTGATATGTTTTTACCACAGCTTTTATGTATTTACTAATGTAGCTAATAATTGTAGAAGAAAGAAGAACTATTTATTTCCCATACACCTAGTTTTGCACACATTGCTCCTCCCTGCACGCAGACGCAGCTGAGGCCGTCGAAAATAATAAAAACACTGCGAACTGCGTTGTAGAGAAGGGGGAGTCTGCAGACCTGGAACATGCAGTTTTGCGGCCTATGCAGTTTTACGCCCTATGGAGTTTTACACCCTATGGAGTTTTACACCCTATGGAGTTTTACGCCCTATGGAGTTTTACGGCCTATGGAGTTTTACGCCCTATGGAGTTTTACGCCCTATGCAGTTTTACGCCCTATGCAGTTTTACGCCCTATGCAGTTTTACGCCCTATGGAGTTTTACTCCCTATGGAGTTTAACGCCCTATGGAGTTTTACGCCCTATGGAGTTTTACGCCCTATCTAGTTTTACGCCCTATGCAGTTTTACGCCCTATGCAGTTTTACGCCCTATGCAGTTTTACGCCCTATGGAGTTTTACGCCCTATGTAGTTTTAAGCCCTATGCAGTTTTACGCCCTATGTAGTTTTAAGCCCTATGCAGTTTTACACCCTATGCAGTTTTACGCCCTATGGAGTTTTTCTCCCTATGGAGTTTTACACCCTATGGAGTTTTACACCCTATGCAGTTTTACTCCCTCTTTTGTTTACGCCCTATGTAGTTTTACACCCTATGGAGTTTTACACCCTATGGAGTTTAACTCCCTATTCAGTTTTACGCCCTATACAGTTTAACGCCCTATGCAGTTTGACTCCCTATGGAGTTTTTCGCCCTATGGAGTTTTACACCCTATGGAGTTTTACTCCCTATGCAGTTTTACGCCCTATGGAGTTTTACTCCCTATGCAGTTTTACGCCCTATGCAGTTTTACACCCTATGGAGTTTTACTCCCTATGCAGTTTTACGCCCTATGGAGTTTTACTCCCTATGCAGTTTTACGCCCTATGGAGTTATACTCCCTATTCAGTTTTACGCCCTATGGAGTTTTACACCCTATGGAGTTTTACGCCCTATGGAGTTTTACGCCCTATGTAGTTTTACGCCCTATGCAGTTTTACGCCCTATGCAGTTTTACGCCCTATGCAGTTTTACGCCCTATGGAGTTTTACGCCCTATGTAGTTTTACGCCCTATGCAGTTTTACGCCCTATGCAGTTTTACGCCCTATGCAGTTTTACGCCCTATGGAGTTTTACTCCCTATGCAGTTTTACGCCCTATGGAGTTATACTCCCTATTCAGTTTTACGCCCTATGGAGTTTTACACCCTATGGAGTTTTACGCCCTATGGAGTTTTACGCCCTATGTAGTTTTACGCCCTATGCAGTTTTACGCCCTATGCAGTTTTACGCCCTATGCAGTTTTACGCCCTATGGAGTTTTACTCCCTATGGAGTTTTACACCCTATGCAGTTTTACGCCCTATGCAGTTTTACTCCCTATGGAGTTTTACACCCTATGGAGTTTTACACCCTATGCAGTTTTACTCCCTATGCAGTTTTACGCCCTATGGAGTTTTACGCCCTATGGAGTTTTACACCCTATGGAGTTTTACACCCTATGGAGTTTTACACCCTATGGAGTTTTACACCCTATGCAGTTTTACGTCCTATGCAGTTTTTTGCCCTATGTAGTTTTACGCCCTATGCAGTTTTATGCCCTATGCAGCTTTAGGACCCTGTTGTTCCTTTCTTCTCCAGTAGGGGTTCGCTGTTCATTATGAACCACCAGAACAGACCTAACAGATAACTTCGTCATCTATCGCGAGCTAGAGGTATGGTAAATAATCGTTTTTGTTACTAAGAAATGGCCCAACATGCATAGTTTTTTAAGGATTAATTGATATTGTTGTGAATTAATTTAAACATCTTAACATATATATAATATAGATATATGTGTGTGTAATCTAAACACAAAGACAATACAATTAATACTTATTGGCGACCAGGTCAATGTTGTGTCTGGATCAACCTTAACTAACCACGTGTATGCCAACTCGATATCTCTTACTCATTTTCATTTTCATATTTATTTTCTTTATAATTTATTCTCATTTTGTTTCTGTAGTCAATGCGAGACGGCCTTTCCTGGTAAGATATTCTTCTGACCCTGTTAACTTGAGTTATATATTATATCCCAAGGTTTTATTCTCTATTAATCAATCATTGGAGTTTGGGTTCCTCGCCACAGTAGGGCAGTGTTGGCTTGCTCACCGGGAGACTGCATTTATTTATTTATTTATTAAATATTGTTTATTAGAATGATCTTGCTCGTTCTATAAACACCATGCACTGTGCCGTGTTTTACCTTTTCTGTTTTCCTGTTAACCCATGTAAAGCTGCTTTGGAACAATGTGCATTGTGAAACCGCTATATAAATAAACTTGAATTGAACTTGAATATAAACCATTTCATTTTAGCTTCACACGTACTCAAGTTTTTTATAAAAAAATCAATAATTGAGCACCAACAAACATGTTCAAACTCAAAATGAAAACATAAGTCACATGTGGATCTAGATTTGAGTTGTTAAAGAGATGATCCAATTATCTATTGTACATACAATATACCTCTTTGATATTTTCCATTGAATAACTTAACTTAATGATCTGAATTAAAATGTATGTGCACCTTATGTGGGTTTTATCTCGTCTGTGATTGTTAGTGCTCAATTAATCGTGTATCTTGTTTTCTTAATAGTAGTTGTTGGCTGGCTAATTAGGCCTATTATGTTGTGATATTATTGATCTCATTTGTAATAATACAAAAAATATTAAATGATCATGCAGTTGTACTGTCTTGTTATTTCAAAAAGTTTTAGAAAAATAAATCTCTCTGAACTTTGCCAATCAACTCCCCCTATTGGAGAAATAAGGAACAGCAGGGGCGTAAAACTGCCTGGGGCGCAAAACTGCATGACCAAGGTCTGCAGACTCCCCATATAGGTGTGATGGCAGTGGGCCTTTGTAGGTGAAAAGCCAAAGAAGTCCTTTTTTATTTAAACACTTTATTTACTTTATTTCTCAATCAATTGTGTGCACTTTGTTTATAAATTCACTTAAAAATGTAATGAAAGGGAAACGTAATTTGTTATATTATTGTGTTTAAACAGAACACTGAACAAAAATGGAAAAGCAGTTTTAAAAGCTTTGTTCTTCATTAATAATTTTGTAGACTTCTTTTTTTTTTTAAGCTAGAGAAGTAATACTAGGACAGGGAGAAATTGTTTTGTTATTTATCGGTTTTCTATTCTGTTAATCTGTTATTGTTACTATTTTCCAGTAATAATTTGCTGCACAGTTCATGCTTTGCACCAAACAGGAATTACAGGAATAAATAACTAAATTAATATAATTATTTGGTTTAAATTATGCCCTTTATTTTAAAATCTACATGATTAATTAGCCTATAGGCACATTAAGAGAATATATTATACAAAATATTTTAGTGGTTATGAAAATGTACCATTAAGTAGTTTATCCCCAACTCTGATATAAAACACCTGAACAAACTAATCATCGTCTTTACAATAGATGTGTTCAACTTAATGCGGCGCTGCGCAAATCTATCATCGTGTGACATTTAAGTACCGCATAAGAGATTCAAGTGCAGATTGCGCGGTAAGCTTTGAATCGCTCTCGCGGTACTTTAATGCGATATGCCAAACAATCTGTGCAGCCCAACATTAAGTTGAACGAGTCTGTTCCTGAAGTCACTGATGCCTTTTCAGGTGTTTTATCAGAGTTGGTGCTAAACTTGGCTGGAAAGTGGATCTCACGGGCCAGAGTTGAGAACCACTGGACTATAGGCTACACACCTTTCTTGGTGAAAAATTGGGTTACAGTTTGACACCCTTTCCTTTGTCTTTCCTCTCTCTCTTTTCTATCTTTCCTTTTTTGAAAACCAGATTTGGATTTAACGTTTCTTAGCAACATTGTGGTAACTGTAGTTCTGGCGCATCTACTAACTGCAACTAAACACCGTCACTGAGAGCGCTAAGACAGGACCAAACCATTTCATGCAGATACAGGGGTTGTCGGTCAATATGGATGTTTACTTTTTGATCAATGGGGATTTTTAACTTTTTCTGCCAAAAACAAAGAGATCATTAATTGTATTATTATATAAAAGTATATAATGAATGATGATGGTTTGATCATTTATATTAGTTTTACCTATTTTTGGGCCAACTTGTCAGTAATTGTCCTAACTTTTCCCCCTATACAGCGCCCCTGCTGCCAGATCACTACGTTCTGCAAACGAACGACGTCTTGTGGTGCCATCCCAAAAAGGTAAACAATCTCTCTCTCGTACCTTCTCCAGATCGGTTTTACCTATGCGGAATGATCTGACCACTGCTACAAGATCTACAGATTCTGTTCTCATCTTTAAGAATCGTCTTAAAACACATCTCTTCCGGTACTTACTTGGTCCTTACATTAAAAAACAGATATCAGTCTTACAGTTTTACACTATTTTTATTTAATGTTTAATTTGACCGTTGCTCAGCTCCTGTGGCATCATGGGATAGAGTGTCCATCTGATCCACACTCACACACCTCCGCCCAAGCAGAAGACCATCTGGGTATTTCTCTCTACTGTTTATTCATACTGAGGTTTGGGACATACTACTCTTGACTCTATTTCACCTGATATATAGTATAGAAGCAGAACAACTGTCATCTACAACCAGCTTGAATGCTCATATAACTGTTTACATTTGTTTGCGCATGTCCAGTGTTCCTGAACGGTCATGTGACCTGCAATTTTTTCTGAAACGTATGTTGGAACGGCAGTATAAACGAGGATGGTTTTCATTTTAAAACACTGTTTTATACACATGATAGCGCAGCTTCCAAATCATACTCAACTGCTGATAAGGGCGAATGGATGAGCTCAACACATGCGCAGAATGTCATTTGTCTTGGGATTGTGATGTACGTGGAGGGGATATGCGGACGACCACAGACCCCCTGATGACGAAAATTGCGTCATGCAGGGAATCACAATGCCGACCCAACATCATGATGAATGTCAGACATCAGCTATGGACGATGTCATCATCTATCAGCCCAACCCTATGTGTGACTATCAGTGAGATGATCTTACTTCAGTGTCTTCAGTTTACAGTGAGGATTCTCCAGTACAGTAGAGATCAGCTTCACTCCTGAATCTCCTACATTATTATCAGACAGATGCAGATGTCTCAGGTGTGAGGGGTTTGATCTCAGAGCTGAAGTCAGAGCAACACAACCTTCATCTGTGATCTTACACCCACTCAACCTGTAGAGAACAATAACACACACTTCAGTCTCTCACTTCAGCAGAATGTCATTATTAAATAAAAATAATGACTATATAAAATAATGTTTTATAAAATGACATCACTAAGATTTACATTTTCATTTGCTCAGAATAAAGTGTCAGAATTTATTACTTGTTCAGATGATTTTTTCAGAACATATGTGTTGTATGATGCACTTCTTACTGTCACATTAATGTACAATAACAGATGGGCTTGAATGTTAAAGTTGCGCTCAGAATCTTTAAAGATCAACACAAACACTCTCATACAGTCTGTTTTGTTGGTCTGTTGGGTCAGATTGTGTTTTTATCACAAGTCAGCTGCTCCAGAGTTCATGATCAAGAATGACGAGACACTTTATTTAGGTGTTTTTTTGCTGCGTGACCGAGTGTGATTGTCAGGTTTGACAAATGTTCCTCAGTGATGTCATCATTAAATAAAGATTGAAACACACAAGAGTACCTGACACAATGTTTTTAATAATGAATAGAGGAGAAAACCTGTTCATACACAAAACCAGCAAAGAGGAGCTTGTCGTCTGATCAGATCACTTCATAACTTTTATGTCCCATAAATTCTGCTTTGTTTTAAAAACACTTGATGTTTTCTGCTACTGTAAGAATCAGGACATGTGTGACTATCAGAGAGATGATCTTTTGAACTGACAGTATTCATCAGGAAAACACTAAATAACTCCTCCAGTAACATCACTCGCTGTCTGCTGTGTGTTCACACGCACGAGCACCGCTGCACCCCGAGAGACACGAGCTGACAGAGACACAGCCATCGGCTACAATATTAAAGGAGTAGTTCACCTTCAACATCAACATTCTGATGACTTTCATATGACTTTCTTTCTTCTGTTGAACATAAATGAAGATATTTTGAAGAATGTTGGTAATACAACAGCACAGCTCCTCATTCACTTCTATAGTAACCAATGACAGCGAATGTGGGGCTGTTAACAACATTCTTCAAAATATCTTCTTTTGTGTTCTGCAGAAGAAAGAAAGTCATACAGGTGTGAAATGACAAGAGTGTGAGTAAATGATGACAGAATGTTGATGTTGAAGCTGAACTACTCCTTTAATCTCACTCTTTCTCTAGTGCTCAACACATCACGCTCTGAATGTGCACACGCAGTACTTGACTTCAGTATTCATGAACGCTGTAATTTATTGCTGCTTGAAAGTAAGTGACATATGAACTCACACATCATTAAAACAAGAATTATGATATGATCTCAAACCTTAACATTATCCAGAACATAAACACTGCCTCCGACCAACCCATCATCCACCTGATATTAAAGAAATGTGATAGAGATTTTCATCACTTTAAACTCCAGACGCTCTTCACATCTGATCTGATCAGACAAGCTCGGCTTCACTCCACATGTTCATCAGTAAGTCTTGGGCACCTCTGACCCTGATGCCCATTCACCAGGAATGAGGAACACTGACAGGTCAAAGTGTTTTAAACATGAGCTGACCCAGTCTCTATCATCTCTATCTGGCCCTTGTCAAAGTCACTCAGATATTTTCACGCCTGATTTTTCTGCTTCAACACATGAACTTCAAGCACTGACTGATCACTTGATGTCGAGCCAAACAACTGAATTTAATGGAGTGTTTACAGTATTATTGATTTATGATTTAAAAGTACACACTGATAAACATGAATGAATGTTGTGTGAGCAGTGTGTGTGACTATCAGAGAGATGATCTTACTTCAGTGTCTCCAGTTTACAGTGAGGATTCTCCAGTACAGTAGAGATCAGCTTCACTCCTGAATCTCCTACATTATTATAAGACAGATCCAGATGTCTCAGGTGTGAGGGGTTTGATCTCAGAGCTGAAGTCAGAGCAACACAACCTTCATCTGTGATCTTACACAGACTCAACCTGTAGAGATAAATGACAAATATTGCTGCTAACATGAAAAAAAGTAGAGAAAATTAAACAATAAAAAAACAGACGTATCAGTTTCTCATTGTGTCTTTACTCATATAAACACATGTGAGTGTAATAAGTGTAATATTGTTGTTGTGTTTGTTGTTAAACGCAGATGTTTGATGTTGAAGCTCATGAACATCAGACTGATGAAGAACACTGAAGAGTTTTGAGTTCTTGTTGAAGAACATCACAGTGCTTTAGAGAAACTCCACACACACAAAACCTTTGATAACACGAACACTAGATCAACACCATCAAACTGTGATGTGACATCTCTAAACTCATCTGATTATAATTCACACATCAGATTCTGTGAATAATACACATCAGCTCTCAAGATCTGATGCTGACGACATCTTCTGTTTTACATCTACATCAGACAAATGAAACCCTTGATACTCTCTGGATCAGGATCAAAAATACTGGACAAATATAAAAATGATTTAAAATTTAAAATAATATCATTAAATAAGTTTCTAGCTTTCCTGTAGCTCAGTGGTAAGAGCATTGCATTAACAACGCAAGGATGTGGGTTCGATCCCAGGGGATTGCAAATACCCATGTAAAATGTATAGGATAAAGCAACGTAAGTCGCATTGGATAAAAGCATCTGCCAAATACTTGAATGTAAAATGTAAATGTACATAAGGGATAATGTACAGCCTATATATTTACTGGCTTTGTTTGATATTAAAACTTCATTTAATTTGGGGCTCAGGTGTCTAGAGAGTGAGTGATGGTTACAAGGAATAAAACTGTAACAGTGAAGTGATTGTTGTTAGTTTTACTTACTTCAGTTTTCTGGATTCTTTAATCACAAGCTTCAGTTTCACAAGAACTTCATCTGCTTTATTTTCACCTCCAATAAATTTCTTAAGATCAAGTTCCTCCAAATACTGATCAGACATCAACAACACAAAAACTAAAGCTGACCACTGTGAAGAGGAGAGTTTGAAGTGTCCGACTGATTCAGATTTCACATAATGTTGAATCTTCTTCAGCAGTGAATCATCATCCAGTTCATTCAGACAGTGAATCAGATTGATGGATTTCTCTGGAGACAGATTCTCACTGATCTTCTGTTTAATGTACTCAACAGTTTTCTCTTTCTTGTAGGAGCATCTTCTCATCTGTGTCAGTAGATGCTGTAAGAGAATCTGATTGGACTCCAGTGAGAGACCCAGAAGAAAACGCAGGAAAAGATCCAGATGTCCATTCTGACTCTGTAAAGCTTCGTCTACAGCTCTCTGATGAAGCTCGGATATTGACGTCTCTACTTGAGGTGATTTTCTAGCTTTATTAAACACATTTATCTTGTTATTTGTGATGGAGATGTGAGCATAAAGAGCTGCGAGATGTTCCTGAATGCTCAGATGAACAAAGCAGTAAACTTTCCCCTGATACAAGCCAAACTCCTCTCTGAAGATCTGAGTGCACAATCCTGAGTACACTGATGCTTCTGCTACATCAATGCCACACTCTCTCAGGTCCTCATCATAGAAGATCAGGTTCCCTTTCACAAGCTGCTCAAAAGACAGTTTGGCCAGTTTGAAGATCATGTCTTCATCATTCTTCACTTTCTTCTCATAGTCCTTCTGATGTTTGATGTTTGTCTGAATGATCAGGAAGTGTGTGTACATTTGAGTGAGAGTCTTGGGGATCTCTCCTTCACTCTCTGCTTCACTCAACATTCTCTCTAGAACAGTGGCTGAAATCCAGCAGAACATTGGGATGTGACACATGATGTAGAGGCTCCTGGATGACTTCAAGTGTGAGATGATTCTGTTGGCCAGACTCTCATCACTGATTCTCTTGCTGAAGTATTCCTCCTTCTGTTTGTCAGTGAAGCCTCGTACCTCTGTGACTCGATCAACACACTCAGAGGGGATGAGATCAGCTGCTGCTGGTCTGGAGGTGATCCAGATGAGAGCAGAGGGAAGCAGATTCCCCTTCATGAGGTTTGTCAGCATCACGTCCACTGAGGCTGATTCACTGACATTACACAACCTCACACTGCTGTGAAAATCCAGAGACACACGACACTCATCCAAACCATCAAAGATGAACAACACTTTATATTCACCGCTGGAGATTTCAAGTTCTTTGGTCTCTGGGAAGAAAAGATGAAGAAGATGTAAAAGACTGAGTGTTTGGTTCTTCATCAGATTGATCTCTCTGAAAGGAAGTGGAAATATGAGCTGGACGTCCTGATTCTCTTTCCCTTCAGCCCAGTCCAGAATGAACTTCTGCACAGAGACTGTTTTTCCAATGCCAGCGACTCCCTTTGTCAGCACACTTCTGATGGGTTTGTCTTGTGCAGGTAAAGCTTTAAAGATGTCATTGCATTTGATTGGTGTGTCCTCTGTTGCTGTTCTCCTGGATTGTGTCTCAATCTGTCTCACCTCATGTTCATTACTGATCTCTCCACTTTCACTCTCTGTGATGTAGAGCTCTGTGTAGATCTCATTCAGCAGTGTTGGGTTTCTCTCATCTGATGTTCCTTCACACAAACACTCAAACTTCTTCCTCAGGTTTGATCTTAATGTGTTGAGGACTTCAGCAGGTTTAGACTCATGGCTGTAAAATAACAGATTATTACAGTTAGAAGTGAATGTCTAAAGAAAATCAGCTTTTATGTTTTTGAATCATAAGAAACGGAGCATATCTATAGACCATTTAGCAATATGTCAACAAAACAACTCTGGTCCAGAAGCACTTCCTGTTTCATTTTTTTATACTAAACAAATGTTAACAAAACACACCCAACAGAACATTCAGAAACTGAAATGAAACGTTAAACAAACGTCTTTAAGAGTTTAACTATTTATGTGAAATAATGAAAAACTAAACAGTTGAAACAGGAAGTGCTTCTGGACCAGTGTTGTTCTGTAGGGTTTATAAATGACTTTTATTTATAATGTGTTTAAGAGAATTGTTAACACATAAATGATAAATGTCTGATAGTTTACTCTTCCTCATGTCATCTTAGATGTTCATCACTTCTTCAGTTAAACACAAATGAATCATTTTATATTAAAAAGTCGTCTTTATATCTTCTTATAAAGGTTTCGTCTTGTTGAAGAATCAGAAAACAAACACATCCATCATATAATCACATGAGACATAATAGAGACACATGAGAACCAACATGTTCCTTCATCATTTTGACTTTCTTTAATCTTATAATATGATTGTTTTTATTTTTTTAACATGACACTAAAACACTGATGTAGGACCTATAAAGTGACGTATATGTTTATAACAATTCAGATAAAGGACAGAATAAACATTCTGTGATGACATGAGGGTGAGTAAGTTATGACAGTGTTTTTATTTCTGGATGAACTCTTCTATTGAGTGATGTATGCTGGGAACTCTTTCATCTTGTGATTAACCTGAAAGCAGGACTCATGTCTTCATTGAAGTGTTGTGGTTGATTCTCAGACGGATCAAACTTCATCTTCTGACAGACGGGTTCTGTTACCAGTGGTCTGATCAGGACGATTGAAAAGCAAAAATCAGACACTTTGATATTAGTGGATTATTCTCATTACTTTAATAACTCTACAGTTTTTACACTGTTGTGAAAGTAACTTATGAATAAATCCTCATTCTGATCTGTGTGTTAATAGACTTTAGGCCGAATGTCACATGCAGAAAGCGGTTCAGATCTTTTGTATGTGCTTCACTACACATAGAGCTGTTTTACTCAACATGATGTCAAATGAATAGAGTTGATGTCCATCACATGTCCAGATTGATAACTGAACTGAAAACTGAAACTGATCGTCTTCTTACTAACATTTGAATAATAAAACAGAATAAAATGATAAAAACTCGTTTGGTTTGCTGATCACTGTTAGTTCATACGGCTGCTGACACTTTCTCTTACAACCTGTTTTTTGGTTTAGTCATGTGACATACATTAGTCATGTGACATACATTAGTCATGTGACAAACATTAGTCATGTGACATACCTTAGTCATGTGACAAAATTTAGTCATGTGACATACATTAGTCATGTATGAGGGAATTCATGTTCATGCTCTTTCTGTGTGAGCGTGTATAATAATGAAAGAAACAAATCATCAAAAGAACAATTTCTCATCTCGTTTGCCAAATAAATCAAATCAAATGTCAAAAAATAAATATACTTTTATAGATGTTTTATACCTGACATCAGGTCTTGTATCTCCACTCTTAAACTTTAATGGAAGAGCCATAGACTCATCACTCTTCATAGACACACAGCTGAACTCTGGATCTGATCTCATCTGATCAACTGATCTATAACACACAACACATTACACTTCATTACTGTATTCCAACAAATAAAAACATGTGTTATCTTTTTATATTTTCAATAATACAATTGTTAATTTTAATAAGTGTTTCCACAGACGTGTTGATTATATTTCATCCTGTTGAGTCTTTCTGAGTTTATAAATGACAGTTTATGAATTTGTCTCTTTGTGAACATCATTGAAAATGACGATACAATTTCTTCTTAACAATTTCTTATCTATTTAACTAAATAAATCATATATTACGTAATAATATGTCAAACTATAGTCATACAGTCATAGGAGCGAAGAAGGCAGTAAAAATAAATCAAATGTTGGTTCTCTCTCTTCTTCAGTTCATCTCACTCATGTTCTATAGTGTTCAGATCAGTGAACTGGGATGACTATGACAGGATCTTGATTCTGTGTTCAGTGACTCATTTTTGGATGATTTGGATGTTTGTTTTGAACCTTCCATGTGCTGATGGAAGATCTAACCACGACCCATTATAATATTTCTATCAGAGCAGGTCAGGTTTAGATGTTTTTATTTGATATAAAACATGACGTCATGTATCTGAACAACACGTCTAGGACCTCTGGTATAAAAATGGTCCACAACGATGAAAATCTGCTGATATATTTAACTGTGGATATTGGAGCACTTTTATATCTCTGTGTGCACCAAACGTGTCTTTAGATTAGATTCAACTTTATTGTCATTACACATATACAAGTACAGTGTAACGAAATGTAGTTTACGTCTAACCAGAAGTACAATTAGCAAGTGCAGATATACAGTGTGAATAAATACAGAATACAATAATAGGAAAATACTATACAATGGGCATGTACTATGAAAATATGACAGTCGGTATCTACTATGAACAATATATACAGAAGGCTATATACTGTGAACATTAATGTACAGGTGTTTATGAACAGATAACAATTTAGACTATACAATAGTGCAAGTGACTTAAGTGTGCATTAGTTACAGACATTAACTATTAAAGTTACAGTGCAGTAGATGAGTTAATGTGGTTATTAAAGGTACGGTGCAGTACATGAGTTAATGCAGTTATTGAAGTTATGGTGCAATACATGAGTAGATGCAGATATACAGTTACAGTGCAGTAGATGAGTTAGTGCAGTTATTGAAGCTACAGTGCAGTAGATGAGGTAATGCGGTTATGAAAGTCTTGTGTTATTGCTGACAAAACCCCCATTACCACAAGTACGAGAACTGATATTTTTATCTGGTACTCGCCAAAAACGATATCTATTATCGATAACCTGTATAATGTAAATTTATGTTAATAAACCAGCATCTTAATGGTAAAAAAATTATTTTGTTTTTAGATCTACTTAAATGTAAATACTGTTTTTAGATTATTGGTATCGGTGTGTCATTATGAGTACGAGTACATGAGCTTGGTATTGGGTATCGGTGCATCACTAATAACAATTATTTCACAGGATGTTTTAGAGAAAACCTTTTGTTTTT
Organism: Triplophysa tibetana; assembly: GCA_008369825.1. Taxonomy (NCBI): domain Eukaryota; kingdom Metazoa; phylum Chordata; class Actinopteri; order Cypriniformes; family Nemacheilidae; genus Triplophysa; species Triplophysa tibetana. The sequence continues at coordinate 1,028,032 of CM017917.1, read as the reverse complement.
TACAATGTGATTCTCTAAACTGAGTTCTCTTTCACACCTTCTTACTCTAAAAATGACATATAAACAAAAAATGACCTTAAAATTCCCATATTAACAAGAATCCTTGTTAGTCCGTTTCGTGATCAAACAGTCGTGAAAGAAAACTTGTGAGCGTTACAGAATAGTGCGCTTGCTCTTATAGGGGGAGCGGCATAAAAAAGATCTCTGTTTATAATGTTTATCAAACAACAATGGACGGGTCCAAAACACTCACTGATATTAAATGAATTGTGTTCTCCAATGACACCTCTCTCAAATGTTAGTCTACAGCAGGGGTTCCCCAACCTTTCAGCCCGCGACCCCCAAAATAACAGTGTCAGTGACTCGAGACCCCCACTATCCTCAGAGGTGAAGTATACAAACATTCAATGCAAATGCGCACATGCACCTATTCAACCCAAACGCTCATAATAACAACACAAAAGAGTTCAGTCTTACTAGGGTGACTGACCACCACCCAACAAACCAAAGGCAAGTTGACATGAGAGGACTGTCACCTGATCTACTGACAGACATCGCAGCCTGATGACTGAAATCACTGCCTACTTCTCATACATAGAGTAAAAGTCAAACTCTAAAAATAGTTGTTTGTATGAGTGTGGTGTGCACTGGAGTGCGCTGGGTTGCTGCTGTTTCTGCTTTTGCTGCATTTATGCTAAATATTTAATTAAACAAAGGTGCAAACAAGTTTCTCATGTTTGTTTTGGGTTAAAGAACAAGTTTCTTAATATGAACCATTACTTCAGATTGTCAAACTGATTCGAGTGCTGATGGATGCGTCTCTTTTCATAGGCTACATGAGGACGATGGCCCCTTGATTCGCCGCCCTCCTCCTCTGGCTTCACTGTGTTGCCTTTGGTTTATATTAATCAGCATTTTATTTTGACAAAGAAGATAAGTTTAAATTTAAGCCTGAAATATAATCTGTGTGCACATGGCCTCACTGAGCTAAACCTAAATGTGGTTTCTAATGCTGTTAATATGACGTAATCACCTCAGGCGTCATGATCAAGGGGGAGGACATTACTAAACTGATGGCTTTTTATTTGCCTGGTTTTATTTTCAACTAAACTATTTTGTTACACTTATTGATTATATAAACTATTTCTAAAATCTATAATCTACTGAATCTGCCTTGAAATATACTACTATATACACTTGTACAGAAATGTTTAATGTGTACAACAAATGTCTACAGTAAAGTATTGTGACTCTTTGTTACTTGTAATCTGTCATATTGCCATATTGATCAGAAGTTTTTCACCTACTGTTGCTCTTGTGTATATGGTTGAGTGACAATAAAGAGATTTGAATAACACAAAAACAAAGTTTTTTTAAACAAAGCTATAAGCATGACCCATGTGAAAGCAGATCGATCTAAAACTAACAAATGAGATATAAAATGAATACCTATATTAGCCACATCATAAAGAAGTTAGTTATGAACTTCCATGAGATTGTGTTGTCAATTTAAATCAATAGATGAATGTCATTTAATCTAATAATCTGCTGTAAATGAAATACTATAAATGATATCTGCTCGATTCTCATCAAAATTACAAAACAACAAGGACACACACTGAACATATGTACACACAGATTTAGACAAATGTTCATGTTTTCTTATAATGAGTAAAATAAGAAACTCTTTCATTTTACCTGGAACTATGACCACTTTCATTAGACTGTAGAACATTTATACACCTTAAAACACAAAAACACAATCAGACACAATCAGACTGTCTGATATTACTGAACTACATAGTTTTAAGCACATATTTTGGCACATTTTAACACATCTGTTGTACCTCTGATCAGGTGATGTGTGTTTAAATTTCAGTGGTTTCTCCATGGATCCATCACTCTTCATAGACACACAACTGATCTCAGGTGAGTCTGATCTCTTCTGATCAACTGATCTGTAACAAAAAGTCAATTATTATTTAAGTAAATTATTCATTGATTCTTTGTTATTCATTATAAAAAACATACTACTGATAAGTATTATATTTAATAAGAATACCTGAATCCTGGAGAATAATCTCCATCTCTGAGTGTTTGTGAATCATCCATGAATCATTCAGTCACATCAGTCTGATCTTCACTGATGAATCTGATCACCTCCACTGACTCTGAATGGATCTGATAAATCACATTTTAACACATTATTATGATTTATTGTGAAATTGCCTGTAAATAAGCACAATAAATATATAATAATATAAAAGTTATAAAATAAGAATTAATAAAAGCAAATAAATGATTCGAGGCAAATTCATTCACCCAATTTATACATCATTTATCTGCATTGAGGGGATATCTATAGTTTTCAGTCACGTGACCTGCTGGTGGTCAATAAAGCGGCTGTTTACATTGAGATCTCAAGTTTCCTTCAGTTTCAAGACACGAATATTTAAATCATCACAACAGAAGAAAAACTAAGATATGAACACAAACTACACAACGTTATGATCCATATATACAGCGAGCAGCACCGCAGATGTATTTTAATCACAGATTCCTGTCAGAGCTCCTCTGATGTCAACATGTATTTTGTGGAGAATCCCTCGAGACGTTTATGCCACAAAATTCATTATTTCTGGATTTTCTTTCTCGGACGAGATTCTGTACAAACACAGCAGTTATTTTATTGCACAACAACGATTCGTTATTTAAGATAAACGCGGAAATCGACAACTTTGAACCTTTCAGACATCGACAGAGATCTCATTGCTCATCCCGCTGATGTTCCGCCTAATGCGCTGCGACACTTCAGTGCGACGACACACGAAACTATGAGGCCCGTTAACAACTAAAATACAAAGTTTTACTTCTCGTCTGTATTTAGTGCTAATGTTAGCTGAAGACTGAACCTTTAGCTATAGCTCCACATCATCTAGCCTTGCAAAGATAAACGCAGTTTTTAAATCAGTAAAACATCATTTACTCGACACTTACCTCGATTAAAATGTTACTAGAAACTCAAAAGATCCCATCAGAGTTAAAAAACGACTTTATCACTCGAGATAACTTTACCTGTTTTGAACAGGTGTGTAAAATGGCCGCCAGGAGAGAGTCACGTGATGTACTGCTCACTGTTTCACTTTCGTTTTGTTAAAAAATCGTTGAAAATGAATAAAAATGTTTAAAATACGTCAACATTTCTTAAACCCACCCCACCAAAAATAAGATGTGACAAAACCATACGATTTAAATGTAAATGATTTAAAACGCATTATATTGTATGTATTTGGTCCTTATATGGTAAATGTTGAGAGCTTCAGGACTTGAGGACCAATGTCAATAGACCTCATTTCATTCAAACTCTGTCAAAACAGAAAGAAAGAAAATGAGCTGAAATCACCTGGTGGATAAACTACTCAATTGAGCATATTGTGTGTGTTTTGGTTAACAATGGTGTCTTGGACATTAATGACTCTTTTTGGAAGCACTGTGTCTCTTCTGTCTTCAAAATGTTAGATGGTTGGGTTACAGAATTTAATTTCATCCTGGAACTCACACAATCGCATCCAAGTTGTACCAGATGCTCTTTTTGCAGCCCATCTCAGAACCTCTCGGATCCCATCTCTGTTCTTTCCACCTGCTGTGGTCGTTGCTGTTCGACTGCATTAGGAACGGAGGAGCTCTGACTCATCTCACACCATTCTGACGAGACCCCCTCGATGGTCACATGACCTTCAGATGCAGAGGGAAACCTTACTGCTGTCAACCTGTAGTTACGAGAAATGTGTTACGCCTCTTTTAGGTCACAGTGACCGTTTCTGGGAGGACCTGGAGATGTGAACATTACACATAGACTGGAGTCATAGTATGTTCTTTGTTCTTTGCATGTTTTAACAGTGTCTTACAATCCATTTGTTATGGTAAAGAAAACTATGATCCAGTAGCATCAGGTGATGGTGATTTTGAATGATGTCATCACTGTGAAGTTACATCATGTGTTATTAATATGTGAGTATTGTGTGTCATTTTCTTAGAGATGAACTACACATATACTCAAAGATTGCTCAACTACTAAATCAATGAGACATCAAGAATCATATATATTTGCTCTCTTTCTGATTTGGCCCTTCTGAGGGTCTTCTGGGATGTGTTAGATGGGTGTGTTATGGCAGTGGTCCCTCTTGGGCGACAGATAGTGGTGTTGAAGAGCCTGCAACTGGTGTCAACATGTGTTGTTCTTTGCTGGTCCCTAAAAGTGCAAATGACCCCCTGTCTCACATTAGTGTGCTCTGAAAATGCTCGGATTGGTGTGGAAAAAAAGTCTGTCTTCTTATGTCGTCCTCAAAATAAAGACTATCTGTCTCGACCTAAAGAGAAGGAAACATTAAAGTTCATTAGTGTTTATTAATATAGCTGGTAAACTATACTGTAACAGGTCAGAGGTCATGAGCGACGGGGATTTGCGGATATATTAAAATCAAACACCTTTTCAGACACCTTTAAAATAGTCTCCAGACGCTCCCTCGTATTATCTCGAGCTAACACGATTCATCTTTTCGAGTCATTATTCAGGCTGAAGAAGTTATCCATCACTTTCACTTCTCCAGTATATTCACTGAACTTGCTGCCCGATCGTTTCAGTGACGTCACACAGATGAGCAGCATTGCCATCTACTGAATAAAACCAAAACGGCAACCGATGACGAATAGATCAATGTTTACAGACAGAAGTATTACTGAAAATATATTTAATAAATGTGTACTACACATGAGAGATAAATATGATCAGATCAACCATAGGCCTTTCATAACTCCATAGACGACCCCCAACCCGGGTGATAATGGTACGAAAGCTGAAAGCGCGAGAACAAAAATGGAATAATCTCGTTTACACGTATAATTAAAAATGAAACTGAGAGACAATAATCCATTTGTGAAGGACTCAAGACAATTGAAGATGAAAGTTTGACGCCAATTTTCACTTGATTCATTTTTGATGGTGCAGATTGAAAAAAGAACTGAAAAGCGTTACACAGACCGTGTGTGTATATACATTTACTGTTTCTTAAATATGAATAAGTGCTTTAAAGAGTTCATCTGGTGTGTAATGGACTTTTTCAATCATGTGTGTAATTATAAAGTGTCTTATTTAATCGTCTCTTGAAATTAAAGCAGTTAACAGAGTTCATCACATCTGGAGGAACTGGAATAAGCTCCAGTTGTGTTTGAATAACAAAGTTTGATTTTATTTTCAAATAAAAATAAACAAAAGTCAATTAAGTATTTAAATAAAAATAAGTATTGATTTATTTATGTAATGTTTGACACATAGTTGTAAAAGATGAAATCATCAGAGTGGATGTAAGATTGCTGTCAGAATGTTTCATGATTATTTTCTGATCAATCGTTTCACAGCTGCAGGTCAGACAGTGTTTGCTCTTATTTTCTTTAGTTTCTCTTTCACACTGTTATATTCTTTCTCTCACTCTTTAGACGGACATGAAATATTGATCTCCAAGAATCTGTACGCCTGACTCGCCTGAACGCTGAAGATGTTGTTGGCCTTCATGCAGCTCAAACTGTGTCCATCTCTGTTCAAAGGACATTTAACATCAGATGAAATGAAACAAACATCTTCATCAAAGTTGAGCTCTTCAGCTGTGTCTATAGACTCCACGAACTCTTCCTTCATATCCTCAAGCTCCTCGATCCAAACCTCCCTGTGAAGGTCCTTTTCTTCAGTGTGTCCAGCAGAGAAATCACTTTCTCCCAGAACTTCTGAAGCTGAATCAGATTGTTTGATTTGGGACAGACACAGCTGAAGCTCATCGAGCGGTGTGATTATGGACAACTGACCTGTTAGTACAGATAAAGCAGATTTAAAAAAATACACGTGAGGTTTAAACATCAACAGCAAAACACAGAAGTTTTTCTACTGGTCAGATTGATCTGTTTAGCGTTTGCTTCCAGAGCTTCCACGCTCTTCTGAAGAGCCTCCATCTCACTGGTTTGTTGTTGTCGCTTCTTCTCCGTCTCTTTCTTTTCAGTGATGATGTCACGGGTCGATGCGGCGACATCACTGTAATGAGAGGAGACGAGGTTCTCACTGGTTCCTACACACCAATATGAAAGAAAGAAATAGACAAAGACTGGATGTCACAAACACACCTTCATCAGAACGGCCTCAGAAGATCCAAACAACAGTTGTGTTTCAACATCTCGTTCTATGATCAGACGCTCCAGCTTCAGGAATCCTCCCAGACACAGATCAGACAGATGAGGAAGAAGAGACGTTCTCTCTGCAGACGGGAGAAGATTCTGGATGAACTCATGGACTCCATGTGGAGTCACTGGCAACAATCTCTGAGTTACTTTTGGTTATTTTAGGTTAACAACGATAAACAAGTTAAGCACCAATGGATCTGTGAAGTCGAACACAATAACAGAGAAATCCTGCACACGTCATCAGAGAGAAATGAAGGCCATCAGTGGTATTCAAGACTGAAACCTGTTCATCTGCACATTTCGTTTTTTTAGTGTTTCAATCACTTAATGTTTGAATCTTAAAAGATTTTTAAAAATGTAAAATGGTCTGGGTGGTGGAGGGATGCTGAAACAGTCGAGAGAATGAAGGTAAGACGTCTTTGACTCTATTTATAGGGGCTTCCTCTTAAACTGATAGGATAGATGATGTCATCGCTTATTGATCAGATCAATTATTTAACAAACTGTGTTCATCAAACATCATTTTGTATCAAAAAAGAGTGTGAAGAACGACTGGAAGCAGTTAAACATTGAGACATTGAGTTACAACTGTTTAATAAAAGAAAAAAATGTATAATTGTTACACAGACACGTCAATATAAAGAGAAAAGATGACACAGAGAAGTTTTGACTCTTGTAATAAAAACATCAACTAAAACAAACAACATTCAGAGTTTGTAATGAAACTCTCTCTCACCTTCATCATCTGTCATGTTTTCTACAACATACCTCAGTGAAGTCTCCAAGAGGTCTATAGAGACACGAGAGGAAAATAAAAGTGAAATTTAATCTACAAAAGAGAAGACGGTTATGGCATCAGACTGTAGAAGGTCGACGGATCACTTGATAAAGATGTCTTATGTGTCACAGACACTGATTTTACTAAACTTTACTGAATATGAGCTGAAATTCTGCCCATCTCATGAAAACACAGAACACAGAATTCAAAGAGTTTAAATCAGTTGTTTGTGGTTTATTTTTAGTCGTCTCAGAGGACACGTTTTGTCTTTAGTGAACGTGATGAAGATTGACAGGTGTTTTCAGTGAAGGATGAGGGCTTCAGGATCTTTAACTCGTCCAGATTCTACAAGTATAGACACAAAAGAAAACTTAAAATCAAGAGAATAAAAGAGAGAGACGTCTTATCCTTCGTCTCATTGCTGGTTAAACAGAATATAGTTCTGTACAGTATTCATGTGATTCAACAGTCGGCTGAATATCCTAAAGGCACAAAACATGATCTGGATGAAGTTTGAATGAGAAATGTTCTGCTGTCAAGAGCACATCCATCACTCATCAGAGCTGAGTTTCACTTTCATGTGTTTGACAGGTTAAAAGAAGCATTTCTGATACAGAGTTTCACATGGAAAACACAAATCAATTCTGCTATAAAGTAGAAAAATAGTGACACACATTTGTGCTTTTAATCAATCAATCTGACAATAATATACAGCAGAATATCAGAATGACAGACAGTTTGTAGATGTGTGACAGAAAGTGAAATGATACTTTCTCAAAACATCTTTGTTTTGTTCTTCAGAAGGAAATGACGAGCTCTGTTGTGTTGATGTCGCTGAAGCAGATTTGTTGAGGGGGATTAAATGATGACTAGAACTTAAGATATGAGAAACTGGACACGTTTATTGTTACATCACCTATAAGAGACATGAGCTGATGGAAGAATAGGACATGAGAGAAGAAAAGATGCTGCAAAACTTTTTCATTTCTTGACATTTCCTTTAACTCCATGTTCATTATGGGCTTCCTCAAACTATCAAGACGTCATAAACTCTGCTGGCGTGTTTACAAGAACTGAACTGTTCACAATGAGACAACCAGAAGTTTTGAGAAGAAATGTTTAACTTGTGTGTCCTCTACTGTATATTTGTTTTGATCTCCAATTATTAACATGATGTTAGTTTGGTATATTTTAAATACTATATTTATACTTGTTTTCACACTGTGCTGACTTGACGTTAATGTTTTGGTCATAAAAAGTTTTCTTTTTTATATGAATGTAGATGTGACGTTTTGTTGTATGTTCTGTTTGGGTTTTCCTCCCGTTGTCAATCTCGTTATTAGTTCATTAGTTTCCACTTGTGTTTCATCTTTGTTAATTAGTCCCACACCTGATTCTGTTTTCCCTAAGTGTCTTCCTTTGTATTTAAGCCCTGTGTCTCCCTCTGTTCTTTGTCGAGTATTGTTAATGCTACGTGTGTTTGTTTCCAGAGTTCCTGATTCCCTGTTTTCCTTTTGTTCTTGTAATAAAATACTCATTTGGATTATCCTTTGCGTGGACGTTACATTCTGCCAGCTACACCCGTGACAGTAGATAAGATGTACAGACTATTATTTGAATTAGAAACGCTGTATTCACTGATGTTGCTTAATATTGTTCTCGGATGAGAATTCATAATATGATCAGACTGATCTCCTCTATTCCTGTTTAAACACAGTTTACAAAACTGAAAACACCGAAGGTTCACTGAAGGTTGAGAATCACTGCTGTAATAACACAAATGTCCGCTAGATGACAGTAGAGTTGAAGTGATCTTTAGATCTGAAAACACTCAATTTCTGTTGATGATATTAAAATATAAGATATTATAGAAATAGATCAAAGTCTGATTTATTAAATATAAAATAAACAACCGTCTTTAGAAATAAGACTACTGTAGTGTTAATGCACATATACTCAAGATATTTGTGTTCACAGGGTCTTAAAGGGACAGTTCACCCCAAAATAAAAATACTCTCATCATTTCTTCACTCGCATCTGTTTGAAAATCTGTATGTGAGTCTTTCTTCTGTTGAACACAAAAGAAGATATTTTGAGAAATGTCTGAGTGGTTTTGTGTTCATAAGTGAATGTCAATGCAGTTCTGTGTTGTTTGATTAGATAAAGAAATAAACTCATACAGGTTTGATGACATGAGGATGAATAAATAATTACACATTTTTAATTACAACACACACATCACATACAGTAGACCTACATTTGTATTACAACAAAACACATCAGTTCAGTTTAAATGAGAGCAAGTACAGAACTGTTGTCTGTTCTTCCACATCTTCCACATTTTGGATTTCCTCACATACTGCCGCCACATGTCCGTATTTTTGACCCTTAAAACATGTCAAAGGTTGAGGGAACATGTGGTCTTGCTTCATAGCTCATATGTCTCAGATACACACTATTGTTGGTAATCTTTCTTCACCAAATTGAATCAATACTGCTAGACTTTCAGTCTTCTCTCTGTTTTACATTGTTTTTAATGGTTTTACTTCAACCACTTTATACTTTCTTTTATTTCTTCCATCTTTACCGATGTGGTAATTCCATAAATTACTCTTCTGACATAAGTTATTTTTTCATCTATTGTTTCATCTAATTCTAATAGCTTGAACGAGTCTGTTGAGTAAGTAATGATCTTATATACTCCAGGTGTTTACTGTCTTCTCATAAGGGCAGTAAATCACTTTCCGGCTCATTCTCCTTCACAACTCAGACCTTCCTGATTATTATTCTTCTTAACTCAGTCTGATCAACCACATCTCTAACTACAATCATAAAACTACTCATAACCCATCTCTTCTGTGAATACTTGACAGACAAATGAAAAAAACACATAACCCCATCTCTCTTTCTCTCAACAGGTGTTGCTCTGGCTTTTGTTGAAACTAAATAAAAAAAAAAGAATAAATAATGACTTATTTAATTATTTATTTATTATATATTATTTATTAGAAGGATTTCGCTTGTTCTATAAACACTATGCACTGTGCTGTGTTTTCTCCTGTAAAGCTGCTTTGAAACACAGCAGATTGTGAAAAGCGTTATATAAATAAACTTGAATTGAATTGAATAGTAACTTGGTATTAGCACATATTGTATTATTGCTCCTGTATGATTTGTGGCTTTATTGCTCCCTGAAATCTCCATAAGTGGCTTTGGATAAAAGCGTCTGTTAAATGGATCTTCAACACAAACTGATTTAATGATCACAGTCTGACAATATAGAGAAAGACAGACACAGTGACCCACCTGTGACGTCACATGCAATCGACACAAATAAACCAGAGAATTTATCACTCCAGAACTACAACAAGGATTATATCTTTGTATTATTTTAACATTTAAATACAGTTTGACTAATATATTTATATAACATTTAAAATAATTGTTATATTATAATATAACGTCAAAGTCTATCATGTATATCCAGCGTGAGGATAATGTCTCAGAAGATCATCCTGGACCTCTCACATCCACATCATCATCTCTTCACAATGCTGCCGTCTGGTCGACGCTACAGAGCACTGAAGAGCAGAACAAGCAGACACAGAAACAGCTTCTTCCCTCAGGTCATCTACCTCTTCAACACTTACATGTTTATTACCCACCGTGCAGTTGAATAAATCTGTGTGCAATAATAATTGAGTGCAATATTAATTATATCCTCCAGATAATACACCATCTATTTTATATACAACTTTTACTGTAAATTATATTTCATTCTGCTGTATAAAGCATAAACGTTCTACTTACAATAGTTTATTCTTATTTTTTACTTGTACATATTTATTTGGAAAACAACACCTTTTTTAAATGGCCTTCCCAGTGTAGCTTTATTTTCTTCAGTGTGTGATGGTTTCAGAGCAAGACATAAACTAAAGTGGTAAAATGTGTAACATGATGTTCACTGAGGCACCAGTTTCTTTTAGAAAAAAGTTCATCTGCAAGAAGAAAACGATGAGACCAACATAGGCGGTTCTAGGGGGGGGCCAGGGGGGGCCAGTGCCCCTGTGACAACAAGCTTGGACTCCCTTGTGGCCCCCCTAAATGTAGAGTGTGAAATTATTTTTACAAAACTTTTTTTGTCGCGATCGTTTTTTACATCCGTTATTAGACCTATTTGACGGTGGCAAGGCGGAACAGAATTGTCACCCACACATTTTCTAGAGGGGCTGTTTAAAGCGGAACACAACGTGCATCTGCACGTTTTTTTCTACTCAAACATTGGTGGAAGTTTTGCGCGGATATTATAGTTGAAGACTTCAAGCAAAGAAGGAAATATAGAGGTGAGTAAAGTTGTTAATATGTTGTATTATGTATATGTTAATGCATAGCTTTAGATCAGCTAATTTTAACCTGGCCGTTTGTTATTTTGTAACTTTGAAAAGGGATAAAATATATGATTAACAAACTCATGGTTCTGAGTGTTTTTCCTCAGTAAAGGAGTTGTAACATTAAACGTTTAGACATAGTTAGTTTCCTAGCAAGTCAGTTATTTTCAGTAAATTAATACATAAGCTTCTTGGTCACCATTGCTTTTGCTCGTTAGTTCTCAGCTTCTGACCAAAATGAAGAGAAAGAAGGACATCATGTCGTTCTTCCAAAGAAAAGATAAGGTAGACAGTGAGACAGAGCCAAATGGTTCAGGTGTGGAGAGAGCAGAGAGCCTGCAGAGAGAGAGCAGGAAGAGTTGTCCATTGGAGAGACGGAGAGTGAAGGAATATTAGAGGAGGAAAGTGAGACAGATGGAGAGACTGAGGCTGAGAGTGATACACCTACAGAGGAGACACGTGTGTCCACTAGCAGTGGACCATCAGGTTTGTGCTGTTGAATACATATGTAAAGCAGTGCAATAAGTCAGGTTAAATGGTGTATAGAAATTAATACATTTGTGATTTAAATTAATTCTTATTTAAGGTGCTATGAGCTTATGATATCAGGTGGATTTCAGAAGTTGCCTGATACCAATTGTATATCTAAAATTAGCCAAATATTTTTTATGATTTTTTTACATTATACATTCAGGTTAAGAAGAAAAAAAACGGTAAAAAAGTAAATAAACAGGCATAAGAAATCATAACAGTAGTAATAACAACAAAAAGACATGACAGAGTAAAAATGAAGGTGGTAAAATAAATATATAAATACATTCTCATCAGCAAATAATGAAAACCTGAAAAATACTAAGTTAGACAAACAAAGTAATAAGTTCACTTAATTCTCAATATTTATGTAAAAGAAAACTATTTGCTGAAAAGGGGATGCATACTTTTAATACATATATTTTTTCTTTGGCAGATATCAGCAAATCCCGGGAAGAACCACCGGTGCAGCCAATGATGAATCTATACCCAAGAACTCTGATGGGGGACCGGAGGAGGAGCTTCAAGGCAGCCTGGTACCATATCCACCCCTGGCTTGAATATTCCAAACAATCAGACTCTGTGTTTTGTTGTGCCTGCAGGCATTTTAGCCCTCCCAAAGTCTCAGAGACGGTATTTGATTCGAAATTGGGGTTTAACAATTGGAAGAAGGCAACTTACAAACAGGGGGGATTTGCAATTCATGCAAGGTCTGAGCGGCACAAACAAGCAATGATTACATGGAGAGACTATCAGAAAGCTGTAAAAAGTAATGCAACACTGGTAAATGCCCTAAACAAGGAACACAACAAACAGGTTCAAGAAAATCGGGACTATATTAAAACAATAGGAGAAATACTACTACTTACAGCAACACAAAACATTGCACAAAGAGGACACAATGAGTCTGCAGAGTCAGATAATAAAGGGAACTTCATGGCAATCTTAGAAACAATAGCTAAGCATGATAAAACTGTGCAAAAAAGGTTGACTTCCATTCATAATGCAAAATACACCAGCAAAGGGATTCAGAATGAGGTTCTGAGTTGTTTGGCAGACATGGTTCGAACCAAAATTATAGAAGAAGTGAAAGACAGTGAGGTCTATAGCATAATGGCAGATGAAACAAAAGATGTAAAAAAAAAGGAGCAGATATCTCTAGTACTCAGGTACTATTTCAGTGGAGCTGTCCATGAGAGCTTTCTCCACTTTGAATCGGCTGATCGACTAGATGCAGCAGGGCTTACTGACAAAATCATACACATATTAGAAAGTCATGGTCTTGAATATAAAAATAACCTAGTAGGCCAAGCATATGACGGTGCTTCAGTTATGAGTGGGAAGCATTCAGGTGTCCAGGCACGCATTAAAGAACAAGCAAAGCATGCTTTTTACATCCACTGTAATGCACACTGTCTGAATTTAGTTTTAGTGGATACAGTCAAAGCTATCCCTGAGGTAGGAGAGTTCTTCTCCTTACTAGAAAGACTGTATGTCTTCACATCTGGGTCATATGTGCATCAAAAATGGCTTGGCATACAGAAAGAAATGTACCCAGGTGCACCGGCTAGAGAGCTTCAGAGGCTAAGTGACACTCGCTGGGCATGTCGATATATGGCTCTACATACTATTATGGATAGATTGCCTGCCATTAAGCGAGTCTTGCAAGACATAGTCCAAGAACACAGTGGTGACAGATCTGTTGAGGCTAGAGGTCTGCTTGCACAGATAGATTTACAGTTCATTGTGTGCCTTGTTACCCTCCATAAAGTGTTTGGAGAAGCAAAATTTCTATCAGATATGCTACAGTCTTCATCACTTGACCTATCAAAGGCTGTTGATTTAGTTGAAGCCTTAGTTCAGACTTTGAATGACTACAGGGATGAGTCATTTTTTGATGACCTATGGAATGAAGTGTTGAACACAGCTGAGCAATGTGATACTGCAATACAGCCCCCTGCAAAACGACCAAAAAAGCTGAGCTCTCAATTTAATGCAGACTGGGTACTCAGTACAGTGGGTCAGAGGTCAGATTCAGAACGAGTAAAAGATAGTTTTCGTACAACCCTTTTCTACCCTGTTTTAGATCAGATGCTTAATGAGCTTAACAGAAGGTTTTCTAGCAAAAACTGTGAAATAATGACTGGCATCCAAACTCTAAACCCTACAAGTGATGTGTTTCTCAAAGAAAAGTCCCTGTTTCCATTTGCTAGAATGTATGAATCAAATATTGAGGACTTGGGGCATGAACTACATCAGTTCAGAAGAATTTTAGAAAGGAAAATACAGAGTGGCATGCAGAAGCCCTCCAGTGTAGTAGAGCTGGCATTATTCATTGAACCTTATAAAGAAGTTTTCTTTGAGCTCTTTAAACTATGCAAGATAGCTGTTTCAATCCCTGTTAGTACTGCATCTTGTGAACGGAGCTTTTCTGCACTAAAGCTGGTGAAAACCTATCTCAGGTCCACAATGTCAGATGATAGATTAAGCAATTTAGGTGTTCTAAGTATTGAGTCAAGGAGGGCAAAGGCCTTAAATCTAGATGAATTTGCTGATCTTTTTGCAAAAAAACACAAAAATCGTAGAATACAGTTAATGTGATTGATATTGAATATGTAATGCAAATGTAATGCAAATGTAAAAATAATTAAAATGCAAGTTACTGTGACTGATACTGGATGTGTAATGCAAATGTAAAATATAATGGAAATGCAATTACAGTTACTGTGACTAATACTGATTATGTAATGCAAATGAAAAAAATAAAATGCAAATGCAAATTCATTGTTGAATGATTATATCCATGGTATTTTGCCTGTTAATGCCTGCAGTGCAGAAAATGATATGACAACAATAAGATCTAAATGTAAATGGCCCCTCTAACAGTACACCTGGACCCAGCCTGGCCCCCCCAGTTAAAATGGTCTAGAACCGCCACTGGAGACCAATATATACCAACGTGATCTCATAAGAATGCGTATGTATTTGTACGTAAAGTCTATATCTAGGAAACGTAATCATTTTTACTCATGGATGGATGGCAATGCGTACAATAGTGAATAAGTTATTTCTTAAACGTAAGAGTGTTTACGCGTGTACAAGTTAAAAGACGTAAATATATTTACGAACCCATGAACTCATTCATATCCTCAAACGGCCAACGATTTATTGCGTGTATCGTATCACATAACTCCTTTATTAGAGCAGCACACATGTAAATATATCAGCGTGCAGTGAGATTTATTCTACGAGAATCACAATCTCGTTGGGCGTGTAACTGTTGCCAAGCAACACTCTGACATGGTGGAAAGTAACGGGTCTTCTAGCCTGGACCAATCATAATCAGAGACCCGAAATAACCGCTTAATAAATTAACCTTGTGTTTGTTTATAACCGGGACCAATCGTAATCAGAGAGCCGAACTATCCGTTTTATAAATTAACCATGAGTTTATGTCAAATATAAAACACACAGTCAAAGTTTTAAGGATGTCGTGGTTCAAAAAGAAGCAAATCAACTTTTGTGATTGATAGCTGTCAGAACCAATGGAAACGCTCATAGAACAAGTTGGCTTCACAACCAATGGAAGCGCTCGTCACACCAAAATACAAATCAGTACGGTATTTTTGTTAAGTAATAAAATAATAATACTGGTAAATTATAAAACGATTAAATCATTTAACTTATTGTTCTATCAACAGCATAAAAAGAAACACCATTAAAATGACAGATTTATCATGCAACAAACATGCTGTTTCATGCGTTACGCCACTAGTTTTGGCATACGTTCTCAACGTAACGTTAACGTTAATTGACTGGCCTTCTTCTTTCACCTTCCGTAAGACCTTTTTCACCAAAGATCTCCCGCGCAATTTTGTCAAGTGATAAGTGATATTTCTCTGTACATATTAACCTATTTTAATATCTTAAGCATATGTATTTTGCCTATTAACGTTATTAACGTTAAAGTTCTGTATATAACGTTAGGCTAATCTGTAATTTAAGTGAACTTTTTAATATAAATCTAACGGTTTGTACTGCAAAATAATGTGAAGGCATAGTCACTCTTACGAGTTAGTAACGTTACTGTTTTACATTATATACATGCGGTTACATATTTGTAAAATGACAAACGTAGTTTTTGATAACGTTAATTTGTTTTGTGCTAAATTATGTGCTAACTTTAGGCATGAAGTTTGTGTTATTCATAGATATTATTCCGTCATAGATGTCAAAATAATGTAATCTATGATGAGCTGTTAGTATCTTTGAGTGGTGCTAGGACTTTTGACATATTATCTGACCATACAATACCAGAATACAGTGCCTAAGTGTTTAAAACTACATCAAAAAAGCGGATTCTGACATTCTGAAGTTAAATTTGTTGACACACTGTATAACAATGTGATAATTGCTAGACATTTTTATTTATCATTCTACAGGATGGCAGGGACCACCTTCAAAAGATGTTCGTCGTGTAATGTCCACATTGCTGTGGCATGTAAGACATGTAAGCACTGTGGCCAAAAGCAAGCCATGAAAGAGGCTGTGAAGGCTGCTAAAAGTAAAGTTAATGCGAAATGGGTGTCCAAGATGAAGGCAGGACGTAATTCATGCAAACTGATAAATTCAGCTCAGTTACCATCTGTTAAATAAATTACCAAAGTCAAAGCTGTAGTGTAAATACTAATTACTTTTTATCAAATATATGGTTAGTGTATTTTTTTTACCACTACTGAGGTGTATGACCAGATTACATCTTTTTTTCCCTGGTTTCCATTGATGGTGTAAATAAGTAGTCCAGCCCAAGACTCACTAGTGCCACAGAGCCACATTGTTACACAATTTGGTGCTATCAACGTACAGATGATTTACCCATTGTTGAATATGATTATTAAGCTTGGATACGAGGACAGACCTTCAAACAGAACATATCACACAAAATGTTTATTTTTGTAATCTGTATGTTCATGTTGTAGCGCTTAAAAGCTAGGCCATATTAATGGTATGTATTCAGCTGTTTACTGATGTGTCTTATTTATGTAATTGTAGATACACAAGTTGCATGCTGTTGTTAAATTTCCCTTTCTCCTGCTGGGAAAAAGGAACGCATCTGGGTCTTTTACAGTGGATGTCGTTACAGCACATTCCTTTTCAACTATACAGGAGCAGAATACCCTTGACACTTTGAAAAATATTTTTTCAAGTCTTCTGAAAGGTATTATTACATCTGCTTGTTGTGGCGTTAAATTGGTAGTCAAACATAGAAAGATGGGTTACCCAAAAATTACCCAAAACAATTCTTTCATCATGTAATCAATCCTCATTTCATTTATACAAACAACACAACATCACTGGTCCCTTTGTGTTCCACAGAAGAAAGAGTCATATACAGGTTTTAAACAACATAATGGCGAATCATTTATTTAAAAAAAAATTGGGAATGGACAGGTTTTGTATTTTATTTACAATGTTACATTACAGTTACTCAACCTTTAAATTTCAAATTTCATAGTGTTACTTTTACTAAATTGCACATATCAAAATACCTGGCCAAATTTGCAAAGGTCTTTATTTGTACAGTATATAGTAGTCTTATGATTTGTGGTTTTAGAAATGATCAAGATAGCTGAGACATAATAGATTTCATGACCTTTTATTTATTCGGTAGGTTCTGATAATGTTTTTGTATCTGTCACAGTGAAATATAGTGCCCAAAGGGACCTTGCAATTGAGGAGGACCCCCTCCAAGGTGGTGAGCCCTCCAATGGTACTGGAGGAAAAGACACCACCATATCTCCAGAAGGGGTTGATGTCAATGACCTCACTAGAGAAAACAGCACTATTACTCCAGAAGGGGATGATCTCAGTGAAGAAGACACCACCATCACTACACAAGGGGATGATCTCAGTGGAGAAGATTCCACCATCACTCCACACAGGGATAATCTCAGTGACCTCACTTGCAAAGATTCCACCATCACTCCAGAGGGGACTGATCTCAAAAGTGTCACTGAAGGAGACGTTGTTACTTTGATCCTTACTCCTGTTGAAATCTCTTCTGATATTTCTTCTGACCCCACTTCTGCTCTCCAACCACCAATAAAAAAGAGAATTCTTCGAAGGTTACCAGGTATTATTTCTTCCATATTGTTGCAATCATTACAGTTGTTTTTCCTTTTGATTCAGTAGAACAGTGTTTCCTAATCCTGGTCCTGGAGAACCCCCAACACTGCACGTTTTTGATGTCAGTCTAATCTGACAATTTTATGCGGTACTGGAGTCTTTACTAATGAGCCGATAGGTTGAAAAAGGTGTTTTATAAGTGAGATATGTCAAATGTGCAGTTCTGGGGATACTGCGGGACCAGGATTGGAAACCAATGCTGTGATTTGTTGTCTGCTTTAAATCTGAAACATATATTTGACTTCTGTATAATTATGCAACATGTTTCTTACAGCGTTTTGCAAGACTGGTTTACCAGTACCCACACTCTGTGCTTCACCTGCCCTTGTTCCAGGCATAAAGACCCCCACTACAAAGCTCACACCTCCTGAATTTACTATGGCCAATGCTCTGCCTGCAAAGGTACCTGCACATAGGTCCTACATGCTTATCCAGTTGGTGGTAATGTATATCAAATGTTCGGAGGACATTAGAACTCTGTGGGATGTTTTTTTGTGATTTTATCTAAAAACTGGTTTGAGCAGTTGTCACTTATCTATTTACATGTTCTTGTTATATCCGAGTAAGGGTAATAAAGGCATTTTCTATATTAATGGGTACATCCATTATAAATTAATTAGGGATGCATCGAAAACCAGGATCAGTATCAGGGACGATATTACGCTCATGTACCCTGTACTCGTACTCGAAAAAATACACAGATACCTTAGACCAGCGGTTCTCATTCCTGGTCCTCGCGCCCCCCCCCCCTCTCTGCATATTTTGTGTATCTCTCTTGTTTAACTCACCGGATTTAAATCTCTAGCTCATTAGAAGAGAGCTTAATGAATGAACCGCCTTCCGATTGACGTGTTCCATGAACTGTGTTCATTGCTCTCTACTCCCTGCACACAGGAAATCGGCTGACGTTAACTTAAGAACACGAATTGTGCAACACTACTGCCTGCAGCGTCTTCACACAGACAAAACCTACTACGGAAGACTGAAGGGTTATTTAACCGTAATATTGAGATTTGCGCAACATTATGCCCATTTCGAACTGGAATTATGGCAGAATATCTAGTGATGTTTACTTCGCAGGGCTCTTACGGGTGTATTAAACAAACCTCAGAAGCGGTAGGAGAAGCATACAAAATATGCAGAGCGGGGGGGCGCGAGGACCAGGATTGAGAACCGCTGCCTTAGACTGATACCTCGTCTGACTGAAATTTGTGCTTTGAAAGTTTGTGACAAGCACATAAAATAATATTTTTTTTGATAATGTGTTTTTGTGTTTTTTCATGTGGAGTTGTATGTAATTATGAAACTATTCTATTTTTATTAGTCTAACTGTGTTGTGCTTTGAAAATTGCCACCTCTCCCCCCTCGGCGAGCATCAGAAAAAATATTGGTACTGTCTTTAAAAAATGGTATCGACGCATCTCTAAAATGAATCTGAATGTGAATCTTGTCTGAAAAGTACTTGCTCATGAATACAACAGGTATCATACTCTGATTCAGAACATAAAGACTTGAACATAATATTAACAATTTTGTCATCAATGTGTTATGAAGGCCAATGAGCTTGTCACAAAGACTCTTGAGTCTCCGAAGTCATCAACCCGGATGCGCTACAAGATTAAAGGCAAGACTGTCATGAAACTTACACTCACATGTGATCTATTGCCTGTGTTGGATACCATTTGTCTTTTAACAAAAGTCTTTTTTTTCTTACTGCCATCAGACTGCCCGGTACACCTAAATCATTTCCCCGTTAGGGTTAGGTCAAAAACATTGGCCGTCAGAATATCTCAGCATGTAAGTAACCATGAGTTTATATTTCATTTTTTTCATTCACTTTGTATTTTAAAGTAATATTCTGGGTTCAGTTTACAGTAAGTTAAGTTTAATTTTGACACATTTTTGTTTATTTATAAAAAAAATATAATAGTCAGTGAATGGGCTCTATCCAAAAAAAATGTAATAGTTCTACATGACTTTAGTGTGCAATTGCTCACATGGCTTTATTCAAGTTACCACACTAATGTTAAAACATTCACTTAGGTTCATTGCAGCATTTGGCTCAATTTGTGCAGACAGTATGTTCCTATGTACTACAGAAATCATCTGACTGCTCATCAATGAATAAGTTGATCAATAAACACCCGAGATCCAGTGCCACTGTTAGGCTCCAGATAAACCCATCCATTTGTATGTGGTCTAAAAATGGGATTCCCAAACGCGACCCCCAAAATAACAATGCCAGTGACTCTATCATCACTATCCTCTGAGATTGTTAAAGTATACAAACTTTGTGCATAAATGCGTACGTGCACCTATTTTACCCAAACGTGCATAATGACAACACAAAATAGCATAGTCTACAATATTATTTTATAGTCATTTACTCATTACTTTACTTGTTGTTTTACATAAACTATTACTACAGATGGTTGAATTTCAAACTTATTCGAGTGCTGATGGATGTGCCTCTTTCTTTGTTCGATATTAATAAACATTTCATTTTGACAAATAAGAAAATCCTAAACTTAAAGCCTGAAAAATAATCTGCATGCACATGGGCTGCTGCATCTAACCTAATGCGGTTGCTAATGTGACATAATCACCTCAGGGGTCCCGATCGAGGGGGAGGAGATTCCTGAGGCTGATGACTTTTTATATGCCTGGTTTTATTCTTAACTTAACTAATATTTTCATATTTTCTACATTTATTGATTACATGCGCTATTTCTATTAATCCAAAACATATTTCTGGAAATCATATAGCGGCCTTACAACCCCCTACTTTTGGAACCCCTGGCCTAAAACAGCGTCTGTGGGGGCCTGGACTGCATTTTGTTTTAGCCGAGATGCTTTTGTCTTTTGCAGACATCAAGGCCTTTTTTGTTGCTGAGCTCATTGGTACACAATTCAGAATGTACCAAATGTTGATTTGGCTGCTTCTAATGTCCCTGCTATCTCTCTGATGGATTTGTACTGTTTTTAAAGCTTGATGTTGGCCTGTATCACCTGCATGGAGAGCTCGTTTAACTGCATGATGTGAATTCACAACAGTGGCTTCCAATTGCAAATGCCACACCTAGAATCAGCTCAGTCAATTGTCTATTTACTTTGATCGCTTCACAAAGTCCCCTAAACTTATTATTCCTAAACCCTTCTCCAATCTGATGTGGATATCCTCCAATTAGAGTGGGCATGTCATCTTCAACCCATATTCATTATATAAATTAAACTTAAGTATGTTATAACAAAAAGGCCTTTCTCTTAATATATTATGTGGACCTAACTGTTTAACTTCTGTCTTTTTGATCTATTTTTGAATGTGTATTTCAACATATATGGATTGGCTTGATTCACTTATATTGTAATGACCTTACTCTAACACCCTGCAATGTTGTATTCTGTTTAATGCAACACAACATGCCTCTTGGGTCCAGTTTACAGTTCTGAATATTGCTTCTTTTTCTAATAAATATTGGAAGAATCCACAAGTTTTACTATTTGTGTCAAAGTCAACATTTTAAACCCAGATTATTCCTTTATTGCTTTAGATAGTAATTTGAAAAGGTAGATAATACACTGTATACTGTATATGATGTGATCTAATGTAATTTATTTTTAATCTCGGGGGGAAAAGGAGATAAAGGTGCGCTGGCAGCCTTGCTCTGGCTGGTATGTACAGTTTTCTTTGAACTCATTACATATTTTTCTAGGTTTTCTTAGGCTTTTCTTGGAAGTTTCAAAACATTTAATGAAACACCATAAATATTATAGAATTCCGTGTAAATTTGTGCAACTCTTACTGATACAAAGTAACTTGATGTTCAGTCTGATTTTGTATGTTTGTGACTTGTACAGCCATTCACTGTTACTTAATCCATAGAAATGCATACAAATATCAGCCAAGTAATCAGTTAAAACACCCCATAAATGCCCATTAACCAGGCAAAATAAACTAACAACCAAAACAAAAATTATCTGTTTATATCAAGTCATGTCAAGTTTTATATATAATACTGTTCATAAACATATACATGGTTTTACTGTAGATATACAAGGAAAGGATTTAGTCTGAATGACTATAAAGCTTTTCACGTAATTTTAAACTTTCAGACAAAGCTTTGTCAGATCAACATTCATGTTTGTCGTGAAAATTTTCACGAATGTTAGTTTGTGTTTATTCACTTTAAAATGCATTTTGTCTTCCAGTGGGGCCAAGTGGAAGGACACATGGGAGCCCTATGAACTTTTCCAAACGGACTGATTATTTTTTTTTTTTTAATAAAAATTAAAGCAATTGTTGAAGTCTTTCCTTTTCTTTTATTGTATAACTGAATAAACTGAAGCAGATGAAGTTATTTCCATGTCATATGGGTACGGACATACACAAGAGTGACTATAGGGAGTCAACACCCATTTGTGTCGTGAGTATGCTAAAGCCCTACACAGTCACTTGATGTAGTGAAATGTGCTGTTAAAGGGATGGCACAATAGAGTATTCCAGAAACTTTTATCTTGTAGTAGTTATACGCAGATAGATGGAAAAACTCACATAGTTGAAACATTTTACTGCAGTAATGGGTTCATTTATTACTGTGGGTTAATGATAAATATTTTACATGGTTATATCCTGAGCGCATCTGTGTGTTGATTGAATATTGCTGGCATTACAAACTTAATTTACATATAACACACACAAACATGCAAAAATAAAAAACAGAAAAATGTATATAAAA
The DNA here is from genome assembly GCA_008369825.1 of Triplophysa tibetana. Lineage (NCBI taxonomy): Eukaryota > Metazoa > Chordata > Actinopteri > Cypriniformes > Nemacheilidae > Triplophysa > Triplophysa tibetana. Next base: position 1,005,185 of record CM017917.1, on the reverse strand, counting down.
TTGTAAACCTTTGTAAAGAAATTGTATGATCATAAATACACCATTATATCGTAAACAGAAACAGTCATGTTGCTGGAAGGAGTCAGGCCTGAGGAAGGTTGTGGGTCTACTGTACCAGCAGGTGAGAATTTCCAACAAACAAACAAATATAATCTAGGGATATAATTATTTACTGCTGCATACAACACTGTGAGTTTTAGGGAGATTTAGAGATAAAACCTGTAGAACAGTCATTTTATTTAATTTTTCCTTTATCTAAGAAAATTAAAAAAATATTGCTCTCTTCTTCCAGAGAGACCTGGTCAAGATGGCAACACAAAAAGTTTCACACAAAGAAGCACAAAATAACATTATCAATATTGATGACTGAATTCCAATCCAAATTATTTACAAGAGTCTATTAAAAAATTATTCAAGAGACATTTCAAAATGCTCAAAGATGGAGGTGCATCTAGGTTAAGTACATTTTGCAGCTCATTCCATGTCCAAGAAGCATAAAAAGAAAATGCACATTTACCAGATTTCAACAATACCCTTGGGACTTTTAGACAATTAATGATGTATAAAGACCAGCCCAGGAGTCAGGGTGTAATGTAATAAATCGAAGGGCGTTTTACTGAAGAATGTTTTTCCCTGTTTAATCAGTAGAAGTTAGCCAGTTGGCCAGTTCATAACATGATATGACAGCAGAAGTCTCAGGTTAAGTGAACCAAGCAAGTCACATGTCAGCATTTCTACAGTACTGTATAGTTCAAGTCTTCTTAATATGATCAGTTCAATAAGAAAACAATTTGAGATTCAAGTTCAGCTAAACATTATATGACTGAGTTAATGCTTGAGCTGAGTTCTGATCACACAGTGAAGGGCCTGCTGTGACCCATGTGACCTGGACAGCCATAGTCGGCTGGACAGACATGTTCGGTACTATTTTCCAGGGACATAAAGACATGTAGAGACTGTGGGGCTACCCGTTTGACTCAAAAGACACATGCTAGAACTTAAATTATAAACATAAAGAAGTTATTCAATTCATCATAATATATAAATAGGACACATACATATTGATTGATAACTAAATAATTACTAGTAAATTCGATCAAAGCACCAGTTTGGCTCTTTTGTGGATCATCCTTATTCAGCACATTTAATCTCATGATTCAGAAGCTCTTCTCAGCTTCTATTCCAATTTGAATTTATTATACAGGAAGAGAAATATCTTAAAACTAAAGAAACGAATCGTTTCAGACATGTTCCAGACAAAGCCGACCTAATGATGTCTCACAAAGGCCATAAGACTTTGGATACAAAAAAGGCAAAAGCATTCAAATGGGTTGAGAATGTGTAAAACATGATTGGGATAAAATCCCTCTAAATCAGGGGTCCTCAAACTTTTTTCTTCAAGGGCCACATAATTCTCCCTGTCTTTAATGGTGGGCTAGGTCGGTTTGTAACAGAAAATTACATGGGCCGGAGGTACTAGTGAAATTATTGTGGAGATTTAAATATGAAATGTATTTATTATGCCTCCTAATGGTAGAATAGATTATTTCGTTATGCACCGTACAGACAAATGATTACTTTTCAAGAGATATAGCCTATTTAAAGGGCATTTTTATTACTATCATAATGACATTTTTTTATATTGAGTGCTATTCAATATCAAAACATTTACTTATGCATATTAATTAACCTTTATCTTTCCCAACTGCTTGGCCATTCTGCGTCTCTTTGAAATTTTCCGCTGGTTCGCACGTCAGCTGTACGTTATGTTGAGCATACCATTCTGTTGGTAGGTGAATTTAACAAATAATTAGGCAATAACTTACCGAAATTTGAGTCTGAAAGACACTATTTATTATCAAATATAGACATGATATAAGCAGGGGCGATTCTAGGTTTTCAACATTAGGTGGGCTCAGTCTGCAATGAGGACATATATAAATACACATATATATATAGCCAGACTCTAAGCACAACATACCGTATACATTACTAAAACTAATTAAGAAAGAATATGCAGATAAGCATAAAAAATATTGTTATTAAAATGAATATCACATTAATCGGTCAATGTGCAACATTTATAATACACAAAGTGACAACAACAGCCACAAATCCATATAATAAATGTCACAATTAACTGCCGAGTCATTATTAAGGAGTAGGAATTACTTGATATGTTTCCCTGCCATTCATTCCGATTAGCACGAGTGCTGTCACTCTTTTGCATGACTGCGTGTTCATCTATTACATCCACAATATGTTTTAAATTAATAATAAAAATACTGCAGCTTCTGAAAAACGATAAAGACCTTCTAGGTAAACTTTTGTTTCCTCGGAACTCAGAACAATATATAACTATAGCAACGTGACTCAAAACTACCGTCAAATCTCTATAACTTAGGTGCATAGAAATAAAACAGAACATCATCTTGAATTACACATTTCTGTGCACTACAATATCATTATAATCGTTTTCTAAAGCATGCCATCATTGGTGTGAAGTGATGTGAAGGGTCAACAAGAGCATTATGCTGTTCAACTGCAGTAACCAGCTTTTTTTTCTCCATATTGATTTTTCTTCTTATCTTGTTTCTCCCTTTGTTTGTGGCTGAAACAATTACATTTTTTTAGGCATTTTATACAGGATTACTATTTATATATACACAACTGATAAAACGTTTAAGAATAATTACTCATTCATATTTTTCAACATTTTACTAAACATAATAAGCTCATCAAACCTTTTTTTAAACTTTATTATCTATTCATAAAATGTTTACTTTATTTATATCATCTTCAGTGTAGTCACCTCTTGTTTAGAATTTGCAGAAATATTCTCTTGGTATTTTATAAAGCAACTTCTTAGGGTTTATTCCCTTAAATGCCTTTTAAACAATATTGTAATGAATATTTGAGTTTCGTAAATAAAATAAAATATTAAATAAATAATAACTCTTTTTATTACCAACTTAAGACATTTAAGCATAACCTTTTAAGCAATGATTCTAAAAATATAAAGCAAAACATTTCACTCATCTATTGAAAAACCTTTAACCTGTAATGCAAGCAAAAACAGAATCAATTAATTTACATGCAAACACTCATCGGTGTGTCTGTAAAGATGATGACGTCGTTGTTTGATGCTGACAGCCATCTCCTCAATCGTGTTCATTAATGGTTCGACGGGAACATCGTTGTCCCCAGATGTTGCTGTTATGATATTCAAATGCAAACAAGAGTAATTAATAGTATTCTGAACAGCACACTGCAAGGTAATATAACAATATCATTTTGAAGCAACTACATACCAGTGTGGGCCCACTCCTGCACTTCTGTGACCCACTGCTTGATGACTCCATTATCCACGGCCAGTTCACTTTTCATGTCCTCAAGGCTTTCTTTCTCCTTTTTGAGATTCTGCTGAGTCTAAACACTCTAAACCAGTTAGCCAAGAATGCTTAATTTTTATTATTATCAGTCAATGTTTTGCACTCAACACACACAGACATTACCTTCCTATGCCTTGTGCAAAGAGTTTTGCACATGTTTTGGACTTTGATTTTGTTCCACCCAATGCACTGCAGTGTGAGCATGTCTGTACGACCTTTAAATTTCAAGACAACAACAATGGTATGCACACACTGCTATAATAGAACAGCATTGTCATTTTTTGGAAACTACTTTTTGGGAAATACACACCGGCTTTAGACATGAACTTTGTGCTTATAGCAATCCTTGACAAAAAGCTATTTGCCTGCTCCACTTCCTCTCCCATGGTATAGGCAGCACCAGTTTGATAGCTACCACTCCATTTGATCTATTGGGGGAGAACTAGTTTAGGAAATGCAGTTTTTTTCTACAGATAAAAGAACAGTTGTAGTTTAAGTTAGAAGAGACAATACAACAATTTTAATTACCTCACATTTTATTCCATGTACTTTAGCATGCATGACTGAGAGGAATGGCTTTTGATCGAGAAGGTTCCTTAGTTCAGGGCAGACCCTGCACACTTTGATCAAGTAGGGCCAGTATTTACACATTATGTCAGCACAGAAAAATGTGACAGTTTCAGTGCAAAGGTCCTTATGCAGATACAATGGATATGCATATATCTCTCCTCTGAACATATTCAGTGCTCTCAAAAGAACACCATGCCTGCAGACAGCCACCTCAATTCCCTCCTCATCTAATCTACTGCTGCTCTTTCTTGAAGACTCTTTAGCAGCTGCATACTCTGCAGATCCACAGACACCTTTCCCAGGTGCCTGCATGAAACAAAGGACAAATAAAACAGGCACCGGAAATAAAATAACACAAATAAAAGAACGTGATGTTTTAATATAAGTACTTGCAGGCAAACTTACATATGGTACTTTTTTGCGGATATCATCAACAAACGAGGAAACACTCCATCAAAGTAGCCAGATTCCTTTGAACTAATGAAAGGATTAGACAGAACAGATATTTGACAATTTATTTTAAATGGATATAAATTTAAATTCCTAATTTCAGGGCAATCTTTAAGAATTGTTGCACTGATGATGGGGTATGCAAAAAACTGTTCTGCTACCTGGAAAACATGCTGCACCAAGGTTAAAATAGTGATTTGATAGTTTTGAAATGACACATGTACTCTACCATTTAAATATTTGGGGTCGACTTGACAAAAATGTTGTAAAGGAGTGATTCACCGGAAATATGTGTTTTTCTTTGTCTTTGGTGTGTTATAAATTGCCCATGCATATATTAGACATGTAAAAGTGCAAAAATTCAAGTGTCAGAACAAAAGACGCACGCATTCTATCTAAAGCGAATGCTCACCCAGACCTGCCTGAAATGCCTTGTGTTACCACACACCCACAAATCTACACCAGGTGGTGGTCTCATTTGACTTAGACCGCCCAAATGTATACGCAAGTAAGGTGGGCATACATGTCAGTACAATTGCTTTGGAACCTGATGTTCCAAATATGGCAAAGAGGAGATACAAACATGCACCTTGTGTGGAAAATACAGCGTTTTTGAACCTCATACATATTTTATTACATCTAAAACAAACGATAATATTCGCTTAAGCCATGTCATACGACCCCTTTAAAACCCTTTTAAAGATAAACTGGTGAACTTTTCACCAGTATATATCAATAAATATATCAGTCCAAACATCTCAATAAAATATTTGCTTAAAAAACGTAAACAAATAAATAAAGGACTTACTTTCCAGCCTTTTTGAAGCGGTGAAGTTTGCGGTTGCCATCGACTGCAACTGCTAGCATGAGAGGGGTGCAAGCAGTACACTTGAAATGTTGTGCGCCACAGATCTTGTCAACTTCATATCGACAGATAGACCACTCAAGAAAGCTCTTGTAAAAAGCATCCCCACACAGATTTCCACTCTATTTGTAAATAAGAATAAAATGTACATAACACTCAATCAAAAAATGGAGTATGCCATTCATCACAAGTTAAGTATGGTCAGACAAGTATCCCTACCCTGCCATAGTGTGCCGTCTTCATGTCAAGCATTCTAATGAATGCTAAACGAGACAATCCAGGGGCAGCCATTTTCAAATCCTCAAAGGACAGGAATACTTCAAAATCATAAAGTGTGCTGAAATTAATTGTGCCAAGCCAGTAGCCAGTATCCTGAACTTCTCTCAAACCCGGTACCCAATTTTCTTGGCATCTTTCACAGTAAAGCCGGGGTATTGAAAGATCATAGCGACCTAGAAAGTAATTTATTGTCAGCTCATGGAATTAAAGGAGCATTAAATATTAAAAAGATTAAACTTTTTTTAAGTCTACATGACGGTCAAAAACGTTCGGTAACATGTACCATAATTCATTATCTTTCCTTAATCCATTTCAAACGCAATTTATATAAACATGCTTAAATTCATTTTTAGATTATCCCACCTACTTAACAAAGTCAATGTTACTCTTTGAACAAGAACATAACAAACTATTCTTAAACAATAAAACTTGCTATATTTTTGATAATCTGTTTAAAGAACAACTCAAGTCTTTGAACAAATGTGTTATTACTAAAAATAGTAACAATCAATTATTCATTTTTAATAATCAATTGGACATTTACCTTTCATGTTGATAACAGTAATGGACCTTCCTTTTCCAACACTGTACTTTTTCTCTCCACACTGGCAGATGGAAACTGGTAGCGCCATTGGTAAAAGTCGAGCTAAAATAAGACAATACAAAAAATAAAATAATAATATGATTGCTGCATTTCAAAAGCATATGGCTTGTACATAAACTTTAAAGATTTCAAACAATTAAAATGTTAAAAGTTTACAGACAATCATGATGATGAATGTATCGCCCATCATGGTCCTCCTTCATCACTGTAGTGGGAGCTACTGCCTTTTGGAATCCAGCAATCATAGAGCTTCTGTTGTGAAACACATGTGTACTGTAAACAACAATGTCGCACTCCATACAAATGTACTGCTTTGGTAAACATTCTCTGCACTTAAACACTGCCTCATTTGCCTTGCACTTTTGGCAAATATGGGGTATGATGTGCTCTGTCGCAAGCATGTTGCTTATTAAAGATGGTCTAGCCTCCTTCCATTTTTCACATGAATATGCGGCCCTCGTTCCCCAATCTAACGATGCTGAGGTGTTCTCCGAGTGAAAGTTATCACCAATGCTTGACAACATGTCTTGCAATTCATGCAGAAGGGTTTCTGTCAGATGCAAACATCACAATGAACATGATGATAAAAAAATGACAATCTACATAACTTTTGACTTCCAATAGGTGATAGAATGGACTAACTCCTCATTTTAATAAAATATTAAAATGACTATTTACTTAAAAATTAGGTTGTCATTGTCATCATACTTCAAATTTAATTTCTTATTTCAAAAGAACACCGAAGAGAGGCAAAATATTCATGGCTGACAGAGCGAGTAATCAAAACACTGAATAAATGTTATACATTATATAGCTTATCATAAGGAGTTTACCCAAACCTCCTATATGATCACAGAACAAACAGTAGGTTTACACTTAATACTAATGAGATGATTTGAAACTAACCATGATCTTGCTGACGAAATCCTTGCTGAACTGTTGGCTTTGTCTTTGATTTATTAGCCTCTAAATCTGATAAGAGAAAGCATATAAACGTCAAATTTAAATGTCATTCAAAAACATTTATATTGTTATTATTCTAAATAAGTGTCAAGCAACATAATAAACTCTTGTTTATTATTAAATGCAACAATGTGCTTGGCAAATGCAAATATCATATACCGTACAAAATGGGCATGAATGGAGAACTACTCATTCTATAAAGTATTGAATATAAAAGAAAGCCACAGGGCATTTACCACATGCACACTGCTTTGCATTGTTAATTTAGATAATCTCTTACCTGTGGTAAAATCACATTGAACACAGTTTTAGTTTATTATTCAGTCAGCCAGCTTACATGATGTCACTTTACTAACAGTCAAATACTACAGTTTATGCTTACATTCTCAATAAATGAAAGACATATTAACATAACATTTTCCATTAGCTCAGTAGAACTTACCATGATGGGTGGATATAGATGGCTTGGGGATTTGTCTGGATTTATTCACAAATATGGGTTTATCTCTCTTTCTTGACCTTTATAAGTGGACTTTCTTGCACTCTTCTTTGCCTGTGGAGATAAAGTAGAATTTTACAAAAGCCGTGTATGTCATCACCAGTTACACAGGTTTGGCAGATAAGAAATGACATCTTAATAATTTATATTCATCTTTTAAAATTCTGTCAATTCACTTAGATACATAACGTCTTATTAATATTTAAATAAAGTTATATTTGCATAATATCATATATTACTTTACCGAAACTGGATGGACCATATGGTCATTCTGGGTCAGCTGTTCAATAAGCTCTCTGCTTTGATTTAGGACCTCGTCCAGTCGAACTTTGGGACCGTCATGGCTGAGCTTTAGAATAATCGTTTGACATTGTTTCAGAAGTTCATCCAGCTCAGTTCTGCAGTATTCTTGGCTGAGCTTTGCAGCATCAGTTTGCCCTTTTTTAATCAGGCCATCCATTTGATTTATATCGTCAATTCGATTGAGCGTTGCAGTAACTGCCTGGCCTTTTTTAAGCAGTTCATCTAATTGATCTTTATCACAAGAAGTCATAGTTATGATAACCAACGTTAATGCAAAGACAGTGTAAATGACCAGAGAAGGAAAACTCTAACAGAAATGTGTAATTAAAGTTCTTCTTCTTCGGTTTTATAGCGGATGGCACCAACGTAAAGGTGCATTATCGCCACCTACTGTGCTGGAGTATGGTCCAGAGTTTGGGAAAATAACGTATAATCTAAATTACCACACTATATCAATCTAATAAACACCCAGGGTGCGGCCGATAAATTGTCCGGGGGCAACTGCGGACATTCGGTTAAAAAACTTATAGGTCTAACTTTACATATCAAGTTTCTCTTATAATTTTATGGCGACGTGCATATCACATTTATCCTTCCGGTAAAGGGAGAAAATATCCCGGATTTTAAATATCAAGATTTATACGTTTCGCACACCGGACGCGCGTCACGCCATGTTTCAAAATTGGAACCCATCGGTTATATAATGGAACACACAACGAAGTTTTACTGAAGTTTGTTTTCCATTTTCGGCGTCTGGCGGAGGTTCTCCTTCTTACAGTTGTGATGATCAAGAGGCGACGCGGCGTTGCGCGTCCGGTGTGGGACCCACAAAAATACTTTTAAATTTGACATGGGAGTGACTGATCTGTCAAGTTACTTCTTTTAAATAAAGGCACCACACAGTGTCAGTGTAAATACCGATGGATAGATAAGTAAATTAATTGATAACTGCCTGAAATTCGCGCTTAAATTGCAGCGGGGTGGAATGCGTAACTGTTGATACGCATTTCAAGTTACGGGAGCGTAAAATAATGTACGTTTTAAGCGCTCTTGCGTCCAAATGGTACGCAATAGTAACATTGCATGCGCACAAATATTAACGAATTGTACAATTGCACTTCACGTATGAGTTTGTACGTTTTGATTATGAGACCAGGAGATGTCTTATGTGTCACAGACACTGATTTTACTAAACTTTACTGAATATGAGCTGAAATTCTGACCATCCCATGAAAACACAGAACACAGAATTCAAAGAGTTTGAATCAGTTGTTTGTGGTTTATTTTTAGACGTCTCAGAGGACACGATTTGTCTTTAGTGAACGTGATGAAGATTGACAGGTGTTTTCAGTGAAGGATGAGGGCTTCAGGATCTTTAACTCGTCCAGATTCTACAAGTATAGACACAAAAGAAAACTTAAAATCAAGAGAATAAAAGAGAGAGACGTCTTATCCTTCGTCTCATTGCTGGTTAAACAGAATATAGTTCTGTACAGTATTCATGTGATTCAACAGTCGGCTGAATATCCTAAAGGCACAAAACATGATCTGGATGAAGTTTGAATGAGAAATGTTCTGCTGTCAAGAGCACATCCATCACTCATCAGAGCTGAGTTTCACTTTCATGTGTTTGACAGGTTAAAAGAAGCATTTCTGATACAGAGTTTAACATGCAAAACACAAATCAATTCTGGTGTAAAGTAGAAAAATAGTGACAATCAATCTTAATCAATCAATCTGACAATAATATACATCTAGAATATCAGAATGACAGACGTCAAACACAGAAAAGAAAACATGTCAAAATGAGCAGATTGATCTAGTTTAGAGGTCATATATTTAAAGTCAATTGTAAATATCAAATGTAAAAGACTGACAGTATGTTCAGTGTTCTCCTGAAAGATGTCTGGAACGCTCTCACACTTACACACAGCTGTACAGTATGTGTGTGTGCGTCTGAAATCAGGAATGAGATGAATCTCTCGTCTCCTCAAGAGAACAAATGTTTATCGTCCATGAGAACGTTTGTAGATGTGTGACAGAAAGTGAAATGATACTTTCTCAAAACATCTTTGTTTTGTTCTTCAGAAGGAAATGACGAGCTCTGTTGTGTTTCTGTCGCTGAAGCAGATTTGTTGAGGGGGATTAAATGATGACTAGAACTTAAGATATGAGAAACTGGACACGTTTATTGTTACATCACCTATAAGAGACATGAGCTGATGGAAGAATAGGACATGAGAGAAGAACAGATGCTGCAAAACTTCTGCATTTCTTGACATTTCCTTTAACTCCATGTTCACTATGGGCTTCCTCAAACTATCAAGACGTCATAAACTCTGCTGGCGTGTTTACAAGAACTGAACTGTTCACAATGAGACAACCAGAAGTTTTGAGAAGAAATGTTTAACTTGTGTGTCCTCTACTGTATATTTGTTTTGATCTCCAATTATTAACATGATGTTAGTTTGGTATATTTTAAATACTATATTTTTACTTGTTTTCACACTGTGCTGACTTGACGTTTAATGTTTTGGTCATAAAAAGTTTTCTTTTTTATATGAATGTAGATAAGATGTACAGACTATTATTTGAATTAGAAACGCTGTATTCACTGATGTTTCTTAATATTGTTCTCGGATGAGAATTCATAATATGATCAGACTGATCTCCTCTATTCCTGTTTAAACACAGTTTACAAAACTGAAAACACTGAAGGTTCACTGAAGGTTGAGAATCACTGCTGTAATAACACAAATGTCCGCTAGATGACAGTAGAGCTGAAGTGATCTTTAGATCTGAAAACACTCAATTTCTGTTGATGATTTTAAAATATAGGATATTATAGAAATAGATCAAAGTCTGATTTATTGAATATAAAATAAACAAGTGTCTGTAGAATAAGACTACTGTAGTGTTAATGCACATATACTCAAGATATTTGTGTTCACAGGGTCTTAAAGGGACAGTTCACCCCTAAATAAAAATAAAGTCATCATTTATTCACTCGCATGTGTTTGTAAATCTGTATGTGAATCTTTCTTCTGTTGAACACAAAAGAAGATATTTTGAGAAATGTCTTGAGTGGTTTTGTGTTCATAAGTGAACATCAATGCAGTTCTGTGTTGTTTGATTAGAAAAAGAAATAAACTCATACAGGTTTGATGACATGAGGATGAATAAATAATTACACATTTTTAATTACAACACACACATCTCATACAGTAGACCTACATTTGTATTACAACAAAACACATCAGTTCAGTTTAATTGAGAGCAAGTACAGAACTGTTGTCTTGTGTCCATTTTCCATATTCATGTTCTCCTGCACATCTTCCACATTTTGGATTTCCTCACATACTGCCGCCACATGTCCGTATTTTTGACCCTTAAAACATGTCAAAGGTTGAGGGAACATGTGGTCTTGCTTCATAGCTCATATATCTCAGATACACACTATTGTTGGTAATCTTTCTTCACCAAATTGAATCAATACTGATAGACTTTCAGTCTTCTCTCTGTTTTACATTGTTTTTAATCGTTTTACTTCAACCACTTTATACTTTCTTTTATTTCTTCCATCTTTACTGATGTGGGAATTCCATAAGTTACTCTTCTGACAGAAGTTATTTTTTCTGCTATTGTTTCATCTAATTCTAATAGCTTGAACGAGCCTGTTGAGTAAGTAATGATCTTATATACTCCAGGTGTTTACTGTCTTCTCATAAGGGCAGTAAATCACTTTCCGGCTCATTCTCCTTCACAACTCGGACCTTCCTGATTATTATTCTTCATAACTCAGTCTGATCAACCACACTGTAAAAAGTGATTTTTTGATCTTGTTTATTCAAGTATGTTTTACAAACAAATACTATTTAGTCTTTTTACTTGAAAATGGCATGTTTAATTCAGTACATTACTTGCTGTTTCTTTGTCATTTATTGTTCTAAAATACATATGTAAATTTAAATACAATCCCCTAAGTAATATTTACTTATTGTTCGTCATCTAATCAAATCACACCAAAAAAATAAACAATAAAGTAAAATGTACTCAATACAGTAATATAATTGATGCGCATGCGTCTTTGGGCTCCGAGTCCGAACTGGCGCGCACAGAGGAAAGGAATCGAGACTTCACGACGGATAATGTGAATTTTACCACCGTAAGTTATTAATATGCTTATTTAGTAATTGAGGTATGTTTGCAGAAAAGTGTTGAGTTATTAAGCTATCTGCAGTCCTAGTGGTTTGTGCCTAAGTTACCTTTTCTTTTTTTTTATCGCGTTACGGATGCTAGCGTTCATGTTAACAATGTTAAGAGATTTTTGGATAAGGTTAAAACATAATCTTAGTTTTGTTTTGTTAAACACATGAATAACAGAGTTAAATCATTAATAAATTAAGCTATTAAATTAGTTGACAGATTTGCACCACCATCCGTTATTATTAGCAAATGTTATCTCTGTTGAAAACAATTGTCTTAAGTTTTATATAACGTTAATCTTGTCAGATGGTTATTGTAAAAATGAGTTTTAACATCCGTGCAAACTTTGCTCGAGGTTTTGCCATCGTGTTCGAGCATTCTGTCCCGAAATGTAATAATCACCCTGTTTTTCGCGTATTAATCACACAGGATTAACGTTAGTTTTTAAAATGCACGTGTAGACCTACAATGCAAATAGTACCTAGCACTTTTACTTTATTTATATTGTTTACCTATACTATCGGGTATGATATATAGAAATCGATAAGGTACTGCACACTGTGTAATTGCAAAAGTAAATCTTAATTACTTAACAATCAACCTTATTTAAGTTAAAGCCTGTATTTTTCATGATGTTCTTTTACTGACTAACATCCACTTTACAGGTGGTTGATATCTACAAGCATTTGGAGATTCTAATTTGTTTCCATATGAATGTTACTCTTGAGTAAAAAAAATTTGGTAGTTTAAAATATTATGATAAATGATTCAAAATACATGCCATGAATGACACCGGCAAATTATTAATTTATAATTTACATAACTGCATAACCACAGTCAATGAATTATAAAGGTAAATTTAGTTGTAAGCATACTTCATGTCTGTAAGATCAGTACATTTATTTACAATTGTTAAAAAATGTATTCTGACATGAACATTTCTTACATTCTTTTACAGATATTCCACTCCCATTCAAGCTAATGCAAGGTAAGTTGGCAATACTTTATTACAGCACACTTATAGCAATAAGTATGCATTCACATGTACATCATTTGTTTACTGTAGGTGCCAGAGCATGAGGTTGTTATGTAAAAAATGCAGCTGTCAGTCAAACCGAAGACTACAGCTATTAAAACACTTAAGGCTCAAACATGGAAACGCAGGCCGTCTATCATCAATACCATGTCTTAATGCTGATTGTCCTTGTTCATTTAAAACATTTAATGCCCTTCAGATACACTAATCCCGAAACCATATGGAATCAGACAAACAAAGCGAGATGCTGTCATTTAGTTGTCTAATATGCAGTTCAATTCCATTCTCTTCGGAGAAGCAATATTTTGAGCACCTTAGATGCCATATGAGGAGGTACGAGGTGTGTTCATTCACAGTGACATGTGTGTTCAAAAACTGTCGAGCCACGAACTTGAACACAGTGATATGAACTAAGTGATATGAACTGTGACTTGGAATCTCATATGGTACGTTGTTTCTGGAAAAAAGTGACAGTTCATATCACTGCGTTCAAGTTCGTGGCTCGACTTGTCGAGACTGTTTTTCAAGATGGCTGCTGTCTGTATACGCATAATGTACTGTCTTTATAAAGTATCTTCTTATTAAACTGTTTGTACACTTACAAAGTTCTCAATGCTTCGGTTTGCATGTAAGGACCCTCATTATGCTACCGTGGTGAGGCTATTTAGAGCCTTGTAAGTGGTTTTAACTAGCGATTTACTCTAAGTTACTCTCTGCCCCATATACTAGTGTTATAAACTAATCTGTTTTTAGAGATAAAACTCTTTATATTCGATTATCATGAAAACGCATCCCAGAGAACGATCTATTCGGTAACCATGTTAATTACCCCTAGGTTCATTTTCACCAGAGTTGTCCTTTAAGACTAGTGGACAGTTTGTCTCAGAACAGGAACCCATTGAGGAAAACTGAAAAATTGATACTGTACAGTATTTTAACCACTTAGCACTGATTTGTGTATTTCACAGGATATTAGCAGGGAGATGATTAAAGATAGCTTCTCCAGTCATGTCATGAAAATCATAATACTGAGCAGATCTGTAGAAGAGGAAGATGCCAGTATGTCTGATGTCATCATTGTCATCGAGGGGACTGAGGTGCTGCTGGGATGTAAAAATCTCGCAAATGCATGTCTTTCACTCATGGGCTGCATTTCCTCCCTAAACTTAAGCTATCCCCCAAAGCTGAGAAACACCGTCGAAGTGTTTCAGTCTTTCTGGGACTAGATACGTTAATATTTACGCCGAATGTTAACTCTTTGCATAGAAAGATTCAAATTTAATCTGCTAATTGGGCACTACTTGCACTTATTGTACTGTTTTATTTTATTTCTTTTATTGCAAGAAAGGTTGTTCGAAACAACTTCAACTACAGTACTGTTTAACATAACAATTCTTATGCATTTTAAGTAATGCTATTCTGCTGTAGACCATAGATGCAGAGTTGTATTGTTATTTTATTTTATGTTTTTGTTCCCTTAGGTTTAATCTTAGGTGAAAAAACTTTCCTAACTTTTTTTAAGTATATCCTACTCCAAATTTTTTTCAGTGCACATCTCTCACAACAATCATAAAACTCCTTAAAACCCATCTCTTCTGTGAATACTTGAGACAAAAATGAAAAAAACACATAACCCCTCTCTCTTTCTCTCAACGGGTGTTCTTCTGGCTTTTGTTGAAACTAAATTTCAACAAAACATTATAAATAATGACTTATTTAATTATTTATTTATTAGATATTATTGATTAGAATGATTTTGCTTGTTCTATAAAGACTATGCACTGTGCTGTGTTTTTCTCCTGTAAAGCTGCTTTGAAACACTGCACATTGTGAAAAGCGTTATATAAATAAACTTGAACTGAATTGAATAGTAACTTGGTATTAGCACATATTGTATTATTGCTCCTGTATGACATGTGGCTTTATTGCTCCCTGAAATCTCTGTAAGTGACTTTGGATAAAAGCGTCTGTTAAATGGATCTTCAACACAAACCGATTTAATGATCACAGTCTGACAATATAGAGAAAGACAGACACAGTGACCCACCTGTGACGTCACATGCAATCGACACAAATAAACCAGAGAATTTATCACTCCAGAACTACAACAAGGATTATATCTTTGTATTATTTTAACATTTAAATAAAGTATGACTAATATATATATATATATAATATTTAAAATAATTTTTATATCATAATATAATGGCCAAGTCTATCATGTATAATGGAAAAGTCTATCATGGAGATGGTGGTCTAGTGGGTTAAACCACTGAACTGGTCAATCAAAAGGTTGCTGGTTCGATCCCAGCAGCCACCACCAGTGTGTCCTTGAGCAAGACACTTTACTCCATGTTGCTCCAGGGGGATTGTCCCTGTAATAAGTGCACTGTAAGTCGCTTTGGATAAAAGCGTCTGCCAAATGACTAAATATGTATATATCCAGCGTGAGGATAATGTCTCAGAAGATCACCCTGGACCTCTCACATCCAAACCATCATCTCTTCACAATGCTGCCGTCTGGTCGACGCTACAGAGCACTGAAGACCAAAACAAGCAGACACAGAAACAGCTTCTTCCCTCAGGTCATCTACCTCTTCAACACTTACATGTTTATTACCCACCGTGCAGTTGAATAAATCTGTGTGCAATAATAATTGAGTGCAATATTAATTATATCCTCCAGATAATACACCATCTATTTTATATACAACTTTTACTGTATATTATATTTCATTCTGCTCTATATAGCATAAACCTTCTACATACAATAGTTTATTCTTATTTTTTACTTGTACATATTTATTTGGAAAACAACACCTTTTTTAAATGGCCTTCCCAGTGTAGCTTTATTTTCTTCAGTGTGTGATGGTTTCAGTATACAAGACATAAACTAATGTGGTAAAATGTGCAACATGATGTTCACTGAGGCACCAGTTTATTTTAGAAAAGTTCATCTGCAAGAAGAAAACGATGAGACCAATATATACACACATTTATTATTTATTAACGTTAATTAATAAAAACATAGCTGTTTATTGTCCATATTAACTTAACAAATACAAATTTAATTTAATAATGTTTTAGTAAATGTATACGAAAGTACAGTTACAGTTTTTGTTAACTAGCGAATCTTACTGAAACTGTTTGAATGTAAATGACGTCAGTAAGTTTATATCAAATCAACACCATCAAACACTTCCACAAACTTATTTTCACCACAAATAATTAAACAGGGTTAGAAAACTATCCAGTGGTTTCAACGTATATATGCCATATAATTAACTAGTTTAGTTTGTGTTTAAAACGAGTGACGGACAGACAGAGTGATATAATGGAGAGCTAGTTCACCTACACCAACTCTTTTTATAAACAAGTACTCAGCATACATAGACCGACAACATCTTGTATACTGTATATTATTACTATCACACATGGACAATACATTTAAACTTACGGCTATGACTGCAAGATGTTCTCAATCCAACACGTGCTTGTGCTACACGTGTAAAATGCAGCCGAGGGAAGAGTGCAGGTGTCGACTGTAAGTGACGTCACAGGAAGTGAAGGTGTCTGAGCGTGACAGTCTGAGAGTGTAAGTTGATAGTCTGCAGCCAGACCTTCTCCATTTATTAGGTGTCCAGGATAACAAAAGAAGTTTTAAATGGTGAGCTGTGTTGTGTTTACTCGCCAAATGTTGAATTGTAAATATTTTATCGATTGCATATTGCCAGACAAATATATACTGAATATGTTCTGGAAAGATTTGATTAATTACAGTTTTGATGATATTATGATATGTTTTGATTTGATTATCGCTATGGCATCCATGATGGCTATAAATTGTAGACTGTGCTAACAGTGATTCAACTAGTAGATGACAATGTATCTGATGATGGCCACGGTGGAAGTGTTTTATTGTGGAACCAAATTTATTGTATTTGAGACATTTATATTGATAAAGCTTTACAAAATACTGTATAATTCATGTCTGGTGTCGCCATCTAGTGGTTGAACAGGAAAACCAAATGAAACAATGCAATGTAACACTGTGAAGTTAGCTATATGACTTTTATTTATTATAATTTGACCCATTAAACGGGTCATTTTAGCCATAATCGCAAAAGTTGCCCCACTGAGAAATTTGTCAGGAGCCGCCACTGGTGGTAGAAAAGATGGTCATGAAAACATTTGATCGGCATCTAGAATGAAGCGTTAGTTGTGTTTGTGAAGACAACTGGTTTGTTAGTTGGGCGGACAGAAGTTGGAATAGATGTTAATGTCATTTTTATTCCAGTACTCCCTCTTTCTGCTCCTGTAAAGAAAGTGATTTTGTCTAGTGTGCCTCCGTTTATTACCAATGAAGTTTTGTGTCTAATGCTTGTGAGATGGTAGATTGGTGTCACAGATACAGATGATCCCAACTGGGTGTAAAGTTCCGCTTTTGTAACATGTTGTATCTTTTAGGCGATGTGTTTATAAGATTCTGCAGGATTATTTGGATGATTTAGATTTGTCTTTAAACTTTGGCCACGATGATTTAAATGATGTCATTTTCGTCTCGTGAAGTGTTTTTGGATGTGGTCTTATCCAGTAGTTACTGTTGTGGGAATATGGGCATTGTCCCTTTAAGAAGCATGGGGTTTGTAGTCCTGGCCGTACTGAATGATGGGAAAGTAGTGCAGGTGCGGTGTTTTCACACAAGTGGGAGAAAAGTAGCAGAAAGAGAAAAGGAGAGTACGCTGCTTTAGAGGTTTTGTTGTTTTCTTTATAAGTTTGTGAAACCACCGGGAGTTCAAGTGATTGTCAAATGGTAAAGTGATGGATGTAGCTTTCGATGATGAGATTGAACAACGTGGTTCATAATAACTTTGTTGGCTCATCATAGTGAGAAATGGACAAGAGCAAACTGTTACAGAAACATTATCTGCGATTGGAGAGGCGTATTAACAAAAGATTACACATGTCAGAGATGGTTAAACTGCATTTATTTGTGTTTAGCCTCCACGACAGCCCTCCGTTGTGTGTTTTCTTATCATAAATGGGGCTAGAGAGAACAGGAAAAGGTTTCAGAGGTTTGAAACTATGAAACAGAAGAAAGTTGATGATTTATTTGTTCAGGAAACTCAAAGTGATGCTTTGAATGCTTCTGATTGGTTAAAGGATTATGATGGTTTCCCGTTTTAAGTCACTTATCATCAATTAGTGGAGGGGTCGCAATCCTGTTCTCCAGTTTCTCATCAAACAGAATAAATTGTTAAAGGTCGACTCTTAAAAATAAGAGCTCAATTTATTTTTATGTGTGTCTATGTACAAACTAATGCAAGTGAAAGAATTGTTTATTTTGATACTCTTAGTAGAATTCTAACTGCAATTCTACAGATTTATTTGTTTTAGGTGGAGATTTTAACTGTAGCGAGCACATCTTAGATAGGAACCATGCTAAGCCACATATACCATCACACAAACACTTAATCCAGTTTTTAGAGACACATGAAATTGTTGATGTTTGGAAAATGTTCATGGCCCCCAGAGGCAATATACATGGGTCCACGCTTATGATCAGTTTTTTCTTAAGCTAGATTGGACAGATTTTATACTTTTAAGCATCACTTTAGCTCTTTTAGAAAATGTTCAATTATTCCAGTACGCTTTTCTGACCATATGGTGCAGTGTTTGTTATGGGTATTAAGGGCAGGAGTCAGATGCAGGGTCAAAAAAAGCATTATTCCAACAATGACAATGGTAAAACACAATGAGAACACCAGCATTAGGTAAGTATGGGACAGGGCTCCAGCGCTCGGCAGGGAAATGATCAAGAAGCTATTTAAAGGGGATTTGAACAGTACAAGAGTCTTAATGGACAAGGTTAGAGTTCCCCGACATCCCAGAGGAAAATTGTTGGGATGTTCCGTGCAAATACCCCTGAAGGGAGAGTTCTTGAGGTAGCTGGATCCAGAGAGATCAGAGCTGATTCCAGAGAGATCCAGAGAGCCCTGAAGGGAGAGTCCTTACATGTCCCGTGCGAACAACCCAATAATCTGAATATCCTCGAGACAAATCCTGAGGATGAATGGTAATCCGATCGAATAGTTCCCAAGAGTGAGTTGGATCGTCCGTGAGAATGAGAGTGCCATGCCTTAGGCCATCAAACGTAAAGCGTAACTCAAATGACACCAATTGGACTGCACTCTACGGACGCTGCTCGCCGGCGCCCCCAGATTTTTCCCAGGTCGCACGGCGGTTCCAAGCCGAGAGGCCCCGAGCGGCAGTGTGATGCATGCCCAAACACCCCAAAGCACTTCGCTTCGAAGCTGCCCCCCAATAGGTAGACAGAGTGAGATCCCTGTCAGTGGACTCGTTTCCTTTGGCAATGAGTTATACAGCCTGTATAAAAGTGCATAAGAGACACGGTCCTTCGTGATGATGTACTTTAAAGCTCATCTTGGCGCTCCAGAAGCTTAAAAATAGTGTGAACTTTTGTAACTTATCTAATGGGTCTCATAGGTAAATAATGGACAGAGCCTGTTTAGGGTCATTATGTAACCTTGGCAATGAGTTATGCAGCTAAAACCAACCATGGAGTGAAGAGGAGACACAATCCTTCACACTGACATGCATTCAAGCTCGCAGATGAGATCCAGAAGCTTAAAAATGATGTGTACATTAGCTGCCTACGTGAAGCCATCAAATAGGTTACGACTGACTTACTGTGACCACAATTGTCATTGATTTTCAGTATAACAAAGCAATGAATGATGTGACATCCTTTGAAATGATTTGGTGTGTGAAAGGAGCCCTATGTGATGTTGTTGATGAAAATGTGTATTTTTTTATTTATTTTATTTTTCATTTTTAATTTGAAAAATTGAACATATTCAATTTTCATATTGAACATATGGATAATGATTTATTTATTTTAATAAAGACGTTGTAAAGTTCAAAATTCTCTCAGTTCTCTCTCTCACTCTCTCTCTCTCATGTGAGATCTCAAACGGTTAATTCTACATGCATTATAATTCTACCTTATTTACTATTTCATGCTTTATATTCTAACCATAAGCTCTCCCACAAGTTTAGATTTATCAAAGGCAAATGCACTTAATTCTCTCAACTTATAAAAGACGCAGTTTCATTATATTAAACATGACATTGACAATGTTTTGAACAATTTATATAAAAACAATCTGATGATGTAAATGATACAAATACATAAAAATACACAAAGAGTATACAATACATACACAATAAACACAATCAGTAGAATTGTTCAATTTAACTGTAGACTATGTCATCTGTGAATATACTTCTGTTCTGAAGTGATGATCCATCTCTGATAATGTCAGTTTGATGGTTTGAACAGAAAATCTGATAACAATTCTGTCATTTACTCGCCCTCAAAACCTGTACAAATGTCTTTATTCTGTTGAACACAAAGACAGATGTTTTGTTGTTAGCAACTATCAGTTCTGGGCCACCATTGACTACTATTGTAGGAAAAATTACAGTCACATTCTTCCAAATATCTTCATGTTCAACAGAATAAAGACATTTAATTAACATTTAGTAATTCATGAATTTTTTTAAATTTTTTGGGTGAAGTATCCCTTTAATAACATGTTCATGTGAATCTCTTTCTATTTCTGATCCTTCTTCAGATGTTGTGACGCTTCAATTCATTTGTTTTATTGGTTGATAAAGTGAGTCACACACATGATGATCTTTACTGTACATCTCTGAACACACACACTAGATTTGCTCTATTTGATTCAAATCTACTGGAGTTTACACAACATTTGCGCGTGTTTACTGTCCTGACAATATTGTGAAACATCATTTTCTTTTGTTGAAGAAGTTTTTCAGTCACTTCATCAAGACTATCACAGGATTATGAAACTGAATGTGTGAATGATTGTTTTCAAACAGTGTTATCAGTGTGAGGTGTTATTGTGTCTTCAGTGTGTGTTGATTGTGTGTCTGTGATGTCACTATAGTGTCGTCTTCTTATTGTCCATCAGATGATACTGAACATCACACACACACACCTTTAAACACACACATTACTGTCATCACCTGTGAATCCTAAAAGAGAAACACAAAGACAGAAGTAATGTATCATCACTACACATATCAACAATAATAAACTCACTTTAATCTTCCTCTGTTGAACTTATAACCTGTATTATATGTGTCATCTGTCACTTTATTGTGTAGATATTTTGTGTATATATTGTGTGTTGTTATTTCTACAGTCTGTCAGTATTCTGCAGTGTCTGAAGCACTCAAGACTTTCACTCACTGCACACGTGTGATGATGATGATGATGATTTGATCAATAATAATGATCAAGAGCAACAAACACTGAGGTGAACATCCATCAAACAAACAGCAGGAAATAAAAGAATAAAGCTCCACATCAATAATAATCATATGTTTAAGAAGAGTAAGATGACAGTATTAAATCCTGAAGTGAACAGACTCTTCATCACACTCATTGAATTGAATTCTTATTGTGCTGCACTTATAAAACATCAAGTGTGTTCATCTGTACACTTCACATTTACTCTTGTGTTTGATTATTCACAACTCATATCTGCTCCACAAACTGTTTTGAAATATATAGATTTTGTTTTCAGTTGGGCAAAAAATCTCAGAAATAAACACACATGAAGTTTGATTAAACTAAGAAATATTTGTATTTTGACAAAAACTTAAACTAGTAAGATGGGTAGAAAGATTTTAACAAACAAATTATAAGGAAATAATAATGAGAAATGTCTTAAAACAGAAACACTGATCTTATAACAGCATCAGAGTCATTTACATTTATTTGAGTAAGTTTTTATAGTTGTTGAACTGATGAAACATTTATTTAAATGAGCTCTACTCACCTCACTGTCTCTAGTTTATAATGTGGATCATCTCTCAGCTCATATAGAAGCTTCTTTACTGAATCTCCTACATTATTATCAAACAGATTCAGATGTCTCAGGTGTGAGGGGTTTGATCTCAGAGCTGAAGTCAGAGCAACACAACCTTCATCTGTGATCTCACACTGACTCAACCTGTAGAGAACAATAACACACACTTCAGTCTCTCACTTCAGCAGAATGTCATGAATGAAACACATATTACACTGAATAACATTCATCATCATGTTAAATCTTCAGCTCATCATTAAAATGCTGTTCTCACGCTCTCACACCACACATCTGTTTTCTTACACAGGACCGTACGCACCATTGTTTCTATAGTGTGTCATCAAATGTGTGTAATAATTGTGTAAAAGCCGAAGTGTATTTAATGCTGCAAACATTTGATAAGGTCTCAGTGGTCTAACAGCGCTCCTCAATGTCAAAATAAGTGAGGTGACCAATCAAATGAAAGAAGACGAGAGTTAGTGTTGACAGAGCCGAGCGCTTCTGTAAATAAAGTTTTTCATGTGCAGATGATCTGATGAGCTCAGAATATAAACACAACAAGTAAAGTTTCATGTTAAGCGTGTGTGAATGTCCCACATTAAACTGTTTCCTTATAATGGACTTCTATGGAGGAGAAAACACTTAACGTGACATTATTCACTTTATCTGTGGAATAACAACTCCTTCTGTTGACAGCAGCTTGTGTTTATTACAAGTAAGATTTGACAGAAATTGAGTTTTTTTCTGCTGGTTGTTTGGGTACGTTAAGTGCTTTTCACATGAAGCATTTTACAAAGTCCCAGTAAACTGTGTGGCTTTTAAAGTTTGTTTATTGGTTGTGTTTAATCTATCAAAATAAAAATATATACTTACATACATCATTTCACCTGATTTCAGTGATTTATTCTTTTTGGCAAGATCTCTAAACCATTGTTTGAAAAGTCCATGTCTGATCTGAGCTCAAAATTTAAAGGGACAGTTCACATAAAATTAAAAGTAATAAAATGATGTTGATTGTAGTTATCAAATGTTTTGACAATCACAATACACTTATAATGTAAAGTTTTGTGTTTGTGTTTTTATGACATTCCTGCATCTCAAATACTCCCCAACCAACCCATGAACATGAATATAGAAGATGATGAACTAAGAATCAGTACATGTGTGACTATCAGAGAGATGATCTTACTTCAGTGTCTCCAGTTTACAGTGAGGATTCTCCAGTACAGTAGAGATCAGCTTCACTCCTGAATCTCCTACATTATTATAAGACAGATCCAGATGTCTCAGGTGTGAGGGGTTTGATCTCAGAGCTGAAGTCAGAGCAACACAACCTTCATCTGTGATCTTACACCTCCACAACCTGTAGAGAACAATAACACACACTTCAGTCTCTCACTTCAGACACACAGATGTTTGTGTTGAGAGACGCGTTTAATTATAAAGAATAAAACTTAAAATGTAAATTAAGATTATTTTTTTCTAAAAAACTATAAAACAAACTTTGGATTAATTTAAGTAAAAAAAATCTAAAGTATCGACAGTATAAAACAAGTTTCTCACAGTAGTGTAAGTAATAGAGTTCAGTAGATTATCATTAATGTAAAGAGGGTTCTGGGGGGTAATATATAAATATATCAGCGTCATTGTTTTCTTGTAAGACATGTTTGTAAAAACGTCTTTAATGTCTTTATTTAACTCTTGTTTAATCTAATCTCTGTCTGAGAAAATGTCTGATAGTGTTTGATGAACTTGATATTTGATGATAGAAAATGAAGTTTCTACACAGAGTGAGGATCAGTGTCATTTCACTTAAAGCTTCATCACTTCAAGCAAACTTCATCCTCGTGTCTTTTCATTTCATCCTTCTCTTGAATCCTAAAGCCTGATACAGACTGTGTGATTTCAGTCCTCTTATAAGATCATGACAGATCACACTGTGTGACATGGATCTTATAAACTTCAGGAGCACATGTATGATGATGACACCTACTGAATCATAGACTACAACACAAGCTTATAAACAAACACAACATCAATCACACTTTGGCAGTCGTGCTTTTCATGTGTGTTAACAAAAGAAGAAGAAGAGATCAATAAGAGAGAGGAGTCATGACTGTGTGCTTCTATTCTCTACTCTCTCAACTGTCATAAGCTGTATTTTAATAAATCATAAAACAGTCAAATACACAATAAATCAGTTATTATTTACTTATTTGTCTTTTCTGTTAATAGTGAAATAGTGAGTGAACGTGAGCAGATAAACTACATGTTAACCAGCAGTGACTGAACTGATCAAATGTGTATCAAACTGTGTGTGTTTATAGATGAGCTGTGTTCATGTTCAGATGTCCAGACACTCATAAATGTTTGAAGTGAAAAAGGCTCAAACAAGGACAGTAAGAGATGAGTTGTTGAAACACAGTTGTGTATGTTCACATGTCATTGACGTGTCAGTGCGGTCTGAAGTGAATGTGCTGCTTCTTCCTGTCGCTCACTGAACACAGTAATGTGCTCCT
Source organism: Triplophysa tibetana (assembly GCA_008369825.1). Taxonomy (NCBI): domain Eukaryota; kingdom Metazoa; phylum Chordata; class Actinopteri; order Cypriniformes; family Nemacheilidae; genus Triplophysa; species Triplophysa tibetana. Next base: position 980,578 of record CM017917.1, on the reverse strand, counting down.
GCTCTTGTGCTTAACATTTATACAAACTCACCAGATTTATCACTACATGCTTTTATAATAAGACACTAAATCTAGAAACAAAGTCACTAAGTTGACAACACTGACTAGACGTCCTTCAGGACTGAAATAAGAAATGTTTCTAAGATTTATTTATAATTTGAAAGAGGATGAAATATAATGTTTTATTAAATCTTACGTCAGTGTCTCCAGTTTACAGTGAGGATTCTCCAGTACAGTAGAGATCAGCTTCACTCCTGAATCTCCTACATTATTATACGACAGATCCAGATGTCTCAGGTGTGAGGGGTTTGATCTCAGAGCTGAAGTCAGAGCAACACAACCTTCATCTGTGATCTCACACTGACTCAACCTGTAGAGAACAATAACACACACTTCAGTCTCTCACTTCAGCAGAATGTCATGAATGAAACACATATTACACTGAATAACATTCATCATCATGTTAAATCTTCAGCTCATCATTAAAATGCTGTTCTCACGCTCTCACACCACACATCTGTTTTCTTACACAGGACCGTACGCACCATTGTTTCTATAGTGTGTCATCAAATGTGTGTAATAATTGTGTAAAAGCCGAAGTGTATTTAATGCTGCAAACATTTGATAAGGTCTCAGTGGTCTAACAGCGCTCCTCAATGTCAAAATAAGTGAGGTGACCAATCAAATGAAAGAAGACGAGAGTTAGTGTTGACAGAGCCGAGCGTTTCTGTAAATAAAGTTTGATGATGAATATAGAAGATGATGAACTAAGAATCAGTACATGTGTGACTATCAGAGAGATGATCTTACTTCAGTGTCTCCAGTTTACAGTGAGGATTCTCCAGTACAGTAGAGATCAGCTTCACTCCTGAATCTCCTACATTATTATCAGACAGATCCAGATGTCTCAGGTGTGAGGGGTTTGATCTCAGAGCTGAAGTCAGAGCAACACAACCTTCATCTGTGATCTCACACTGACTCAACCTGTAGAGATAAATGACAAACATTGCCGCAAACATGAAATAAAAAAGAGAAAATTAAACAATAAAAAAACAGACGTATCAGTTTCTCATTGTGTCTTTACTCATATAAACACATGTGAGTGTAATAAGTGTAATATTGTTGTTGTGTTTGTTGTTAAACGCAGATGTTTGATGTTGAAGCTCATGAACATCAGACTGATGAAGAACACTGAAGAGTTTTGAGTTCTTGTTGAAGAACATCACAGTGCTTTAGTGAAACTTCACACAAACAAAACCTTTGATAACACAAACACTAGATCAACACCATCAAACTGTGATGTGACATCTTAACACTTATATTATATATTATAATTCACACATCAGATAAACTGAATAATACACATCAACTCTCTGATGGAAAGATCTGATGCTGACGACACGACACCTGCTGTTTTACATCTTCATCAGAGAAATGAGATACTCTCTGGGTCAGGATAACAAATACTAGACGAATGAAAATTATTTACAATTAACAATAATAAAATTAGTAAGGGATAACAACGTGCAGCCGGCTGGCTAAATATTTACCGGCTTTGTGTTTGATATGAAAGCTTTATGTAATATCGGGCTCAGGTTTCTATAAAGTGAGTGATGGTTACAAGGAATAAAACTGTAACAGTGAAGTGATTGTTGTTAGTTTTACTTACTTCAGTTTTCTGGGTTCTTTAATCACAGGCTTCAGTTTCACAAGAACTTCATCTGCTGTATTTTCATCTCCAATAAATTTCTTCAGATCAAGTTCATCTAAATACTGATCAGACATCAGCAACACAAAAACTAAAGCTGACCACTGTGAAGAGGAGAGTTTGGAGCGTCCCACTGATTCAGATTTCACATAATGTTGAATCTTCTTCAGCAGTGAATCATCATCCAGTTCATTCAGACAGTGAATCAGATTGATGGATTTCTCTGGAGACAGATTCTCACTGATCTTCTGTTTAATGTACTCAACAGTTTTCTCTTTCTTGTAGGAGCATCTTCTCATCTGTGTCAGTAGATCCTGTAAGAGAATCTGATTGGACTCCAGTGAGAGACCCAGAAGAAAACGCAGGAAAAGATCCAGATGTCCATTCTGACTCTGTAGAGACTCATCTACAGCTCTCTGATGAAACTCACATAATGAAACCTGTTCTGGTGATTTAGTTTCAAAAAAGTTTAGGGGAATGAATTTAGGAACCCGACCTGCTCCAAACACATTTCTCTTGTTGTTTGTGAAGGAGATGTGAGCATAAAGAGCTGCGAGATGTTCCTGAACGCTCAGATGAACAAAGCAGTAAACTTTCCCCTGATACAAGCCAAACTCCTCTCTGAAGATCTGAGTGCACAATCCTGAGTACACTGATGCTTCTGCTACATCAATGCCACACTCTCTCAGGTCCTCATCATAGAAGATCAGGTTCCCTTTCACAAGCTGCTCAAAAGACAGTTTGGCCAGTTTGAAGATCATGTCTTCATCATTCTTCACTTTCTTCTCATAGTTCTTCTGATGTTTGATGTTTGTCTGAATGATCAGGAAGTGTGTGTACATTTGAGTGAGAGTCTTGGGGATCTCTCCTTCACTCTCTGCTTCACTCAACATTCTCTCTAGAACAGTGGCTGAAATCCAGCAGAACACTGGGATGTGACACATGATGTAGAGGCTCCTGGATGACTTCAGGCGTGAGATGATTCTGTTGACCAGACTCTCATCACTGATTCTCTTGCTGAAGTATTCCTCCTTCTGTTTGTCAGTGAAGCCTCGTACCTCTGTGACTCGATCAACACACTCAGAGGGGATGAGATCAGCTGCTGCTGGTCTGGAGGTGATCCAGATGAGAGCAGAGGGAAGCAGATTCCCCTTCATGAGGTTTGTCAGCATCACGTCCACTGAGGCTGATTCACTGACATCACACAACCTCACACTGCTGTGAAAATCCAGAGACACACGACACTCATCCAAACCATCAAAGATGAACAACACTTTATATTCACCGCTGGAGATTTCAAGTTCTTTTGTCTCTGGGAAGAAAAGATGAAGAAGATGTAAAAGACTGAGTGTTTGGTTCTTCATCAGATTGATCTCTCTGAAAGGAAGTGGAAATATGAGCTGGACGTCCTGATTCTCTTTCCCTTCAGCCCAGTCCAGAATGAACTTCTGCACAGAGACTGTTTTTCCAATGCCAGCGACTCCCTTTGTCAGCACACTTCTGATGGGTTTGTCTTGTGCAGGTAAAGCTTTAAAGATGTCATTGCATTTGATTGGTGTGTCCTCTGTTGCTGTTCTCCTGGATTGTGTCTCAATCTGTCTCACCTCATGTTCATTACTGATCTCTCCACTTTCACTCTCTGTGATGTAGAGCTCTGTGTAGATCTCATTCAGCAGTGTTGGGTTTCTCTCATCTGATGTTCCTTCACACAAACACTCAAACTTCTTCCTCAGGTTTAATCTGAATGTGTTGAGGACTTCATCTTTCCCCATATTCACTTACGGACACACAGCTGATCTCAGATGAGTCTGATCTCTTCTGCTGAACTGATCTATATCAAACGAACAATGATAGACATTATACAGTAGATGTTTGATAACTGAAGATATCCTAAACAGTCAAGTTTATTTGGACTTGTTAGTTTTATTTATATAACAGCATGCACTGTTTATGTACTGTATAACAGTGAACATCAGATCTGATCACACAAGGCAGCTCGTTCTTTGCAATATCATATTTCAGACAGTTTAAATGTATATTGCCTGTAAACTGCATATATTTGTAACACTTTTTTCAAAAGGTTTAGATTTCTGGCTTCAAGTAGTGATGGCGATCTTTCAGCATAATATTTCAATAGGATGCATCCTGCACTCGAGTACCGTATTTTCCGCACTATAAGGCGCACTCGATTATAAGGCGCACCTTCAAAGAATGGCCTATTTTAGAACTGTTTTCATACATAGGGCGCACCGGGTTATAATGTTGTGTTCAGACCAAACGCGAATTGCGCGTCAAAGCGCGAGTGATTTACATGTTAAGTCAATGCCAAGACGTGATAGACCTACTGGCGGCGCGAATGACGCGAATTGAGCGTTCGCGTGATTCGCGCGAGTTGAAAAAACTGAACTTTGGCGAAAATTCGCGCCGCGTTAACCAATCAGGAGCTTGCTCTAGCAGTCAGGTGATCATGATGTTGTGAGCGGAGGCAGAAAACCCAAATAACAATGGAGGACAAAATCATCGTTGCTGTATGTGGATACCTGGAGCTGTACGATACATCTTACTTTTATCGAAACAGAAATAAAAAGAATCTTGCTTGGAAGAAAGTGAGTGAGGTGGTCGGACAATCTGGCAAGTTTTCAAAAACGATCTTTACACAATTTAAGCAATATATATATACGGGACTGCAGCCGCCGCTCAGAAGCCCCTCCCATGACGCGAATTCGCGTCTGCAATGAAGTGAATGTGACGCGCGAATGAAGCGAGTAAACTAAAATGTTCAAGCGTCCAACTAGCGCGAATAGCGCGATTCATTCGCGCCATTCGCGTTTGGTCTGAACACAACATAAGGCGAATAGAATAGAAGATACTGCGCGTTTGACCCGGTTTGTGTTATGCATCCACTAGATAGAGCTGTGCTGGCGCAGGTCTTCTTCTTCTTCTTCTAGTGGTGTTTTATAGCGGTTGGCAAACCAACTTTCGGTGCATTACCGCCACCGACTGGACTGGAGTGTGAAGCACTAATAAGCGTCTAGAAATTATTTAAACCTATTACTTTAAATTCTCCTGTCTACTCTAATAGCTTTAAAATATTTCATAATAACACTATATATTTTCCTTGTTCTGCATGTATTTTCAATAGACTTTCCATATTAAATGATACAACACCCAATTTACTTACTTCCTTCATATGTTCTATTCTTTCCTTTACATATTTTATGCATTTTATGAAAACATGTTCTATTGTTTCTGCCTGATCACAATAATTACATTTACCCGTTTTATGTTTTCCTATTTTGAACAATGAATGATTTAATCTAGTGTGCCCTATTCGAATGCGAGAAATGATTGTGTCTTCTTTTCTATTCCTAAAAACACTTCTTCCATTTCCTACTTGTCTCTGTATACTATACATATGTCTACCATTGCTATCATTGTTCCATACTTCTTGCCATTTGTTGTTTATGAATTCTTTTATTTTACTTTTAACCTCTTTTTTACTCAGAGTCACTTGAATATTTATCTCAGTGTGTTTTACAGCTTGATTCGCTAGTTTATCAACCACTTCATTAGCCTCCAATCCCACATGCCCAGGAACCCACACGAACACTATTAAGCTAACTCTACTTATTAGGTCTTCTTCTTCTTCTTCTTCTGGTGTTTTATGGCGGTTTGGCAAACCCACGAAAAGGTGCATTACCGCCACCTACTGATCTGGAGTGTGGAGAGTACTTCGTTTTGGAAGAGAAAAAAAAAACACTTAATATCTATATTCTATCTATTGTTCCTGTGATTTTTAGGTATTTAAATAATATTTTGTATACTCTTGATTGCCTTGCCCCGTTTCCTAACAATACTTTTAAAGAGATATTATCCACTCCCAAACCATCCTAATTCTTGTATTAATTGGGATCTCTCCCTTTCATATGCAGAACACTCATTAAGGATATGCCTCACTGTTTCTAATTCTCCACATTTGTCACACTTTCCCGATTCATGCTTACCTATTTTAAAAAGAGTATAGTTTAATGCTGTATGTCCAATTCTCAGTCTTGAAATAATGACATCATTCTTCCTATTACCATGTCTTTTTCTCTCATTTCCACCATACTCCTGAATCTGGAAAAGATGTCTTCCTTTACACCCACCATTCCATAACGTTTGCCATTTCTTCCTTACTTCAGATGATATCACTCTCTTGAATTCATCTTTACTTAAAGCTATTTTAATTTCTACTTGCGGATGGTTTAGTGCTTTCTTTGCTAGCAAGTCTACTTCTTCATTTCCATCCACACCCACATGTGCAGGTACCCATAGCAAATTTAATTATATTCTTAACTGCTTTATTCTAAACAAACTTTGTAAAACTTCAAATACTAAGTCTTGCCTAGCTTCAGATTTACCACTTAGTAGACAAGTGAGCGCAGCCATGGAATCACTGCATATCACAGTTCTTTCTGGTTGGACTTCCTCGATCCACTGTAGAGCTAGTATAATAGCTAACAATTCAGTTGTAAAAACTGACACATGCTCTGATAATCTGTTTGCAATTTTTATTTTAAAAGTAGGAATATATACTGCTGTTGCTGTTCTTCCAGACTCTGGTTCCTCAGACCCATCTGTAAATACCTGTAATACATCATAATATTCCTTTATTATATACTGTTGAATCACTAATTTAGTTGGTATGTTCATCTCTGGTTCTTAGATTATTTTGTGAATTTGTAAATCTATAAGTGGCATAGGGAACAACCAGGGGGGAATTGTTGGTATAGCAACAGAGGGAGCAATTTCATAGTCTCTCAAATCCAAGCTATTCACCTCCTTCCTTACTACCCAACCAAACCTTGTTATTTCTTTATATTCATATTCCCAACAATTTTCCAAAATTACTCTAACTGGATGGTTTTCCAGATGTGCTGGCGCAGGTCATCTTCTTGCTTCCTCCACTTCCGTACCATTGATTAATTAATGTTAAATTCTCTCGCTGCTGCTCTATTCTCATATTCTACTGCGTGACCGACAGCCTTGAGCTTGAACTCTGCGTCGTAAGCGTGCCATTTTGGGGTCTTTATACACACACAAGTGGTGTGGGACTGTGAGTAAGCACAGTACCGGTGTTTACTGACTACGGTAATGCTGCAAGCGGTAAGGCTTTGTAGTTTACCTGTCGTACAGAAACATTTTATTATTATTAAATAGTTTTTATTGGTTTTCATACTGGAACATTTCAACCGAGCGCCTTGATCCATATATAAGGCACTCCGAATTATAAGGTGCACTGTCGTTTTTTGAGAAAATGAAAGGCTTTAAGTGGGCCTTATAGTGCGGAAAATAGGGTAGTTAAAAAAAATCAGGTGGGATGGTAGATTGGATTTAACCTTTAGGGACAGATCATTTGTGCTGATGACAGCGCATATGGTGGGAGACCAACGGTGTGCCCTTTTATTATCGTTTAAGCACAAAGATAATTATTATATTATATTTCTCTAAAACAACATGCATGCTATTGATTGATTACGTATCAGATACTCCTGTCATTGATCTTGACCAAGGCACCTCAGAATTGGAGCTGGTCCCCAGGCTTGCATAGCTACCGCTGTACATAGTTAGGGTAAATACAGAGGACACATTATCCCACTGGGTGCGAGAGCAACTTCATTTTCATGATACCTATAAAATAATTGGGAATTCATCTATTAAATGTTGAACTAAAACCTCACAAAACATTGTAAATGAACATGAATCCAGTCAAGTCCAGTTTTATTGAAGTGCATGAACAAATGGATTAATCAAATGTAACATTTACAAAATCTGAAAATAATACATAAAATACAAATACAGAGAACTACATGATATTTCTTAAACTTGAGGTGGCCAAACAAAAGACAAAAAAGGGGAAGCAGAATTAATAACTGATCAGTTCAATGCTAATCTTTGTTAGTATTTAATTTCATGCAAGGAAAAGTAATGGCTTGTAATGGCTTTCCTTGCACATGCCATTTATTTATTATAAAGAATGTTTGCCGAACGATGATAGAGAGCGCGATGACATTCCATCAGATGCCACTGATCAGACAGGATAGAGTAACACGGCGGATAACGCTCATAAAAAAAACTACTTAGGCTGGTTAAGGAGGCCGCTGTAAAGTGCTGTGGGAAACCCTGCTGTAACATATTCCAGGTGAAACAGAAAGTAAATCTAACATTAACTTAGTGAATGTAAAGTCTAACCTGACGTTAGCTAGCTAACTAACATTAGCTAAAAACAAAAAAAAAGCTCCAAACTAGCTAACATCATTAACTGTGATGTTATCGCCAGAGATTCCGCCTTTGGTGACATATCAAAAGTATTCCTGGCTCTTGACTTGCCTTCAGTGCTACTTCTTGCCCTCTTAAAGCCGAAGTCCCTCAGGTCAAGCTGTCCATGTGGCTTGGCCATGATGCTGAAATCACCGGCACCACCACCTGCCCTGCTATGTCGCTGACTGACATGACGCCAATTTAAAACAAATCGTCATGTCATTATATTTGCCCGTTCCCCTCGTCCACAGTATTTTAGCCTATTCAATATTCGCAAAAACTAAATGTTGAAATAGTGCTAATATTTACACATTCATTGATAAAATAACAAGGGATGGGAAGGGGGGATGACAGTTTTAGAAGCGGTATGATTTTGAGCATCTTTATTTCAAAGGGGCATGCTATCCCCCCTTATCCCTTCTCAACTCGAGTACTGGATGCATCCCCATTGTTGACGAAAATGACAAAAGCTTTAGCTTAAGTCCCCATTTACTTCTGTCTGTGTGTTTTGCGTTTATTTAACCAATGAACCAATATTTAAAAGAGCTTGTAACTAATCTTTGAAAATCCATTGGATCCTCAAACGGTCGGTCAAACATTATAAATCCAGCCAAATTAAGTTCTCCTCACATTTCCAAGCATCTCTCTGCCTTAAACGTGATTTCGGCTTGCATGGTAAATAAAGAGCTGATCTTTTTAAAATGTATACAGTGATTTCTTTACTCAAAAAATACCATATATAAAGATTTAAGGAGCGAAGAAAGTGTCTCAGTCTAGACTTTACGCATTATAGACAATATTTTATCTTTTAAAACATTATATTTTTGCCAAATGAGAGAAAAACCTGAGCCCCATAATTTCACAATAAACGTTACAGGCTGCAAGTTAATAAAAACACAAAGCATTTTATTATGTAGTAAGCTTTGTAAGATATTGGCCATCATGGGAATAATCAACATTATTAAAATATATTAAAATAGAAAACAGTTCATTTATTTGTGATAATATTTAGTAATATTTCCTTTTTTTTTTGTTCATCAAGAGACGTTGTTCCAAAAGATAAAAAATTGCATGTATTTTATTTGAAATGCTCAAATTTTACTCAGGTGGTTCTAGAAGGGATAAAAAGCTACGGCTGGAAGTGATGCAAAATCTCGCCATAAATTTACTATAAATTATATTAGCTAACGCCTACACGTGCCCTGAACCTAACCTTACAATAATGAAAAATAATAATTAACTGTTGTTAGCATGACAAAAATGATGCGGTAATGACGTGTGTATACCCAGTGGAGGTAGCTGTATCCCTTTTCGTCAAAACCCAGAAACTCAGAATATGGGATGCAGAAGAAGAACGATTTTCACACGCAGTTCCAGGATATTCCAATGGTCAGATTCTGTCACTGTTCTTCAAACCTTTTCAGGTATTTTCATGATAATGAAGTATATTTATAATGATGATCTTTTTCAAATGATCAAAGATCATAGAAGACATTGTCATGAAAATGATCGGCACGACGGCTAAACGGTAAACAAACATCACATAAACATCACATTTGTGGCAGTCGTGGCGTAATGGTCAGAGAGTCAGACTCATGACTAGAAGGATGCCGGTTGGATTCTCAGGGCCGGCGAGTAAAGACTGAGGTTCCCTTGAGCAAGGCACCTTCCCCTACTTGCTCCCCGGGCGCTGCAGTGATATCTGCCCACTGCTCCGGGTGTACGTGTGTTCATAACTTAATGTGTGTGTGTTCATAACTTAATGTGTGTGTGTTCATGACTTAATGTGTGTGTGTTCATAACTTAATGTGTGTGTGTTCATAACTTAATGTGTGTGTGTTCATGACTTAATGTGTGTGTGTTCATGACTTAATGTGTGTGTGTTCGTGACTTAATGTGTGTGTGTTCGTGACTTAATGTGTGTGTGTTCATGACTTAATGTGTGTGTGTTCGTGACTTAATGTGTGTGTGTTCATGACTTAATGTGTGTGTGTTGGTGACTTAATGTGTGTGTGTTCGTGACTTAATGTGTGTGTGTTCATAACTTAATGTGTGTGTGTTCATAACTTAATGTGTGTGTGTTCATGACTTAATGTGTGTGTGTTCATGACTTAATGTGTGTGTGTTCGTGACTTAATGTGTGTGTGTTCGTGACTTAATGTGTGTGTGTTCGTGACTTAATGTGTGTGTGTTCATGACTTAATGTGTGTGTGTTCATGACTTAATGTGTGTGTGTTCGTGACTTAATGTGTGTGTGTTCATGACTTAATGTGTGTGTGTTCGTGACTTAATGTGTGTGTGTTCGTGACTTAATGTGTGTGTGTTCGTGACTTAATGTGTGTGTGTTCGTGACTTAATGTGTGTGTGTTCGTGACTTAATGTGTGTGTGTTCGTGACTTAATGTGTGTGTGTTCATGACATAATGTGTGTGTGTTCATGACTTAATGTGTGTGTGTTCATGACATAATGTGTGTGTTTTCATGACTTAATGTGTGTGTGTTCATGACTTAATGTGTGTGTGTTCATGACTTATTGTGTGTGTGTTCATGACTTAATGTGTGTGTTTTCATGACTTAATGTGTGTGTGTTCATGACATAATGTGTGTGTGTTCATGACTTAATGTGTGTGTGTTCATGACTTAATGTGTGTGTGTTCATGACATAATGTGTGTGTGTTCGTGACTTAATGTGTGTGTGTTCGTGACTTAATGTGTGTGTGTTCGTGACTTAATGTGTGTGTGTTCGTGACTTAATGTGTGTGTGTTCATGACTTAATGTGTGTGTGTTCATGACTTAATGTGTGTGTGTTCATGACATAATGTGTGTGTGTTCATAACTTAATGTGTGTGTGTTCATGACTTAATGTGTGTGTGTTCATAACTTAATGTGTGTGTGTTCATAACTTAATGTGTGTGTGTTCATGACTTAATGTGTGTGTGTTCATGACTTAATGTGTGTGTGTTCATAACTTAATGTGTGTGTGTTCATAACTTAATGTGTGTGTGTTCATAACTTAATGTGTGTGTGTTCATGACTTAATGTGTGTGTGTTCATGACTTAATGTGTGTGTGTTCATAACTTAATGTGTGTGTGTTCATAACTTAATGTGTGTGTGTTCATGACTTAATGTGTGTGTGTTCATGACTTAATGTGTGTGTGTTCATGACTTAATGTGTGTGTGTTCATGACTTAATGTGTGTGTGTTCGTGACTTAATGTGTGTGTGTTCGTGACTTAATGTGTGTGTGTTCATGACTTAATGTGTGTGTGTTCGTGACTTAATGTGTGTGTGTTCGTGACTTAATGTGTGTGTGTTCATGACTTAATGTGTGTGTGTTCATGACATAATGTGTGTGTGTGTTCATGACATAATGTGTGTGTGTTCGTGACTTAATGTGTGTGTGTTCATGACTTAATGTGTGTGTGTTGGTGACTTAATGTGTGTGTGTTCGTGACTTAATGTGTGTGTGTTCATAACTTAATGTGTGTGTGTTCATGACTTAATGTGTGTGTGTTCGTGACTTAATGTGTGTGTGTTCATGACTTAATGTGTGTGTGTTCGTGACTTAATGTGTGTGTGTTCGTGACTTAATGTGTGTGTGTTCGTGACTTAATGTGTGTGTGTGTGTTCATGACTTAATGTGTGTGTGTTCATAACTTAATGTGTGTGTGTTCATAACTTAATGTGTGTGTGTTCATGACTTAATGTGTGTGTGTTCGTGACTTAATGTGTGTGTGTTCGTGACTTAATGTGTGTGTGTTCGTGACTTAATGTGTGTGTGTTCGTGACTTAATGTGTGTGTGTTTGTGACTTAATGTGTGTGTTTTCATGACTTAATGTGTGTGTGTTCATGACTTAATGTGTGTGTGTTCATGACTTAATGTGTGTGTGTTCATGACATAATGTGTGTGTTTTCATGACTTAATGTGTGTGTGTTCATGACTTAATGTGTGTGTGTTCATGACTTAATGTGTGTGTGTTCATGACTTAATGTGTGTGTTTTCATGACTTAATGTGTGTGTGTTCATGACATAATGTGTGTGTGTTCATGACTTAATGTGTGTGTGTTCATGACTTAATGTGTGTGTGTTCATGACATAATGTGTGTGTTCATGACATAATGTGTGTGTTCATGACTTAATGTGTGTGTGTTCGTGACTTAATGTGTGTGTGTTCGTGACTTAATGTGTGTGTGTTCGTGACTTAATGTGTGTGTGTTCGTGACTTAATGTGTGTGTGTTCGTGACATAATGTGTGTGTGTTCATGACTTAATGTGTGTGTGTTCATGACATAATGTGTGTGTTTTCATGACTTAATGTGTGTGTGTTCATGACTTAATGTGTGTGTGTTCATGACTTATGTGTGTGTGTTCATGACTTAATGTGTGTGTTTTCATGACTTAATGTGTGTGTGTTCATGACATAATGTGTGTGTGTTCATGACTTAATGTGTGTGTGTTCATGACTTAATGTGTGTGTGTTCATGACTTAATGTGTGTGTGTTCGTGACTTAATGTGTGTGTGTTCGTGACTTAATGTGTGTGTGTTCATGACTTAATGTGTGTGTGTTCATAACTTAATGTGTGTGTGTTCATGACTTAATGTGTGTGTGTTCATGACTTAATGTGTGTGTGTTCATGACTTAATGTGTGTGTGTTCATGACTTAATGTGTGTGTGTTCATAACTTAATGTGTGTGTGTTCATAACTTAATGTGTGTGTGTTCATGACTTAATGTGTGTGTGTTCATGACTTAATGTGTGTGTGTTCATAACTTAATGTGTGTGTGTTCATGACTTAATGTGTGTGTGTTCATGACTTAATGTGTGTGTGTTCATGACTTAATGTGTGTGTGTTCATAACTTAATGTGTGTGTGTTCATGACTTAATGTGTGTGTGTTCATGACTTAATGTGTGTGTGTTCGTGACTTAATGTGTGTGTGTTCGTGACTTAATGTGTGTGTGTTCATGACTTAATGTGTGTGTGTTCGTGACTTAATGTGTGTGTGTTCGTGACTTAATGTGTGTGTGTTCATGACTTAATGTGTGTGTGTTCATGACATAATGTGTGTGTGTGTTCATGACTTAATGTGTGTGTGTTCGTGACTTAATGTGTGTGTGTTCATGACTTAATGTGTGTGTGTTGGTGACTTAATGTGTGTGTGTTCGTGACTTAATGTGTGTGTGTTCATAACTTAATGTGTGTGTGTTCATGACTTAATGTGTGTGTGTTCGTGACTTAATGTGTGTGTGTTCATGACTTAATGTGTGTGTGTTCGTGACTTAATGTGTGTGTGTTCGTGACTTAATGTGTGTGTGTTCGTGACTTAATGTGTGTGTGTGTGTGTGTGTTCATGACTTAATGTGTGTGTGTTCATAACTTAATGTGTGTGTGTTCATAACTTAATGTGTGTGTGTTCATGACTTAATGTGTGTGTGTTCGTGACTTAATGTGTGTGTGTTCGTGACTTAATGTGTGTGTGTGTTCGTGACTTAATGTGTGTGTGTTCGTGACTTAATGTGTGTGTGTTTGTGACTTAATGTGTGTGTTTTCATGACTTAATGTGTGTGTGTTCATGACTTAATGTGTGTGTGTTCATGACTTAATGTGTGTGTGTTCATGACATAATGTGTGTGTTTTCATGACTTAATGTGTGTGTGTTCATGACTTAATGTGTGTGTGTTCATGACTTAATGTGTGTGTGTTCATGACTTAATGTGTGTGTGTTCATGACATAATGTGTGTGTGTGTTCATGACTTAATGTGTGTGTGTTCATGACTTAATGTGTGTGTGTTCATGACTCAATGTGTGTGTGTTCGTGACTTAATGTGTGTGTGTTCGTGACTTAATGTGTGTGTGTTCATGACTTAATGTGTGTGTGTTCTCGACTTAATGTGTGTGTGTTCGTGACTTAATGTGTGTGTGTTCATGACATAATGTGTGTGTGTGTGTGTTCATGACTTAATGTGTGTGTGTTCGTGACTTAATGTGTGTGTGTTCGTGACTTAATGTGTGTGTGTTCGTGACTTAATGTGTGTGTGTTCATGACTTAATGTGTGTGTGTTCATGACTTAATGTGTGTGTGTTCGTGACTTAATGTGTGTGTGTTCATGACTTAATGTGTGTGTGTTCGTGACTTAATGTGTGTGTGTTCGTGACTTAATGTGTGTGTGTTCGTGACTTAATGTGTGTGTGTTCGTGACTTAATGTGTGTGTGTTCGTGACTTAATGTGTGTGTGTTCATGACATAATGTGTGTGTGTTCATGACTTAATGTGTGTGTGTTCATGACATAATGTGTGTGTTTTCATGACTTAATGTGTGTGTGTTCATGACTTAATGTGTGTGTGTTCATGACTTATTGTGTGTGTGTTCATGACTTAATGTGTGTGTTTTCATGACTTAATGTGTGTGTGTTCATGACATAATGTGTGTGTGTTCATGACTTAATGTGTGTGTGTTCATGACTTAATGTGTGTGTGTTCATGACATAATGTGTGTGTGTTCGTGACTTAATGTGTGTGTGTTCGTGACTTAATGTGTGTGTGTTCGTGACTTAATGTGTGTGTGTTCGTGACTTAATGTGTGTGTGTTCATGACTTAATGTGTGTGTGTTCATGACTTAATGTGTGTGTGTTCATGACATAATGTGTGTGTGTTCATAACTTAATGTGTGTGTGTTCATGACTTAATGTGTGTGTGTTCATAACTTAATGTGTGTGTGTTCATAACTTAATGTGTGTGTGTTCATGACTTAATGTGTGTGTGTTCATGACTTAATGTGTGTGTGTTCATAACTTAATGTGTGTGTGTTCATAACTTAATGTGTGTGTGTTCATGACTTAATGTGTGTGTGTTCATGACTTAATGTGTGTGTGTTCATGACTTAATGTGTGTGTGTTCATAACTTAATGTGTGTGTGTTCATAACTTAATGTGTGTGTGTTCATGACTTAATGTGTGTGTGTTCATGACTTAATGTGTGTGTGTTCATGACTTAATGTGTGTGTGTTCATGACTTAATGTGTGTGTGTTCGTGACTTAATGTGTGTGTGTTCGTGACTTAATGTGTGTGTGTTCATGACTTAATGTGTGTGTGTTCGTGACTTAATGTGTGTGTGTTCGTGACTTAATGTGTGTGTGTTCATGACTTAATGTGTGTGTGTTCATGACATAATGTGTGTGTGTGTGTTCATGACTTAATGTGTGTGTGTTCGTGACTTAATGTGTGTGTGTTCATGACTTAATGTGTGTGTGTTGGTGACTTAATGTGTGTGTGTTCGTGACTTAATGTGTGTGTGTTCATAACTTAATGTGTGTGTGTTCATGACTTAATGTGTGTGTGTTCGTGACTTAATGTGTGTGTGTTCATGACTTAATGTGTGTGTGTTCGTGACTTAATGTGTGTGTGTTCGTGACTTAATGTGTGTGTGTTCGTGACTTAATGTGTGTGTGTGTGTTCATGACTTAATGTGTGTGTGTTCATAACTTAATGTGTGTGTGTTCATAACTTAATGTGTGTGTGTTCATGACTTAATGTGTGTGTGTTCGTGACTTAATGTGTGTGTGTTCGTGACTTAATGTGTGTGTGTTCGTGACTTAATGTGTGTGTGTTCGTGACTTAATGTGTGTGTGTTTGTGACTTAATGTGTGTGTTTTCATGACTTAATGTGTGTGTGTTCATGACTTAATGTGTGTGTGTTCATGACTTAATGTGTGTGTGTTCATGACATAATGTGTGTGTTTTCATGACTTAATGTGTGTGTGTTCATGACTTAATGTGTGTGTGTTCATGACTTAATGTGTGTGTGTTCATGACTTAATGTGTGTGTTTTCATGACTTAATGTGTGTGTGTTCATGACTTAATGTGTGTGTGTTCATGACTTAATGTGTGTGTGTTCATGACTTAATGTGTGTGTGTTCATGACATAATGTGTGTGTTCATGACATAATGTGTGTGTTCATGACTTAATGTGTGTGTGTTCGTGACTTAATGTGTGTGTGTTCATGACTTAATGTGTGTGTGTTCGTGACTTAATGTGTGTGTGTTCGTGACTTAATGTGTGTGTGTTCATGACATAATGTGTGTGTGTTCATGACTTAATGTGTGTGTGTTCATGACTTAATGTGTGTGTTTTCATGACTTAATGTGTGTGTGTTCATGACTTAATGTGTGTGTGTTCATGACTTATTGTGTGTGTGTTCATGACTTAATGTGTGTGTTTTCATGACTTAATGTGTGTGTGTTCATGACTTAATGTGTGTGTGTTCATGACTTAATGTGTGTGTGTTCATGACTTAATGTGTGTGTGTTCATGACTTAATGTGTGTGTGTTCATGACTTAATGTGTGTGTGTTCGTGACTTAATGTGTGTGTGTTCGTGACTTAATGTGTGTGTGTTCGTGACTTAATGTGTGTGTGTGTGTGTGTGTTCATGACTTAATGTGTGTGTGTTCATAACTTAATGTGTGTGTGTTCATAACTTAATGTGTGTGTGTTCATGACTTAATGTGTGTGTGTTCGTGACTTAATGTGTGTGTGTTCGTGACTTAATGTGTGTGTGTGTTCGTGACTTAATGTGTGTGTGTTCGTGACTTAATGTGTGTGTGTTTGTGACTTAATGTGTGTGTTTCATGACTTAATGTGTGTGTGTTCATGACTTAATGTGTGTGTGTTCATGACTTAATGTGTGTGTGTTCATGACATAATGTGTGTGTTTTCATGACTTAATGTGTGTGTGTTCATGACTTAATGTGTGTGTGTTCATGACTTAATGTGTGTGTGTTCATGACTTAATGTGTGTGTTTTCATGACTTAATGTGTGTGTGTTCATGACATAATGTGTGTGTGTTCATGACTTAATGTGTGTGTGTTCATGACTTAATGTGTGTATGTTCATGACATAATGTGTGTGTTCATGACTTAATGTGTGTGTGTTCATGACTTAATGTGTGTGTGTTCGTGACTTAATGTGTGTGTGTTCATGACTTAATGTGTGTGTGTTCATGACATAATGTGTGTGGTGTTCATGACTTAATGTGTGTGTGTTCATGACTTAATGTGTGTGTGTTCATGACTCAATGTGTGTGTGTTCGTGACGTAATGTGTGTGTGTTCGTGACTTAATGTGTGTGTGTTCATGACTTAATGTGTGTGTGTTCTCGACTTAATGTGTGTGTGTTCGTGACTTAATGTGTGTGTGTTCATGACATATGTGTGTGTGTGTGTGTTCATGACTTAATGTGTGTGTGTTCATGACTTAATGTGTGTGTGTTCATGACATAATGTGTGTGTGTTCATGACTTAATGTGTGTGTGTTCATGACATAATGTGTGTGTTTTCATGACTTAATGTGTGTGTTTTCATGACTTAATGTGTGTGTGTTCATGACATAATGTGTGTGTGTTCATGACTTAATGTGTGTGTGTTCGTGACTTAATGTGTGTGTGTTCGTGACTTAATGTGTGTGTGTTCGTGACTTAATGTGTGTGTGTTCGTGACTTAATGTGTGTGTGTTCGTGACTTAATGTGTGTGTGTTCGTGACTTAATGTGTGTGTGTTCATGACATAATGTGTGTGTGTGTTCATGACTTAATGTGTGTGTGTTCGTGACTTAATGTGTGTGTGTTCATGACTTAATGTGTGTGTGTTGGTGACTTAATGTGTGTGTGTTCGTGACTTAATGTGTGTGTGTTCATGACTTAATGTGTGTGTGTTCGTGACTTAATGTGTGTGTGTTCGTGACTTAATGTGTGTGTGTTCATGACATAATGTGTGTGTGTTCATGACTTAATGTGTGTGTGTTCATGACATAATGTGTGTGTTTTCATGACTTAATGTGTGTGTGTTCATGACTTAATGTGTGTGTGTTCATGACTTATTGTGTGTGTGTTCATGACTTAATGTGTGTGTTTTCATGACTTAATGTGTGTGTGTTCATGACATAATGTGTGTGTGTTCATGACTTAATGTGTGTGTGTTCATGACTTAATGTGTGTGTGTTCATGACATAATGTGTGTGTGTTCGTGACTTAATGTGTGTGTGTTCGTGACTTAATGTGTGTGTGTTCGTGACTTAATGTGTGTGTGTTCATGACTTAATGTGTGTGTGTTCATGACTTAATGTGTGTGTGTTCATGACATAATGTGTGTGTGTTCATGACTTAATGTGTGTGTGTTCATGACTTAATGTGTGTGTGTTCATAACTTAATGTGTGTGTGTTCATAACTTAATGTGTGTGTGTTCATGACTTAATGTGTGTGTGTTCATGACTTAATGTGTGTGTGTTCATGACTTAATGTGTGTGTGTTCATGACTTAATGTGTGTGTGTTCATGACTTAATGTGTGTGTGTTCATGACATAATGTGTGTGTGTTCGTGACTTAATGTGTGTGTGTTCGTGACTTAATGTGTGTGTGTTCGTGACTTAATGTGTGTGTGTTCGTGACTTAATGTGTGTGTGTTCGTGACTTAATGTGTGTGTGTTCATGACTTAATGTGTGTGTGTTCATGACTTAATGTGTGTGTGTTCATGACTTAATGTGTGTGTGTTCATAACTTAATGTGTGTGTGTTCATACTTAATGTGTGTGTGTTCATGACTTAATGTGTGTGTGTTCATGACTTAATGTGTGTGTGTTCATAACTTAATGTGTGTGTGTTCATGACTTAATGTGTGTGTGTTCATAACTTAATGTGTGTGTGTTCATGACTTAATGTGTGTGTGTTCATGACTTAATGTGTGTGTGTTCATGACTTAATGTGTGTGTGTTCATGACTTAATGTGTGTGTGTTCATGACTTAATGTGTGTGTGTTCATAACTTAATGTGTGTGTGTTCATGACTTAATGTGTGTGTGTTCATGACTTAATGTGTGTGTGTTCGTGACTTAATGTGTGTGTGTTCGTGACTTAATGTGTGTGTGTTCATGACTTAATGTGTGTGTGTTCGTGACTTAATGTGTGTGTGTTCGTGACTTAATGTGTGTGTGTTCATGACTTAATGTGTGTGTGTTCATTACATAATGTGTGTGTGTGTTCATGACTTAATGTGTGTGTGTTCATGACTTAATGTGTGTGTGTTCATGACTTAATGTGTGTGTGTTGGTGACTTAATGTGTGTGTGTTCGTGACTTAATGTGTGTGTGTTCATAACTAATGTGTGTGTGTTCATGACTTAATGTGTGTGTGTTCGTGACTTAATGTGTGTGTGTTCATGACTTAATGTGTGTGTGTTCGTGACTTAATGTGTGTGTGTTCGTGACTTAATGTGTGTGTGTTCGTGACTTAATGTGTGTGTGTGTGTTCATGACTTAATGTGTGTGTGTTCATAACTAATGTGTGTGTGTTCATAACTTAATGTGTGTGTGTTCATGACTTAATGTGTGTGTGTTCGTGACTTAATGTGTGTGTGTTCGTGACTTAATGTGTGTGTGTTCGTGACTAATGTGTGGTGTTCGTGACTTAATGTGTGTGTGTTTGTGACTTAATGTGTGTGTTTTCATGACTTAATGTGTGTGTGTTCATGACTTAATGTGTGTGTGTTCATGACTTAATGTGTGTGTGTTCATGACATAATGTGTGTGTTTCATGACTTAATGTGTGTGTGTTCATGACTTAATGTGTGTGTGTTCATGACTTAATGTGTGTGTGTTCATGACTTAATGTGTGTGTTTTCATGACTTAATGTGTGTGTGTTCATGACATAATGTGTGTGTGTTCATGACTTAATGTGTGTGTGTTCATGACTTAATGTGTGTATGTTCATGACATAATGTGTGTGTTCATGACTTAATGTGTGTGTGTTCATGACTTAATGTGTGTGTGTTCGTGACTTAATGTGTGTGTGTTCATGACTTAATGTGTGTGTGTTCATGACATAATGTGTGTGTGTGTTCATGACTTAATGTGTGTGTGTTCATGACTTAATGTGTGTGTGTTCATGACTTAATGTGTGTGTGTTCGTGACTTAATGTGTGTGTGTTCATGACTTAATGTGTGTGTGTCATGACTTAATGTGTGTGTGTTCTGACTTAATGTGTGTGTGTTCGTGACTTAATGTGTGTGTGTTCATGACATAATGTGTGTGTGTGTGTTCATGACTTAATGTGTGTGTGTTCATGACTTAATGTGTGTGTGTTCATGACTTAATGTGTGTGTGTTCATGACTTAATGTGTGTGTGTTCATGACATAATGTGTGTGTTTTCATGACTTAATGTGTGTGTTTCATGACTTAATGTGTGTGTGTTCATGACATAATGTGTGTGTGTTCATGACTTAATGTGTGTGTGTTCATGACTTATGTGTGTGTGTGTGGTTGTGTGTTCATGACTTAATGTGTGTGTGTTCATGACTTAATGTGTGTGTGTTCATGACTTAATGTGTGTGGTTCATGACTTAATGTGTGTGTGTTCATGACTTAATGTGTGTGTGTTCATGACTTAATGTGTGTGTGTTCATGACTAATGTGTGTGTGTTCGTGACTTAATGTGTGTGTGTTCGTGACTTAATGTGTGTGTGTTCGTGACTTAATGTGTGTGTGTTCATGACTTAATGTGTGTGTGGTTCGTGACTTAATGTGTGTGTGTTCGTGACTTAATGTGTGTGTGTTCATGACTTAATGTGTGTGTGTTCATGACTTAATGTGTGTGTGTTCATGACTTAATGTGTGTGTGTTCAT
>CM017917.1:940609-959788 GCA_008369825.1 Triplophysa tibetana | reverse complement strand
GACATGTGGCTTTATTGCTCCCTGAAATCTCTGTAAGTGGCTTTCGATAAAAATGGATCTTCAACACAAACTGATTTAATGATCACAGTCTGACAATATAGAGAAAGACAGACACAGTGACCCACCTGTGACGTCACATGCAATCGACACAAATAAACCAGAGAATTTATCACTCCAGAACTACAACAAGGATTATATCTTTGTATTATTTTAACATTTAAATACAGTTTGACTAATATATTTATATAACATTTAAAATAATTGTTATATTTTAATATAACGGAAAAGTCTATCATGTATATATCCAGCGTGAGGATAATGTCTCAGAAGATCATCCTGGACCTCTCACATCCACATCATCATCTCTTCACAATGCTGCCGTCTGGTCGACGCTACAGAGCACTGAAGACCAGAACAAGCAGACACAGAAACAGCTTCTTCCCTCAGGTCATCTACCTCTTCAACAGTTACATGTTTATTACCCACCGTGCAACCTTCTACTTACAATAGTTTAATCTTATTTTTTACTTGTACATATTTATTTGGAAAAAAAATGAAATGGCCTTCCCAGTGTAGCTTTATTTTCTTCAGTGTGTGATGGTTTCAGTACAAGACATAAACTAAAGTGGTAAAATGTGTAACATGATGTTCACTGAGGACCAGTTTCTTTTAGAAAAAAGTTCATCTGCAAGAAGAAAACAATGAGACCAATATATACACACATTTATTATTTATTAACGTTAGTTAATAAAAACATAGCTGTTTATTGTCCATATTAACTTAACAAATACAAATTTAATTTAATAATGTTTTAGTAAATGTATACGAAAGTACAGTTACAGTTTTTGTTAACTAGCGAATCTTACTGAAACCGTTTGAATGTAAATGACGTCAGTAAGTTTATATCAAATCAACACCATCAACACTTCCACAAACTTATTTTCACCACAAATAATTAAACAGGGTTAGAAAACTATCCAGTGGTTTCAACATATATATGCCATATAATTAACTAGTTTAGTTTATGTTTTAAACGAGTGACGGACAGACAGAGTGATATAATGGAGGGCTAGTTCACCTACACCAACTCTTTGTATAAACAAGTACTCAGCATACATAGACCGACAACATCTTGTATACTGTATATTATTACTATCACACATGGACAATACATTTAAACTTACGGCTATGTCCGCAAGATGTTCTCAATCCAACACGTGCTTGTGCTACGCGTGCAAAATGCAGCCGAGGGAAGAGTGCAGGTGTCGACTGTAAGTGACGTCACAGGAAGTGAAGGTGTCTGAGCGTGACAGTCTGAGAGTGTAAGTTGATAGTCTGCAGCCAGACCTTCTCCATTTATTAGGTGTCCAGGATAACAAAAGGAGTTTTAAATGGTGAACTGTGTTGTGTTTACTCGCCAAATGTGAATATTTGTATTGATTGCATATTGCCAGACAAATATATACTGAATATGTTCTGGAAAGATTTGATTCATTACAGTTTTGATGATATTATATATGTTTTGATTTGATTATCGCTATGGCATCCATGATGGCTATAAATTGCAGACTGTGCTAACAGTGATTCAACTAGTAGATGACATTGTATCTGATGATGGCCACGGTGGAAGTGTTTTATTGTGGAACCAAATTTATTGTATTTGAGACATTTATATTGATAAAGCTTTACAAAATACTGTATAATTCATGTCTGGTGTCGCCATCTAGTGGTTGAACAGGAAAACCAAATTAAACAATGCAATGTTACACTGTCAAGTTAGCTATCTGACTTTTATTTATTAAAATTTGACCCATTAAACGGGTCATTTTAGCTATAATCGCAAAAGTTGCCCCACTGAGAAATTTGTAGGAGTCGCCACTGGTGGTAGAAAAGATAGTCATGAAAACATTTGATCGGCATCTAGAATGAAGCGTTAGTTGTGTTTGTGAAGACAACTGGTTTGTCAGTTCGGCGGACAGAAGTCGGAATAGATGTTAATGTCATTTTTATTCCAGTACTCCCTCTTTCTACTCCTGTAAAGAAAGTGATTTTGTCTAGTGTGCCTCCGTTTATTACCAATGAAGTTTTGTGTCTAATGCTTGTGAAATGGTAGATTGGTGTCACAGATACAGATGATCCCAACTGGGTGTAAAGTTCCGCTTTTGTAACATGTTGTATCTTTTAGGCGATGTGTTTATACGATTCTGCAGGATTATTTGGATGATTTAGATTTGTCTTTAAACTTTGGCCACGATGATTTAAATGATGTAATTTTCGTCTCGTGAAGTGTTTTTGGATGTGGTCTTATCCAGTAGTTACTGTTGTGGGAATATGGGCATTGTCCCTTTAAGAAGCATGGGGTTTGTAGTCCTGGCCGTACTGAATGATGGGAAAGTAGTGCAGGTGCGGTGTTTTCATACAAGTGGGAGAAAAGTAGCAGACAGAGAAAAGAAGAGTACGCTTCTTTAGAGGTTTTGTTGTTTTCTTTATAAGTTTGTGAAACCACCGGGAGTTCAAGTGATTGTCAAATGGTAAAGTGATGGATGGAGCTTTCGATGATGAGATTGAACAACGTGCTTCATAATAACTTTGTTGGCTCATCATAGTGAGAAATGGACAAGAGCAAACTGTTACAGAAACATTATCTGCGATTGGAGAGGCGGATTAACAAAAGATTACACATGTGAGAGATGGTTAAACTGCATTTATTTGTGTTTAGCCTCCACGACAGCCCTCCGTTGTGTGTTTTCTTAACATAAATGGGGCTAGAGAGAACAGGAAAAGGTTTCAGTGGTTTGAAACTATGAAACAGAAGAAAGTTGATGATTTATTTGTTCAGGAAACTCAAAGTGATGCTTTGAATGCTTCTGATTGGTTAAAGGATTAGGATGGTTTGCCCGTTTTAAGTCACTTATCATCAGTTAGTGGAGGGGTCGCAATCCTGTTCTCCAGTTTCTCATCAAACAGAATAAATTGTTAAAGGTCGACTCTTAAAAATAAGAGCTCAATTTATTTTTATGTGTGTCTATGTACAAACTAATGCAAGTGAAAGAATTGTTTATTTTGATACTCTTAGTAGAATTCTAACTGCAATTCTACAGATTTATTTGTTTTAGGTGGAGATTTTAACTGTAGCGAGCACATCTTAGATAGGAATCATGCTAAACCACACATACCATCACGCAAACGCTTAATCCAGTTATTAGAGACACATGAAATTGTTGATGTATAGAAAATGTTCATGGCCCCCAGAGGAAATATACATGGGTCCACGCTTATGATCAGTTTTTTCTTTAGCTTGATTGGACAGATTTTATACTTTTAAGCATCACTTTAGCTCTTTTAGAAAATGTTCAATTATTCCAGTAGGCTTTTCTGACCATATGGTGCACTGTTTGTTATGGGTATTAAGGGCAGGAGTCAGATGCAGGGTCAAAAAAGGCTTTATTCCAACAATGACAATGATAAAACACAATGAGAACACCAGCATAAGGTAAGTATGGGACAGGGCTCCAGCGCTCGGCAGGGAAATGATCAAGAAGCTATTTAAAGGGGATTTGAACAATACAAGAGTCTTAATGGACAAGGTTAGAGTTCCCCGAGATCCCAGAGGAAAATTGTTGGGATGTTCCGTGCAAATACACCTGAAGGGAGAGTTCTTGAGGAAGCTGGATCCAGAGAGATCAGAGCTGATTCCAGAGAGATCCAGAGAGCCCTGAAGGGAGAGTCCTTACATGTCCCGTGCGAACAACCCAATAATCTGAATATCCTCGAGACAAATCCTGAGGATGAATGGTAGTTCCCAAGAGTGAGTTGGATCGTCCGTGAGAATGAGAGTGCCATGCCTTAGGCCATCAAACGTAACGCGTAACTCAAATTACACCAATTGGACTGCACTCTACGGACGCTGCTCGCCGGCGCCCCCAGATTTTTCCCAGGTCGCACGGCGGTTCTGAAACGAAGGGGAAGTCCCGAGAACGAGATCCCTACTGGATCGGTGAGGCCACGCCACCCAGGGACCCCGTGAAAAATACCCAAAATACGCCCCGCAGAAACAAGGTTAGGGGCAACCAGGGGGCGACTGCACGTATGCTCGTAACCTACTTCGCGCGTCGATCCGGTGGCGAGCAGGCAGTTAAAATGGCGCCTAAACGTCTCCTTGCAGCCTGGGGTCCGCCTCCGGACCCCGACAGACACAATTAGCCTACGCATCCCCTTGAAGCCTATTTTGGGGCATTCACAGAACACCTATGCCTCCCCCTTGCGCCCCAGGGGACCCGGATTCGAGCCGAGAGGCCCCGAGCGGCAGTGTGACGCATGCCCAAACACCCCAAAGCACTTCGCTTCGAAGCTGCCCCAATAGGTAGACAGAGTGAGATCCCTGTCAGTGGACTCGTTTCCTTTGGCAATGAGTTATACAGCCTGTATAAAAGTGCATAAGAGACACGGTCCTTCGTGATGATGTACTTTAAAGCTCATCTTGGCGCTCCAGAAGCTTAATAATGGTGTGTACTTTTGTAACTTATCTAATGGGTCTCATAGGTAAATAATGGACAGAGCCTGTTTAGGGTCATTATGTAACCTTGGCAATGAGTTATGCAGCTGAAACCAACCATGGAGTGAAGAGGAGACACAATCCTTCACACTGACATGCATTCAAGCTCGAAGATGAGATCCAGAAGCTTAAAAATGATGTGTACATTAGCTGCCTACGTGAAGCCATCAAATAGGTTACGACTGACTTACTGTGACCACAATTGTCATTGATTTTCAGTACAACAAAGCAATGAATGATGTGACATCCTTTGAAATGATTTGGTGTGTGAAAGGAGCCCTATGTTATGTTGTTGATGAAAATGTGTATTTTTTTATTTTTCATTTTTAATGTTCAATATGGATAATGATTTATTTATTTTAATAAAGAAGTTGTAAAGTTCAAAATTCTCTCAGTTCTCTCTCTCACTCTCTCTCATGTGAGATCTCAAACGGTTAATTCTACATGCATTATAATTCTACATTATTTACTATTTCATGCTTTTATATTCTAACCATAAGCTCTCCCACAAGTTTAGATTTATCAATGGTAAATGCACTTAATTCTCTCAACTAATAAAAGACACAGTTTCATTATATTCAACAAGACATTGACAATGTTTTGAACAATTTATATAAAAACAATCTGATGATGTAAATCAGTGGTCACCAACCCTGCTCCTGGAGATCTACCGTCCGGAATATTTTAGCTCTAACCCCAATCAAACACACCTGAACTATCTAATCAAGGTGTTCAGGTTTGCTTGATAATTACAGACAGGTGTGCTGAAGCAGGGTTGGAGCTACAGTCTGCAGGACGGTAGATCTCCAGGAGCAGGGTTGGTGACCACTGATGTAAATGATACAAATACATAAAAATGCACAAAGAGTATACAATACATACACAATATACACAATCAGTAGAATTGTTCAATTTAACTGTAGACTATGTCATCTGTGTCATCTGTGAATATACTTCTGTTCTGAAGTGATGATCCATCTCTGATAATGTCAGTTTGATGGTTTGAACAGAAAATCTGATAACAATTCTGTCATTTACTCGCCCTCAAAACCTGTACAAATGTCTTTATTCTGTTGAACACAAAGACAGATGTTTTGTCGTTAGCAACTATCAGTTCTGGGCCACCATTGACTACTATTGTAGGAAAAATTAAAGTCACATTCTTCCAAATATCTTCATGTTCAACAGAATAAAGATATTTAATTAACATTTAGTAATTCATGAAAAATTGTTCATTTTTTGGGTGAAGTATCCCTTTAATAACATGTTCATGTGAATCTCTTTCTATTTCTGATCCTTCTTCAGATGTTGTGACGTTTAAATTCATTTGCTTTATTGGTTGATAAAGTGAGTCACACACATGATGATCTTTACTGTACATCTCTGAACACACACACTAGATTTGCTCTATTTGATTCAAATCTACTGGAGTTTACACAACATTTGTGTATGTTTACTGTCCTGACAATATTGTGTAACATCATTTTCTTTTGTTGAAGAAGTTTTTCAGTCACTTCATCAAGACTATCACAGGATTATGAAACTGAATGTGTGAATGATTGTTTTCAAACAGTCTCATCAGTGTGAGGTGTTATTGTGTCTTCAGTGTGTGTTGATTGTGTGTCTGTGATGTCACTATAGTGTCGTCTTCTTATTGTCCATCAGATGATACTGAACATCACACACACACACCTTTAAACACACACATTACTGTCATCACCTGTGAGGCCTAAAAGAGAAACACAAAGACAGAAGTAATGTATCATCACTACACATATCAACAATAATAAACTCACTTTAATCTTCCTCTGTTGAACTTATAACCTGTATTATATGTGTCATCTGTCACTTTATTGTGTAGATGTTTTGTGTATATATTGTGTGTTGTTATTTCTACAGTCTGTCAGTATTCTGCAGTGTCTGAAGCACTCAAGACTTTCACTCACTGCACACGTGTGATGATGATGATGATGATTTGATCAATAATAATGATCAAGAGCATCA
Source organism: Triplophysa tibetana (assembly GCA_008369825.1). Taxonomy (NCBI): domain Eukaryota; kingdom Metazoa; phylum Chordata; class Actinopteri; order Cypriniformes; family Nemacheilidae; genus Triplophysa; species Triplophysa tibetana. The sequence continues at coordinate 953,229 of CM017917.1, read as the reverse complement.
AATAAAAACATCTACCCATGTGTGCACAAACACTGAGGTGAACATCCATCAAACAAACAGCAGGAAATAAAAGAATAAAGCTCCACATCAATAATAATCATATGTTTAAGAAGAGTAAGATGACAGTATTAAATCCTGAAGTCAACAGACTCTTCATCTCACTCATTGAATTGAATTCTTATTGTGCTGCACTTATAAAACATCAAGTGTGTTCATCTGTACACTTCACATTTACTCTTGTGTTTGATTATTCACAACTCATATCTGCTCCACAAACTGTTTTGAGAAATATAGATTTTGTTTTCAGTTGGGCTAAAATCTCAGAAATAAAACACATGAAGTTTGATTAAACTAAGAAATATTTGTATTTTGACAAAAACTTAAACTAGTCAGATGGGTAGAAAGATTTTAACAAACAAATTATAAGGAAATAATAATGAGAAATGTCTTAAAACAGAAACACTGATCTTATAACAGCACCAGAGTCATTTACATTTATTTGAGTAAGTTTTTATAGTTGTTGAACTGATGAAACATTTATTTAAATGATCTCTACTCACCTCACTGTCTCTAGTTTATAATGTGGATCATCTCTCAGCTCACGGAGAAGCTTCACTCCTGAATCTCCTACATTATTATCAGACAGATCCAGATGTCTCAGGTGTGAGGGGTTTGATCTCAGAGCTGAAGTCAGAGCAACACAACCTTCATCTGTGATCTCACACCTCCACAAACTGTAGAGAACAATAACACACACTTCAGTCTCTCACTTGAGAATGTCATGAATGAAACACATATTACACTGAATAACATTCATCATCATGTTAAATCTTCAGCTCATCATTAAAATGCTGTTCTCACGCTCTCACACCACACATCTGTTTTCTTACACAGGACCGTACGCACCATTGTTTCTATAGTGTGTCATCAAATGTGTGTAATAATTGTGTAAAAGCCGAAGTGTATTTAATGCTGCAAACATTTGATAAGGTCTCAGTGGTCTAACAGCGCTCCTCAATGTCAAAATAAGTGAGGTGACCAATCAAATGAAAGAAGACGAGAGTTAGTGTTGACAGAGCCGAGCGCTTCTGTAAATAAAGTTTTTCATGTGCAGATGATCTGATGAGCTCACAATATAAACACAACAAGTAAAGTTTCATGTTAAGCGTGTGTGAATGTCCCACATTAAACTGTTTCCTTATAATGGACTTCTATGGAGGAGAAAACACTTAACGTGACATTATTCACTTTATCTGTGGAATAACAACTCCTTCTGTTGACAGCAGCTTGTGTTTATTACAAGTAAGATTGGACAGAAATTGAGTTTTTTTTCTGCTGGTTGTTTGGGTACGTTAAGTGCTTTTCACATTAAACATTTTACAAAGTCCCAGTAAACTGTGTGGCTTTTAAAGTTTGTTTATTGGTTGTGTTTAATATATTAAAATAAAAATATGATTTTCAAATACTTAAATGCATCATTTAACAATGAAATCGAGAAGAGAAACTTTTTTTCTTTATTTCTGTGGTGTTTTTATTTATGGCAAGATTTCTCATATCTGATCTGATCTCAACATTTAAAGAGGTTCTATTGGATGACTAAAACAAACATTATTGTGTAATTGGTGTAATAAAGTGTGTTTACACACTTTATGATCAAATAAACACATTATTTTCACACACTGTGCATTACTGTTGCTTCTCTTTGTCCCGCCTTTCTGAAACGCCTCAATTTTTAACAAAACTCATCTTTGTGAAAGTGATGTGTACTCTGATTGGCCAGCTACCCAGTGCGTTGTGATTGGCCAAATATTTGGCCGATACTTTGACGCTCGTAAATATAAAACAATTTATGCATTTGTGATCGTAGGACCAACAAAAAGCTTTAGTTTCAATAGTCAGATTCAAATTCTTTAATAATGAAAATGTACTTTCAGGCTGTGAGTGAGAAGCAGCAGACTGTCCTCACAAAGATGGATTTGCTCCACTTTTTAGAAACAGTCGTTGTGCACAACCAGGTGTTGATGTGCTGCACACACTCAGATTTTGGATTTGTGTTGTTTTGAAACAGTGTTGTAAATAAAACTTAACCACCGATTTATAATCGAGTCCTCGTTTAAGAGACCCAACTAAGTAGTTTTTCTTTAGTAATAACACGTTACTCCTCTACTCATTAAGCTACATTGGCTCCCTATAGTCCCTCGCATCAAATTCAAGACTCTGCTCCTGGCCTACAAGACCACCACTGGTTTGGCACCACCTTATCTTCACTCACTACTGCAGACATATGTACCCGCCAGATCCCTACGCTCTGCAAACGAACGGCGTCTTGTGGTGCCATCCCATAAAGGTAGAAAATCTCTCTCGCGCACCTTCTCCGGATCTGTTCCACCTATGTGGAATGATCTGCCTGCTGCTACAAGATCTGCAGATTCTGTAGCCATCTTTAAGAAACGCCTGAAAACCCATCTCTTCCGCCAACATCTTACTGTTCTGTTCTGACTCAAGTTTCTTCTCTACTCTTTTCTTCTCTACTCTTTTCTTCTCTACTCTTTTCTTCTCTACTCTTTTCTTCTCTACTCGTTTCTTCTCTACTCAAAAAAAAAAAAAAAAAAAATGTATGAATGAATGTTTCTGTATACTGTGTTAGGCTATATGAAGCCTCTTCTTTTTGATTGCACTTATGCTCTTGTTGTACTTATGCTGTCCTAATTGCTTCCATTACCTACCCCACTTGTAAGTCGCTTTGGATAAAAGCGTCTGCTAAATGACTAAATGTAAATGTAAATGTAAATGTAATAAAACACATGACGCAGCAACAACAACACTACAGCGTGAACACACACACCTTCTTTCTGTGAGTAAACATTTTGGCCGTTTTTCTTCAACGCTTCTCACGAACTGACATAGACATGTGGGGGTGTGTTTAAAAGAGACGTTTTAGGAAGGTTTGGATGAGCCTCCGCTTTTAAATTAAACATCTCCTTTGGTTTGAGACTTTCATTTGTGCCATTTTAAGTGTCTAATATAGACATGAACACACCAAAGATACAGGAAAACAAGAAATTACATCATATGATTGTAGTTATCAAATGTTTTGACAATCACAATCCACTTATAATGTAAAGTTTTGTGTTTGTGTTTTCATGACATTCCTGCATCTCAAATACTCCCAAACCAACCCATGAACATGAATATAGAAGATGATGAACTAAGAATCAGTACATGTGTGACTATCAGAGAGATGATCTTACTTCAGTGTCTCCAGTTTACAGTGAGGATTCTCCAGTACAGTAGAGATCAGCTTCACTCCTGAATCTCCTACATTATTATCAGACAGATGCAGATGTCTCAGGTGTGAGGGGTTTGATCTCAGAGCTGAAGTCAGAGCAACACAACCTTCATCTGTGATCTCACACCTCCACAAACTGTAGAGAACAATAACACACACTTCAGTCTCTCACTTGAGAATGTCATGAATGAAACACATATTACACTGAATAACATTCATCATCATGTTAAATCTTCAGCTCATCATTAAAATGCTGTTCTCACGCTCTCACACCACACATCTGTTTTCTTACACAGGACCGTACGCACCATTGTTTCTATAGTGTGTCATCAAATGTGTGTAATAATTGTGTAAAAGCCGAAGTGTATTTAATGCTGCAAACATTTGATAAGGTCTCAGTGGTCTAACAGCGCTCCTCAATGTCAAAATAAGTGAGGTGACCAATCAAATGAAAGAAGACGAGAGTTAGTGTTGACAGAGCCGAGCGCTTCTGTAAATAAAGTTTTTCATGTGCAGATGATCTGATGAGCTCACAATATAAACACAACAAGTAAAGTTTCATGTTAAGCGTGTGTGAATGTCCCACATTAAACTGTTTCCTTATAATGGACTTCTATGGAGGAGAAAACACTTAACGTGACATTATTCACTTTATCTGTGGAATAACAACTCCTTCTGTTGACAGCAGCTTGTGTTTATTACAAGTAAGATTGGACAGAAATTGAGTTTTTTTCTGCTGGTTGTTTGGGTACGTTAAGTGCTTTTCACATTAAACATTTTACAAAGTCCCAGTAAACTGTGTGGCTTTTAAAGTTTGTTTATTGGTTGTGTTTAATATATTAAAATAAAAATATGATTTTCAAATACTTAAATGCATCATTTAACAATGAAATCGAGAAGAGAAACTTTTTTTCTTTATTTCTGTAGTGTGTTTCTTTATGGCAAGATTTCTCATATCTGATCTGAGCTCAACATTTAAAGAGGTTTTATTGGATGACTAAAACAAACATTATTGTGTAATTGGTGGAATAAAGTGTGTTTACACACTTTATGATCAAATAAACACATTATTTTCACACACTGTGCATTACTGTTGCTTCTCTTTGTCCCGCCTTTCTGAAACACATAGATTTTTAACAAAACTCATCTTCGTGAAAGTGATGTGTACTCTGATTGGCCAGCTACCCAGTGCGTTGTGATTGGCCAAATATTTGGCCGATACTTTGACGCTCGTAAATATAAAACAATTTATGCATTTGTGATCGTAGGACCAACAAAAAGCTTTAGTTTCAATAGTCAGATTCAAATTCTTTAATAATGAAAATGTACTTTCAGGCTGTGAGTGAGAAGCAGCAGACTGTCCTCACAAAGATGGATTTGCTCCACTTTTTAGAAACAGTCGTTGTGCATAACCAGGTGTTGATGTGCTGCACACACTCAGATTTTGGATTTGTGTTGTTTTGAAACAGTGTTGTTAATAAAACTTAACCACCGATTTATAATCGAGTCCTCGTTTAAGAGACCCAACTAAGTAGTTTTTCTTTTGTAATAAAACACATGACGCAGCAACAACAACACTACAGAGTGAACACACACACCTTCTTTCTGTGAGTAAACATTTTGGCCGTTTTTCTTCAACGCTTCTCACAAACTGACATAGACATGTGGGGGTGTGTTTAAAAGAGACGTTTTAGGAAGGTTTGGATGAGACTCTGCTTTTAAATTAAACATCTCCTTTGGTTTGAGACTTTCATTTGTGCCATTTTAAGTGTCTAATATAAACATGAACACACCAAAGATACAGGAAAACAAGAAATTACATCATATGATTGTAGTTATCAAATGTTTTGACAATCACAATCCACTTATAATGTAAAGTTTTGTGTTTGTGTTTTTATGACATTCCTGCATCTCAAATACTCCCCAACCAACCCATGAACATGAATATAGAAGATGATGAACTAAGAATCAGTACATGTGTGACTATCAGAGAGATGATCTTACTTCAGTGTCTCCAGTTTACAGTGAGGATTCTCCAGTACAGTAGAGATCAGCTTCACTCCTGAATCTCCTACATTTTTACCAGACAGATCCAGATGTCTCAGGTGTGAGGGGTTTGATCTCAGAGCTGAAGTCAGAGCAACACAACCTTCATCTGTGATCTTACACTTCATCAACCTGTAGAGAACAATAACACACACTTCAGTCTCTCACTTCAGACACACAGATGTTTGTGTTGAGAGACGCGTTTAATTATAAAGAATGAAACTAAAAATGTAAATTAAGATTCATTTTTTCTAAAAAACAAACTTTGGATTAATTTAAATAAAAAAATCTAAAGTATCGACAGTATAAAACAAGTTTCTCACAGTAGTGTAAGTAATAGAGTCCAGTAGATTATCATTAATGTAAAGAGGGTTCTGGGGGGTAATATATAAATATATCAGTGTCATTGTTTTCTTGTAAGGCATGTTTGTAAAAAGGTCTTTAATGTCTTTATTTAACTCTTGTTTAATCTAATCTCTGTCTGAGAAAATGTCTGATAGTGTTTGATGAACTTGATATTTGATGATAGAAAATGAAGTTTCTACACAGAGTGAGGATCAGTGTCATTTCACTTAAAGCTTCATCACTTCAAGCAAACTTCATCCTCGTGTCTTTTCATTTCATCCTTCTCTTGAATCCTAAAGCCTGATACAGACTGTGTGATTTCAGTCCTCTTATAAGATCATGACAGATCACACTGTGTGACATGGATCTTATAAACTTCAGGAGCACATGTATGATGATGACACCTACTGAATCATAGACTACAACACAAGCTTATAAACAAACACAACATCAATCACACTTTGGCAGTCGTGCTTTTCATGTGTGTTAACAAAAGAAGAAGAAGATCAATATGAGAGAGGAGTCATGACTGTGTGCTTCTCTTCTCTACTCTCTCAACTGTCATAAGCTGTATTTTAATAAATCATAAAACAGTCAAATACACAATAAATCTGTTATTATTTACTGATTTGTCTTTTCTGTTAATAGTGAAATAGTGAGTGAACGTGAGCAGTTAAACTACATGTTAACCAGCAGTGACTGAACTGATCAAATGTGTATCAAACTGTGTGTGTTTATAGATGAGCTGTGTTCATGTTCAGATGTCCAGACACTCATAAATGTTTGAAATGAAAAAGGCTCAAACAAGGACAGTAAGAGATGAGTTGTTGAAACACAGTTGTGTATGTTCACATGTCATTGACGTGTCAGTGCGGTCTGAAGTGAATGTGCTGCTTCTTCCTGTCGCTCACTGAACACAGTAATGTGCTCCTGCTCTTGTGCTTAACATTTATACAAACTCACCAGATTTATCACTACATGCTTTTAGAATAAGACACTAAATCTAGAAACAAAGTCACTAAGTTGACAACACTGACTAGACGTCCTTCAGGACTGAGATAAGAAATGTTTCTAAGATTTATTTATAATTTGAAAGAGAATGAAATAAAATGTTTTATTAAATCTTACTTCAGTGTCTCCAGTTTACAGTGAGGATTCTCCAGTACAGTAGAGATCAGCTTCACTCCTGAATCTCCTACATTATTATCAGACAGATCCAGATGTCTCAGGTGTGAGGGGTTTGATCTCAGAGCTGAAGTCAGAGCAACACAACCTTCATCTGTGATCTTACAACTCCACAACCTGTAGAGAACAATAACACACACTTCAGTCTCTCACTTCAGCAGAATGTCATGAATGAAACACATATTACACTGAATAACATTCATCATCATGTTAAATCTTCAGCTCATCATTAAAATGCTGTTCTCACGCTCTCACACCACACATCTGTTTTCTTACACAGGACCGTACGCACCATTGTTTCTATAGTGTGTCATCAAATGTGTGTAATAATTGTGTAAAAGCCGAAGTGTATTTAATGCTGCAAACATTTGATAAGGTCTCAGTGGTCTAACAGCGCTCCTCAATGTCAAAATAAGTGAGGTGACCAATCAAATGAAAGAAGACGAGAGTTAGTGTTGACAGAGCCGAGCGCTTCTGTAAATAAAGTTTTTCATGTGCAGATGATCTGATGAGCTCAGAATATAAACACAACAAGTAAAGTTTCATGTTAAGCGTGTGTGAATGTCCCACATTAAACTGTTTCCTTATAATGGACTTCTATGGAGGAGAAAACACTTAACGTGACATTATTCACTTTATCTGTGGAATAACAACTCCTTCTGTTGACAGCAGCTTGTGTTTATTACAAGTAAGATTTGACAGAAATTGAGTTTTTTCTGCTGGTTGTTTGGGTACGTTAAGTGCTTTTCACATTAAGCATTTTACAAAGTCCCAGTAAACTGTGTGGCTTATAATGTTTGTTTATTGGTTGTGCTTAATCTATTCAAATAAAAATATATACTTATATATACTTAAATACATAATTTCACCTGATTTCAGTGATTTATTCTTTTTGACAAGATCTCTTAACCATTGTTTGAAAAGTCCATGACTGATCTGAGCTCAACATTTAAAGAGGTTCTATTGGATGACTAAAACAAACATTATTGTGTAATTGGTGTAATAAAGTGTGTTTACACGGTTTATGATAAAAGAAAAACATTATTTTCACACACTGTGCATTACTGTTGCTTCTCTTTGTCCCGCCTTTCTGAAACGCCTCAATTTTTAACAAAACTCATCGTTGTGAAGGTGATGTGTACTCTGATTGGCCAGCTACCCAGTGCGTTGTGATTGGCCGAATATTTGGCCGATACTCTGATGCTCGTAAATATAAAACAATTTATTCATTTGTGATCGTAGGAACAACAAAAAGCTTTTGTTTGAATAGTCAGATTCAAATTCTTTAATAATGAAAATGTACTTTCAGACTGTGAGTGAGAAGCAGCAGACTGTCCTCACAAAGATGGATTTTCTTCACTTTTTAGAAACAGTTGTTGTGCACAACCAGGTGTTGATGTGCTGCACACACTCAGATTTTGGATTTGTGTTGTTTTGAAACAGTGTTGTTAATAAAACTTAACCACCGATTTATAATCGAGTCCTTGTTTAAGAGACCCAACTAAGTAGTTTTTCTTTAGTAATAAAACACATGACGCAGCAACAACAACACTACAGCGTGAACACACACACCTTCTTTCTGTGAGTAAACATTTTGGCCGTTTTTCTTCAACGCTTCTCACGAACTGACATAGACATGTGGGGGTGTGTTTAAAAGAGACGTTTTAGGAAGGTTTGGATGAGCCTCTGCTTTTAAATTAAACATCTCCTTTGGTTTGAGACTTTCATTTGTGCCATTTTAAGTGTCTAATATAAACATGAACACACCAAAGATACAGGAGAACAAGAAATTGCATCATATGATTGTAGTTATCAAATGTTTTGACAATCACAATACACTTATAATGTAAAGTTTTGTGTTTGTGTTTTTATGACATTCCTGCATCTCAAATACTCCCCAACCAACCCATGAACATGAATATAGAAGATGATGAACTAAGAATCAGTACATGTGTGACTATCAGAGAGATGATCTTACTTCAGTGTCTCCAGTTTACAGTGAGGATTCTCCAGTACAGTAGAGATCAGCTTCACTCCTGAATCTCCTACATTATTATCAGACAGATCCAGATGTCTCAGGTGTGAGGAGTTTGATCTCAGAGCTGAAGTCAGAGCAACACAACCTTCATCTGTGATCTTACACAGAATCAACCTGTAGAGAACAATAACACACACTTCAGTCTCTCACTTCAGCAGAATGTCATTATTAAATAAAAATAATGACTATATAAAATAATGTTTTATAAAATGACATCACTAAGATTTACATTTTCATTTGCTCAGAATAAAGTGTCAGAATTTATCACTTGTTCAGATGATTTTTTCAGAACATATGTGTTGTATGATGCACTTCTTACTGTCACATTAATGTACAATAACAGATGGGCTTGAATGTTAAAGTTGCGCTCAGAATCTTTAAAGATCAACACAAACACTCTCATACAGTCTGTTTTGTTGGTCTGTTGGGTCAGATTGTGTTTTTATCACAAGTCAACTGCTCCAGAGTTCATGATCAAGAATGACGAGACACTTTATTTCGGTGTTTTTTTGCTGCGTGACCGAGTGTGATTGTCAGGTTTGACAAATGTTCCTCAGTGATGTCATCATTAAATAAAGATTGAAACACACAAGAGTACCTGACACAATGTTTTAATAATGAATAGAGGAGAAAACCTGTTCATACACAAAACCAGCAAAGAGGAGCTTGTCGTCTGATCAGATCACTTCATAACTTTTATGTCCCATAAATTCTGCTTTGTTTTAAAAACACTTGATGTTTTCTGCTACTGTAAGAATCAGTACATGTGTGACTATCAGAGAGATGATCTTTTGAACTGACAGTATTCATCAGGAAAACACTAAATAACTCCTCCAGTAACATCACTCGCTGTCTGCTGTGTGTTCACACGCACGAGCACCGCTGCACCCCGAGAGACACGAGCTGACAGAGACACAGCCATCGGCTACAATATTAAAGGAGTAGTTCACCTTCAACATCAACATTCTGATGACTTTCATATGACTTTCTTTCTTCTGTAGAACATAAATGAAGATATTTTGAAGAATGTTGGTAATATAACAGCACAGCTCCTCATTCACTTCTATAGTAACCAATGACAGTGAAAGTGGGGCTGTTAACAACATTCTTCAAAATATCTTCTTTTGTGTTCTGCAGAAGAAAGAAAGTCAAACAGGTGTGAAATGACAAGAGTGTGAGTAAATGATGACAGAATGTTGATGTTGAAGCTGAACTACTCCTTTAATCTCACTCTTTCTCTAGTGCTCAACACATCACGCTCTGAATGTGCACACGCAGTACTTGACTTCAGTATTCATGAACGCTGTTTTTTATTGCTGCTTGAAAGTAAGTGACATATGAACTCACACATCATTAAAACAAGAATTATGATATGATCTCAAACCATAACATTATCCAGAACATAAACACTGCCTCCGACCAACCCATCATCCACCTGATATTAAAGAAATGTGATGGAGATTTTCATCACTTTAAACTCCAGACGCTCTTCACATCTGATCTGATCAGACAAGCTCGGCTTCACTCCACATGTTCATCAGTAAGTCTAGGGCACCTCTGACCCTGATGCCCATTCACCAGGAATGAGGAACACTGACAGGTCAAAGTGTTTTAAACATGAGCTGACCCAGTCTCTATCATCTCTATCTGGACCTTGTCAAAGTCACTCAGAGATTTTCACGCCTGATTTTTCTGCTTCAACACATGAACTTCAAGCACTGAATGATCACTTGATGTCGAGCCAAACAACTGAATTTAATGGAGTGTTTACAGTATTATTGATTTATGTTTTAAAAGTACACACTGATAAACATGAATGAATGTTGTGTGATCAGTGTGTGTGACTATCAGAGAGATGATCTTACTTCAGTGTCTCCAGTTTACAGTGAGGATTCTCCAGTACATCACATATCTGCTTCACTTCTGAATCTCCTAGAGTCTGATCTGAAGTCAGAGCAACACAACCTTCATCTGTGATTGTGATCTCACACTTCATCAACCTGTAGAGAACAATAACACACACTTCAGTCTCTCACTTCAGCAGAATGTCATTATTAAATAAAAATAATGACTATATAAAATAATGTTTAATAAAATGACATCACTAAGATTTACATTTTCATTTGCTCAGAATAAAGTGTCAGAATTTATTACTTGTTCAGATGATTTTTTCAGAACATATGTGTTGTATGATGCACTTCTTACTGTCACATTAATGTACAATAACAGATGGGCTTGAATGTTAAAGTTGCGCTCAGAATCTTTAAAGATCAACACAAACACTCTCATACAGTCTGTTTTGTTGGTCTGTTGGGTCAGATTGTGTTTTTATCACAAGTCAACTGCTCCAGAGTTCATGATCAAGAATGACGAGACACTTTATTTAGGTGTTTTTTTGCTGCGTGACCGAGTGTGATTGTCAGGTTTGACAAATGTTCCTCAGTGATGTCATCATTAAATAAACATTGAAACACACAAGAGTACCAATGCAGATGCTTCCATCTCCTTGACTTCATTTGATCAGTTATGTAATGATTTTCTACAGTCTTCCAGTGAATAAATATGAATATTCACACACTTATATGTCGTTCTTTTGGGCTTTGAGAACTCACAAACCTTCTCTGGTACCCCATTCATTAAAGTTACTTCAGTACAATCTGAGTTGTTCTGTTGTTGTGCATTTATCTCACAGTATCGACGTGATCAAGAACTGGATGTCTGATCATTTTCTGTCTCTAAATGGCTCCAAAACTCAAGTGATGCTCATTGTCTCTCTCCATCAGCTGTGAAATACAGACTCTATAACTTTATCTATCGATGGAGGTTCACAGCAAACTAAAACATCTTGGAGTCATTTTTGATGCTTCTCTGTCATTTGAGCCTTTTATTCAGAATACAGTTAAGACATCCTTTACCATCTGAGAAATATAGCCTGTTTACGTCCTATGTTCTTCTTTTCAATACTGAGAGTTTGATTAATTCCTTTGTTTTTTCACGTGTTGACTATTGTAATGGTCTTCTTGCTGGAGTATCTAAAACCTCCATTAACAAACTCAAATATGTGCAAAACTCGGCTGCTGTAAAACATTTTTACTTGATTTTACTTGGTTTGATTATTTGTTTTTCATTTTTAAATATATCGGCAATTTAATGTCAGGCACGTCCGCGGGCAGCCCCATGTTATTGGCGCGGTGGAACGTGCTGCTGCCGCATGTGAAGGACCCCAAGCTAAACCTTTTAGAAGATCCAATAACAGTCCTGGGAGATAAAGTGAAGTCTTGAACTCTGATATTTCTAAGTCATATGGCCATATATGAACTATATATCTCTAGTAAACTATCAAGTGTTGCTTCACTTAGTGAAAGAAAAAACGAATAGCATAGAACCGTCTGGAACTGACATAATGTTACAGCTGGTTAAAGGTTTGCTTACTTGCAGTTAACTTTAAGGACTGTAGTCAAAAGGACAGCAGCTTGCTTGCTAACATATTAGCCCCAATGTTCTGTGTTTTTCCTGTATTGGAGTGGGAGAATTTCACTCTGTGTGTGGGGTGGAGAAGACCGCAGCTCTCACAAACACTGCAGCGTGATTGACGGCTACGTTACTACGTGACTCCGCCCCCCTCACAGACAGCAGCGTGCTTGGAGACACAGATCTGTCCTGACCTGGAGCAGTCCAGAATGGTGAATGACATTTGTATGAAAGCATGTTTGATGC